>CM056395.1:16318229-16775729 GCA_029718625.1 Synaphobranchus kaupii
CGGTAAGCGCTCCACGGTTTAATCAAAACATCCCCTGGGTTTGTTGGACGGGAGGCGTGGGTAACCTCTGTCCCTGCCGTGCTGCTGATATCTGGCGCAATTCCGCATGCATTTTTAATCTCTGCGCTTTGCATCAGCGGCGTGCCTCGGGGATGCATGACATTCCATGCAACCTTGCACGATGCACTCCATTGGGTAGAAAATTAATGCATTACAGAAACATACTGTAGACAGCTAAGGAATGTCAACCTCAACAGTTTCCAAATGGCTTAAAAAAAAAGAAAAATAGCCCACTTGCTCTTATCATTAATCTGCTGTTTAATCCCACTGTAAATATAAATACAGATTTTTGTGTTTAACTTATGATCACCCCATAACCCACAACCTCCCCTCCCTTACACATTTACAAAAAGATAATAAATAGTAAAAATGTGACAAAGATACTTTTGTCAAGATTAAACAACAAAATTAAATTAAATGTGCGACAGGACTCCAAATTCCTTTTTAGCAGAAAGCCATCCTTGACAGATTTAATTTCTGTAAGTGTGTAGGAAATAGTGACAGTGTGTCAGTTCAGCGCACAGAGAGAGGACTATCTGATATCGTTCAATATCCCCAGGGGAACAGACACCATCTTGGCTGGTCTCCACACTGAGCAGAATGGCTTAATGATGCCAATGGCCCGCAAGTTAGTCTGTATTTCAAACGTTGTTTTTGGGTTGTCAGGCACCCGTCAGCCATGGAAACGATGCTATAATGTTGAGCGCGACTGTTACAAAACAGCAGAGAGTGTGCCCGCTTTCTAACAAGAAGAACCTTCAGAAAAGTACTTTTCTTCCAAGATTTTGGTGAGACATAATAGGATAATGGTCTGATAGGCTTCTTATTGAGGGTAATGCACTGGCATTCCGATTCAATGCATGACTGCATTGCAGTAATTGCCCTTGAATTTGTTGATAATGATTATTTCCTTGAAGCTTTACCTTTGAAATGAAGCCCTGTCATTATATATTTTTTTCCTCAGTAAGACAACATGGCAATACCTCTTTAATAAAACATCTGAGAGCTATATTACGTTAATATATCCTTCATAAATTAACCCTTTCCACAGCCAGTATGGCAGAATCCTGTTTCCTGGGCTGTCGATTTGGGTTTGAGTGACATCTCTGTCATACAGGATCTTCCATTGTCAGTTTCCTTCCATCCTAAAATATGTTCACGATAATGTTGTTCGATGTGGAATGAAGAATGGCTCTGTTCACCTCAGGAATCACATAAAAATAACCACCGCCCTCTCTGGGCGTGGCAGTCAAATGTTTGTGCTTGGCTGTACTCTGGTAACATGTATTTAACGTTGTGTAATGATAAGGTGGGTATTTATTATGTTTGTATTAATGATACTGTTGAAGTAACACTAAAGTCTCAATTATCTATGTAACAGCAGTGTAAGTACACAGTAAAACATCCAGAGTCCAACAGGCACTCTTTGTACTGTATTACAATAGAAGTAATATGATTTATGTAAAATTAATTATTGAATTAATGAGCTTACTGTGAATCCACAGATGGAAAAAATGAATGACGGGTAGGTGCAGTTTGCTTTAGAATGCAATCAGAAGTAAATTATTGTGGGTAATTAGTGTTAGTAAATCCAATGGCGCTACCATTTGATAAGGCTGGAGACTGATTTGAGAGTGCTAATTGGACCAATGAGCCTAAGCTCTTCGTATGTGTCTCATGCTCAGATAGCCCTGTTGACTGCTGCTCTCTCAGACAAAAAATTACCAAATGTTCCGCACTGAGAACAAGTTTGTTTGTTTGAGCGCCAATGCAGAAAAGTCATGCACATAAAAGTGTGCATTTAAAATGGCCTTGAACTCAAAGAATGTGAAAATGTGGTTTCTCAGAGTTTGTTTGTTTTGTGGTCCTGGCAAGCAATAAAATAATATTATGAATAATAATAATAATAATAATAATAATAATAATAATTACTATTATTATTATTATTATTATAACAATAACAGAAAAAAACTACATTACATCTTTGTTGTATTTGACATTTTTTTACCAATGTACCAATGCCTGCTGGTTCTAAAAGTTTAATTCAGTCTCTTACTAGAGTTCGTCTGCTTGCTGTGCAGTCATGGCAATACAAGGAGCGGCAGCATGGTGGTGCAGTGGTTTGCTCTGTCGCCTCACAGCAAGAAAGAGGTTCTGGGTTTGAATCCCGGCCCTGGTCCTCTCTGCGTGGAGTTTGCATGTTCTCCCTGTGTCCACGTGGGTTTCCTCCGGGCACTCCGGTTTCCTCCCATACCAAAGACATGCATGTCAGGTTAGGTAAACTCCAGCCATTGTCCTTGACCAAGGCACTGGCGTCAGAACTGGAGTTGGTCCCTGGGCGCTGCACTGTGGCTGCCCACTGCTCCTAAGTAGTTAGGATGGGTAAAATGCAGAGGACAAATTACCCCACGGGGTCAATAAAGTATAACTTAACTTAACTTAATAAAAAGCTGAGGACAACAAGTGAACTGCAACCAGATCTCCCCGTCGTTCTTTACACAGAGTAAATCAGTATTGGCAGATTGCACCAATGCATCACAGTACACACAAGTGTGGAAGTGACAATGTGATCTATGTATAGTCTGAGTCTGGTTGGAGAAAGAAAAACAAATTTTACAAATGCCTAGCACTCAACAGTGCCATTATACAACATTTCTGCCTCCCAAGTATCATTTAAGGATGTAAATATCCATCATCCACATTGTTCCCACAGTCTCCTGCATCGCTGCTGAGCCTCGCATGAATAAGTAATGGCACAGCTTGAGTATAACTGTAAAATATGCAGCCTCCTGAATCCGCCATTGTTTTGCAATAATGGGCCTGGGTTTAAAAGCTGTGTGTAATCAGGATGAATGTTTATTTGCAGGATCAAAGCATATTAAACATCTGTATGTATGTGCGAGTGCATGTGGGTGAGTGTGTGGTTGTGTGTGTGTGTGCGCATGTGTGCGTATGTGTGCGCGCGCGTGTGTTTGTGTGTGTGCGTGTGTGCATTGTGTTTGTGCGTGTGCATGTGTGTGTGTGTGTGTGTGTGTGTGTGTGTGTGTGTGTGTGTGTGTGTATTGTGGTGGGGGGTTTGGTAAAGCAAAGTTGGAAATAAGTGCTAATAAAGTCCATCACTGCTAGAACCCACCATTTGTTGAAAATGCTTTATATCAACACACTTGAACATCAATACTGTTGGAAGGAACTGCTCTGGCTGAATTGAGCCCATACCTGCCATTCCCAGAGGATAAGACAATTTGCATCCAGGTCATAGTTGTCTAATGATATGTCCAAGGCTCCAACCTGAGCCTGGTTGGTGAGTATCTTCTTGGAAAAATTCACTCGCAAGGTTGGTTGAAATGCATTCAGAAAGTGATACTAATGTCATACTGTAGTCAATCATATGAGAACCTTAAGAATGCAAGACATTTTTACTTTTATCAAGTAAATAAGTTAACTAAGTGAGTTACCTAAGGCCAAATAACTGATTAATGAGACGTTCATCACCTATAACAGATTTTCTGTGTATGTACTGTATGTTCTTTACTACTAGTGAGAGAATGCTACTAGTTTAATGCTACTCTTTTGCTACTAGTGAGACAATGCTACTAGTTTAATGCTACTATTTTGCTACTAGTGAGAGAATGCTACTAGTTTAATGTTACTCTTTTGCTACTAGCGAGAGAATGCTACTAGATTAATGCTACTCTTTTGCTACTAGTGAGAAAATGCTACTAGTTTAATGCTACTCTTTTGCTACTAGCAAGAGAATACTACTAGTTTAATGCTACTCTTTTGCTACTAGTGAGAGAATGCTACTCTTTTGCTACTAGTGAGAGAATGCTACTAGTTTAATGCTACTCTTTTGCTACTAGTGAGAGAATGCTACTCTTTTGCTACTAGTGAGAGAATGCTACTCTTTTGCTACTAGTGAGAGAATGCTACTCTTTTGCTACTAGTGAGAGAATGTATTGAACATTCTAGCCCAGCAGACATGTCTGCCTCAACTTGTAGCTCAAAAAATGTAATACGATATGAAACACATATAAGTAACTCATATAGCTCACCTCTTAGCTGCAATATAACATATGCACCTTTTGCGTGTGGCATTAATATTTACTCAAGTTAAAAATCATAAATTAATAACTATGTATAAATATGTATCAGTACAGTAATCTTGAAATGCTTTTTTTCAATATTCATGGTTTGTAATTGACATTGGTAGCTGGAGCATTGTAATATGTGGGACAGAACCACATGAGCATATAATTTGTTCCAATAAATAATAAATTGATGCACTTTTCAATTCCAAAGTTGCATTGTCGTGATTATGAAACAACACTTATCTGCTTATTAGATTTTCAAAACATGTAATATTTAAAGGTGCTATATGTAACTTCTTCATGTAGCCATGTAGACATTTTTTTTTAAATAAGACAAAAAAAAAAAAAGGTGGCAATGTTGTCGAGCAAAAAATATAGTTATTGTAAAGGCAAAATTACATGGTACTAAAAAAATTTTCAAAAATGCATGTGAAAAGTGCTAGACTATAGCAAAGGAAACATTTGTGTGTGTGTGTGTGTGTGTGTTCATGTGTATACAATATAATAAATAAATATATATATATATATATATATATATATATATACAGTATATTAGTTATGCACAAATAATTGGTTAATCTTGTCACTGAAGCTTCAACCCAAGGAAATTCAGTTTCAAAATGCAATGCAATGTCATAATTTTACCACACAGTGCAGTGTCTCAAAGCTTACAAATTACACAATGAGACATTTATAATTTTACAATATTGATGGAGTGTGTGGAGCGCCTGTGTGGAAACTTCTTACCTTTAATGATAAGCTGAACATCGCAGAAGGAAAGGTTTGTAAATATTTTTAGAAAATTATGTCAGGATCATTAAATTGGCGAGTATGACATGTATTGAAAGCAAAATTTGAATAAACCAATGTGATATTATTTTTGCATTGTCTGGGTAAATAATAATAAAAATAAATCATCATCATCATCATCATCATCATCATCAAACCAAGCAATCCAAGCAAAGCTGTAGTAGTGATTATACTAAACATACTGAACTTATCTGTCATAATTAGCATTGGCTTTGCTGCACAATGACCTGCATGTACCATATCCACTGCTACCAAGAAAACTATATCACATGCAGTCACATTGCATTAAAAATCTCAAGAAACATTTAAGAGATTATGATGCTGAAAATGCATTCGTTTTTTGTTTTTCATTTCAATACTGAGACTGCTAAAACAATGATATTCACACCCTGCTGGCATCATTATGAATAAAAGAGATTATGAATTCAGTAAGTGGGTCTGAAGGTTTCATTTCTATGTCTATTAATAATCCTCATTATGTGCTTTACTTACATGTACTATAAATATAAACACTGTTTGAATGTAAGCATGCACATTGTAAGTATGCTCCTTGGTTTCTTTCTACAGATGGTAAATGACTGTAGGCGATTGTTATGCTCTTTACTCGAATACCATTTTAATACCGAAAGCTTACTGGGTCTAAAACATTTTAATCTTCATGTGAGATCAAGAAATAACTTTCATCCAATCAGAGCACTTTTTCTTATTAAAAATGAGCTCAGCACATACAGTATATGTATGTCAACTCAAATGTCCTGGTCTTGTTGAAGAATATGTCATCATTGCCTGTGATTATGTCTTAATGGTTATTCCCCTGTTTCCATGCAACAGTAGCTAGCTCCAATATGATGGTATTTCCAAGGGATAAACAAACACACTCCTACTCAGCTTTGCTGTCCATAATGACCACATTATGTAAGAAATGCATTGCAGTCTTAGGGCTATAGCTTTACATGCAGGTGCAATTGGCTGGCCTGTTCTATTATTTGAATTAGATTGTGGACACCCCTTCTGGATTTGGTACATTCTATTCTTGAACAATTATACACTAGGTTCAGGTTGTACCATTGAGTGGCTGAGAGGTGGAGCAAATGTTATTAGCCATAATTGGCAATAATACAGTACAATATACAACAGAATGTTATGAAACATAATGTGTGTGTATATATATATATATATATATATATATATATATATATATATTCCTGATGTATGTCAATAATGTTTTGTGACAATTGGGTGGACTGTAAAAAAAGAATCTGGAGGGTTTAGTTTAGTTTGGAACAGCCCTTTGTTGTCATGGTAACAGCTATCAGAACCTCTCCACAGGCTTTGATTCGGCCATTCCTCCCATTATATGTTGTGCTTCCCAGCACAGTGGTGCTTTGGGTCAGCTTTTTACAAGAGAACATGCATACACTGCACGTGAAATGAAGGGATTGGAGCAGCAGTATCCTTCCTCTCACATCGCATAATTATTTTTCAAAATATGATAGTATATATTATAAGTTTAATTCAGACATGATCTAAGTTATAAAATGATAGGAATATGAAATGGAATTTGTAAATTAGAAATAAAAAGTTATTTTCTTGAATGTGAATTAGTTAATTGTGTGAAAGAATTTCAATAAAACACTTGAGGTGACCTGTGAATCAAAATGGCCAAATTATTTAATTTTGAAGTATTAAACATTTAGTGAGGGGGAAATTGAAAAAAGCCATATCTTCTCTGGACTGCCAACAAATATAATAATTTTTCTTGTATTACCTGAGTTGCATTCCGCTACTTGAAAGATTGCAAAATTAATACAAATGGATATTACCTTCTTCCTTCTCATTTAATCCATTTCTCTATTGACAGTGACATGCTTTTAACCTTCAACATGCAGACAATGGCTCTCCTGTCTTGTCCTACATTTAGCAGTCAACAGATTTAACAGGAAAGTACTGCTATTGAATAATCTCAAAGCTATGTTTGATGTACTCTATAAATAAGAAGAGAGAGAGAGAGAGAGAGAGAGGGGGGAGATAAAAGCACGGTAAGTCAAATATTTAGTTAGAGAAAGGGCCAAGACTTGACAGTAGTCACACAAGTTCTTTCCTGGAGGATCGCATTCAATTCTGTCATTTCTTTCTCCCTCATCCCCAGCTTTCAATTCAGTGATGGCTGTGGTCTTCCACATCTATTAGATACACCTATACCATACTGCTCAGCGAAGTTGTAGATCTTGAACGCCCGAACGTGTGTATGACGTTTGCCATCAACTGGATTTGCGGTATGAAAGTTACGAAAAGACCAAAGTATGAAAGAGCAAAATGTAAATATACGTGCCGTAGCACCACCATCTGGACAATGCATGTGTGATACCATCTCTGAGCGGGGGCGGTTTCGATGGTATCACACATGTATCTCTTACAGTTTCTGAGCTACAAGTACTTTTTTAAGAAAGAAATAAAGAAAGAAAGAAAGAAAGAAAGAAAGAAAGAAAGAAAGAAAGAAAGAAAGAAAGAAAGAAAGAAAGAAAGAAAGAAAACAAGCAACATGCTTGGACTCCTAACAATTTTTAAATAATACTACTAATTACTATTACTAACACTGTTCGTTTAACTTGCAAAGAGTAACATTTTGAGCTGTGAAAATTGTAATTTCTTCTTCTTTTTTTTAAACAGCCTGGAGTAGCTATCATAGACTGTGGGACTCTAATCTGTGTTTATAAGGCAATATCTATCATATAGTTGAGTGCAGCAT
This sequence comes from Synaphobranchus kaupii, assembly GCA_029718625.1. Lineage (NCBI taxonomy): Eukaryota > Metazoa > Chordata > Actinopteri > Anguilliformes > Synaphobranchidae > Synaphobranchus > Synaphobranchus kaupii. Next base: position 16,325,937 of record CM056395.1, read on the forward strand.
AAACCAATAGACCAAAACAACAAATTCAAATGCATGCAAATCAGCAAGTCAATGAAACCCATATGTGAAGGAGATAAAGTGTGAGGGTGTAGGATTTCACAGCCAAGCCAACGTGAATCCTCTGTTCATTCAAATGAAAACAGCTGTGATTGATTTGGTAACCTTCCAACCTTCAACTCACAAAGCCCTTGTTTGAACTGTTACTAAAGGCATCAAACCAAAAGAAAGAAAGGCAGCCTTCTGATGGAAATCGATATTTATGTTTGAGAGATTTAGTGTGTTGTTTTAGCGGGCCTGGCTGCTCTGATTTCGGATTACTGTATTTAATGTGCTTTTCGCGCATCGCCGGTCATCACGCCAACACTGCCGCAAGCGAGGACCGATAGGTTGCATCCACTTCGATGGCATATCTCAGACCCGCATTGTGCGAACTGGCCTTTTAACAATTTCACTAAACCACGCATTTCGAATTCTCTCACTACGCTGGAAGAGGAGCGATGAGTGACAGAGCCGCCAGCACATTTGAGCTACTCGGTGCCATACTCAGTGCCTCTTTATCCGTTCTTAAACAGGGGAGAATTCATGCCACCAGCTGCAGCGCGCTAATCCAATTAAGCACAACGTGGAGATCCAGTATGCAATGTATTTAATTAACAGGGCGTGCCAGCTGACTGCTGTGCAATCTTGTCTTTTGATTTTGATTAATGTATGCGAATGTTATATTTATTTATTTACTGGCACAAAATGCACAGGGTAAATGGGCACAGCTTGTGTTATCCACAGGGCAAGAAGACGGTGGAGGGTGGTGTGAACCCAAAGCTTGTGTCGCTTAGACCTTTTAATCACTCACCCTGCATGGGTCAACCAGAGGTGAAGACACGCTGTCTGGTGAGGTAATGAGGAAAGTGACACAAGCACCTCATCTGTTGGAAAAGCCACCAGAAAGCAGAGCTACCAAAATGGTGACCTGCTGTGCCGTGCCCAAAATCTAGCACTGTAGTGCTTGGAAGTAGTCAAACGTGTGCGTCGAAATGTCTGACCAAATAATCTGCGTTTGTTTATCTGTAAGAGCGAAATGCCCCCTTTCAGATGGGATTTTTTGCTTCTTAAGGTCAGTAAAAACAAAAACAGTCCCCTGTCCCAGTTTTTGCTATTACATTGACTGATGTCATGCTAGATGTTATCATTGCCATCATCAGTATAAAATGCCATTGGATGCATAGTTCAGGGGCTGTATACGCGAAATATGTTATCTTACCACTAAGAGTACTCCTTTGTGGCACGAAAAGTCCCTAGTTAAGAGTTTCCTCTTGAAACATATTCACAAAGCTGCTGAGACCAATTTTTACTCTCTGAAGCTAAGAGAAAGGGTGGGGTTGACCCAGTTGCTATCGATGACGTTGTATTTCATGAACATACAGTACTTACTTACTATGCCCTGAGTGATTGGTTGATAGGGAACAGGTCTGTGTCGGCAAATTCATCATAGAAATATTGTAGTGGGAGGTATGAATCATGGTGCCATATTGAAATAGATTTTTAAATAAACATATAGACTACGTGTCCCTGATTTAACATGAAACCAAAAATAATATACTGATTAGTCCAAGTATATATTCGGCTAATTGTCTGGCAGCTTATTAAAGATAAGCTTTATTTCAGCTTTATTTTTTTGTAGTTGGTGAACATCCACAGGAAACCGTATGAATTGTCGGACGAGTGGGGTGTGCAGAGGGCATGTATTGTTTGGTGTAATATTCTAATGACAGATAACTGAGATATTCCCAGTTCGTCTGTCCTGCATTGCATGACAAAACTTCTCGTTGCGTTGTTTTTGTTTGTTGGTGACGTGACTGCATCCCTGACCTTCTTGCTGTGAGGCGACAGTGCTATCCACTATACCACCCCACGGTGACTACCCCTAACTTTTTGCAGATTTAGGAGCTGGTTTTAGAGCTAAAATGTTTTGTGAATTACTCTTATACCAAAAACCTAAGAGTCCTAAAGTTAGGACTGACACGCCCATTATTTTTAAGAGTTTCTCCTAAATCTGCAAGTTAGGAGCTACTTTTAGCCTTAAGATGTGAATATGGCCATTGTGAATATGGCCCCAGGTTTGGTAATGCTAATAGCTTTTAGGGAAATCATTGGAAGCACTTCTTTAGGAACTTATGTGTGAGTAATTATCAAGCAAATTAGACCATAGCCATTAGTGTCTGTTAATTAAGAGGCCCTCGACACATATAATCACTCATTGCTCAGCATAAATTTAAAGTTTTTCCACTAACAAGCTCATCATCATTAGTCATTCATGTCCCATTTGGCCTGGAAAATGCACGCTTTAATATGCGTTATTAGTTATACATTTAATTTGTACGGGCCAATAATGTAAAGACCTTTTGCTGTTGGACATTGTCGTCTTGATGAAACTGACCCCAGTTAAGAAACCACTGTAACACATGTTTCTTATTATAGCCTGTAAATGGAACAGCGGATCCCCCACACCTTACTTCCAAGCACACACACACACACACACACACACACATACAGGCACACACACACACACACACACATAGGCGCACGCACACACACACACACACACACACACACACACACATACAGGCACACACACACACACACACACACACACATAGGCGCACGCACACACACACACACACACGCACACGCGCACGCACACACACACACACACACACACACACACACACGCACACACACACACACGCACACACACATATGCACACACACACAGGCACACACACACACACGCAAAACCAAACCACTTCAGGGCTCTGTGGCCTTCATTTCATAATGAACCCCATTGCTGGAAGAAATAGCCCAATCAATCAATTAGTAAGTCCCAGGCAAACACTTCCATTAAGACTGAGGCAGCAAGCCCTCTAAGTGATAGCGCATGGTGTTTGTACAAACGATCGCCTGCTCCTCTCAGTGAGGGGCTTATAAATAAATCATACGATGAAACCAGGAGATAAAACCGCAGGCAGAAACCGCCCATGCTAACAGAAGGGGAAAATTGAACGGGGTTGTCATTTTGTTTTCATCCCGCTTGTTACCGTTTCATGGGTCTGGAACCGAAAGCCAATCAGCTCACGCCGATGACTCGGAGCAATCGCTCAGTGCTGGCAAAGTGAATGGGAGACGGCGTTCTTACCTGAACAGACCGGGGCAGTCTGATGTGCATAAACGTCACACAGGGAGCCATCTCGCGTATGCCACGTCTCTGTCAGATAGGAGAAGTCAGGATTAAAACCTCTTGTCAGCCTCTGACACTTCAAAGACAGGCGCATGAACTAGCGAGTGGCTAATCTCCAATCAAAAAGGAAATTAGTTAATAAATGAATAAATGCATCTCGGCGCAGACGAGCAGGAGCTGACAGAAGGCTGGCTTGGGGGCGATGGGGAGTCACGCTCCATCACATTCCCAGTGGTGACGGCACCAGGGAATTAAAGAACCAGACCCAGAACAATGGCTGAAAACCGTTGAGTTTTACCAATTGTGGTGGTGTGGAGGGGAAAAAAAAAAGAATAATAAAAACGTGTTCCCTTTCTGGTGCTGCCTGAGGTCACCACAGCAATCAGTCCCTGACTGGTAATTTACGACTGCTACAAGGCAATCATGCCCGGCAGACGCAAGGTCAATCTCTCCCTGATTTGGACCTCCTGATCACCTGCGAAGTTGGGGTGGGATTAGGGGGGGGGGGGTAAGGGCTGGAGGGAAATGGAAAACCTTGCCGTTTTTACTGCAGAATTCTCGCAGTAACCCTTTCGATCTGCTTTTCAGGAAACCACTGCACAGTGTCACCTGTCAACCACTCACCCCAACCAACCACCATTCATCACGACATCACTTTAATCAACAACCTCCCATTTCGTCTGAGAACCCCATGACGGTCTCACCTCATCTGTCTAGTTATCTCTCTCTCTCTCTCTCTCTCTCTCTCTCTCTCTCTCTATCTCTCTCTATCATTAATATTGTGTGAAGGTCTGTGATATTTTTAGAGCGATGCTGTCTTCTTGAATTGTCACGCTGCCCCGTCTGGTCCAGTGCTGTTCAGAGCACCCAGCTGTTAGAGAGGCCGTTGCCCATTTGCACTCTGGGAGTGTGTGTGCATTCCGTCAGCAGTGTTTAATCCCCTGCTATTCCTTTCACTGCAGGTCATTTTAGGTGAACGATCTCAACAGATGTATCCGTGTCTTGTCGTATGTAACGCTGTTGCCTAAAAATGTATTTTCCCCCATTTTGAAAGCGTTGTCTCGATAAAGAAGCTATTCAGGATGAGTTATAGCATTGCACATTTAGGGCATGATTTACTAAGACCTTTAGCGTGTGCAAAACCTTTTAGCACACGCAAAACCAATAACATGGCAAATGATTGGTCATGGTATTTGTCTTGCACCAATCATTGGTTGTGTTATTAGTTTTGCGTCTGCTAAAAGTTTTTGCGCCCGCTAAAGGTCTTAGTAAATCAGGCCCTTAGATGTTAAGGACTCTCCAGGTAGTTTGTTAAGCACATGCATCTGTATAAGCATTAAAGCCCAACAAATGGAAAACAATACAGATTGTCCATGTGCTAAAATCTAAATACACTTCAAATGTAATAGTAATTCTGTTACGGATCTTGCATAAATTATATAAATGAGCACTTAAATGGTCAAAAGAAATTCAGACCATTGAAATTATACATGGTCTGCTTATAGTTATTAAATCACAAAAGCATTTTCATCCAATTAGTACAGCAATAATGCAAGGGCATCATGATAACCAAGGAGGCCACGGAAGATCAAAAAGGTTCCAGCCCATGAGAGCTGGTGATGTCATTGGACAAGGCATGTGGATTTCAAGGGCTGTCAATTCATTTCACTTTCAGTCCAATTTAGCACACAAACGATGCTCAGGTCTGGTCTCATCACATGCCCGTGTCCGAGCATGACCAATGAACCTAAATATAATGATTTGAGTTATGACTGGCTTCCACTAAGAGTTTATGGTCAGGCTGCACTTGGCCAGAGATATTGACAGAGAACATTTTCAATGTCGCTGTATCCAACACTACACTTTAAAAAAAAGTAGATTACTGCTCATAAAATGGTAAAACTTATTGTTATTTGTTTGTCCATGCACCCAGTAAATGTAAGACTATATAATTACCATTTTGGGGCAGGTTTGGATGGACTTTCAGATATGCTTTCCATAATAAATAAAGTATTCCTGTTATTTCCTGTTCTCAAATCCACACTACCCTAAATGCACTAGCAAATACCCATGGATTTGTGGTATACAAAGCACAGGATAAATGTGAATTCAAGCCTCATTAGTCCGTAACTGATTGACACGAACATCCACAAATCAGAGATTCTTTCTTTCCAAACAAATTTGTTGAGTTCCACAATTACCAAGCTAAGAAAACTTCATTTCCACAGATGAATCGAGACACTTGATTGAGATTCAAAATTAATTAAATGTTGAATCCATGCCATAGTGCCCTTATCCACTCAGATTTGTTTGTATTCAATATTAAAAGTCTGCTAAAGTACCACTTTTCACTAAAATGACATGCCTTCGTACAAACGTTATTTACAGTGAGCAGTAATACAATACTTTGTGAGGGTGGTCTAATGTGCTTCTCTGAGTTTATGGGCTTTGTTTAAATATGTATGAATACGATGCGCCTATCCTGAACACAACTGCTATGCAATGCTCTGGACTTAACTGTGAATTTAAGAAATAGTTCTATTTCATTATTTTTGTCTTTTTTTCACATAGCAATTTGATGACCTCGTGTTTAATAAAAAACGTATTTCTTTTTATTGTGCTCGAAGAGAACGTGCATTGGAATTGATGTCTACCGCCTTGTGGAAAATTCCACTGACGAGCTCAGTTTAAGATGCCGCTGAATTTATCGGCAATTCCACCATTCATTGTTTTTCATTGCTCCCTCAAATCAGTCTCGGAGCAGAACGAATTACAGGGGTAATTAGGGTGTCATATTCCATGCCGTAACTGCAATTTCGACGGGGTGCCAGGGCGGTACTAGACCCGCTGCATAAATAATTCAACCGTTACACTGTCTCTGAAGGAAAAGTACGGTCTCGTAACCCTGCTGAATCCAGTCTGGTAAAAACCGCTGAAGAACGCGCCACGCTTCAGCGCATGTGTTGTGTCACGGCGTCCTCTTTTCATAACATTCTCGATCAATCGCTGGCGCTCCGTCCACAGGGTCTTATTGATTTTAAAAAAAAAAATTAAAAAAAAATGAAACGGGGGGGGGGGGGGGGGCACCTCACCTTCTCGTGGATTTATTTACCTAATACCAGCGCGTGGATGTGAACAGTACCAGTGAATGAAGTGGGGAAAGATGTGGAAGTGAAGCATATTTCTGAGAGAATTGGACCCATAACATTGAATCCCTAGCTCGGAATCTGTTTATGAATATTACAGAGAAAGCAGGCTGTGGTTAGGTTCAAAAAGATCCAGTCCATGGCTACAAAAGACAGTACTGATTTCTTACAATTCCCATCTTTAAAGACAGGAAGTGGTGAAAAGATGAAAAAAGGCTAAATAAAACTTTGTAGGCTTTGTCAGACTTTGAAAAAAATGATGTAGAAATGTAGAAAAATGTAATTGTTATAAATTCATCAGCTGACATGCCTGCATACTAGTATTAGCAGAATAGAATAGCAGATAATTATCAGTAAACATCATAAGCACAAACCTATTTTTTTCATTTGGCTAATAGTCATGATAAAGCAATTTATTTACAACGATAACCCATTACTCACGAAGGGCATATTTCCCCCCACAGCAAATTTGACAGTAACACTCAACAGCTGAATTGCAATATATTATAAATGATCGAATGTATTTATAGCCCCCTCTTGCAGAGGTTATTTAAAGTGCTTGCATAATAAATGTTGAGTCTTGATCTCTTCAAAAATTCAATGGCCGATGTAAGATGCATTTCAACTTCAAATCCTTTGAATTTTATTGCAGACAAGCTATGCCGTGAACCAATGACAGCTCAACAGAGACAAAGGGTTACAGATAACATGCCTCTTTCATGTTTTATGTAGATTACAGATAAGCACAAAATAGCACATGTTATGCATAACCCCTTGTAACAAAAGTCTGTAGCTCCAGGAAGACCATAATGCAGTACCAATACAAACCATTCAATATGACCAAAGGGCAGTTTGTCCATAACTTTACTTATGGGAGCTTTTCCAGTGATATATTTCACTTTCTGGTGAGAGGTCAGGGGAGTATCACAAACTCTGGCTGTTGGCTGGCTGTTGCCGGGCAGACATGCGGTCCCTCTAGAAAATTGCCGTGGCAAAAGCACCGTACATGCTGGGTCTCGGCACTTCTTTCTCATAACCGTTCAAACTTTTTTTATTCCCGTTCCTCTTTATTCGGAGTCTCTGTCTAATCAAAGATGCAGTCCTTTCCTGCCAGAGAAACGCCTTCCCTCAGTTCAGGAGGGCACACGCAGGCCTACGTGCTCCTCAAAAAATGTGCAACCAGCTGCCAATTCCTTTGACTCTACACTCTTCCACCTTATGCATGAATGACAAAACAGAAATTATATCATCTCTCAGCACTCCAGAATAGCAGATCTCTATATCAATGAAGCTTTAGAAGAATCAAAGTGAATAAATTCCAAAGCAGTACAAAGAGACGTCCCCCCTTCCCCTGATGGCCAATTGATCAAACGTGAGTGACGTGCACATGCACATGCTTGATAGCTTATTAGCTTATCTTGGCTTAGGGTTGGATCTTGCATAAATTATATAAATGAGGGCTTAAATGGTCAAAAAAAAGTTCAGACCATTAAATACATGGTTATTCATGGTTGGGTTGGAGTTGGGCTTTGGGATTCTGGGAAGGGGGGGGGGCTTCATGACTTTTTTTTGGTTGATATATTTCTGTAATATATTGTGATTTTGTGTGTAAATAAAAAAATTTGTATCAAAAAAAAAAGTTTGTTTCAGGTAGTAGCTATGCTGCGCTTACTATTTTTCAGTTTGCCCTGGCTGTAGGGGTGTGCGTTTGCTGATTGTGCTTCTGCGTGATTCCCAATTTGGAAGACGGTTTTAAATTTGCTTTGTGCGAGCATATTCTCGTCTTTTGAATGCCGCCGTGTTTCTAGAAGGAACATTTTGGTAGTAAGCTGCTTGTTAGTTTATGGCTACTTTGCTGAGTTGTAGTATATCAGTTGTGTAGGCTAAGTTTATTTTGTGTTTCGTGAAGTAGCCTACTTCTTCTGTCTGATGTGCTCGTGTGATACCGGAAGTGTGTGCGTAAACACGGAGACACCGCTAAAAAGGAGATTTTAATAAAAACATTTTGTAAGTAGCCTACTTGTGTTTGAAATCGTTTGTGTTGTGGCCCCTTTGAGCCGGCGTCGTAACAAGGAATTTATAATAAAGTACGTCTGTTTTGTTTAATAGCATGGCAAAGCAACCAATGTACGTCCATAGCGAGGAGATGCACGGAGAAGAAGAGGGAGCTGGTTCTGTGTATGTGTAAATGCATTCAAAACCCTCAGGATTTTCATCCCAGCAGGAAATTTACAATGGATGCATGGGAAAGGGGTGAGAAGCTCATCCGGTGATGAAACCTCTACCCGGCTGCAGATGTCAGTCAAAGGGTTTTCCATTCTATTTCCTTTCCATTAATGTCTGGATAATATATAGCTACCGAAGACTGAATATGTATTCTCCCCTACAAATGTGCGTCTATGCTCTTGTAAAAGGCACGCAATTTTGACACTCTCACACACGAGTGCTCCGAAGACCTTTGCTTCCCACAGGTACTGGTTTATTATGATGAAGCAGACACCTTGGAATATGAACACGTGCCACGACCATGTATAAATCAATTTTCCAAAATGATGTGTTTGTGATTGATTACTGAACTGGAGGCTAAGCTGAGGGGAAACAGACAAGAAATGGAAAATCATTCCTGCACCACTCATTATTTTTGGTGTCTTATTACATGCACAACATATCCGAATTGCAGTCACTTGTCAGAGATACTGAAGGCTAATCTCTCACACAGGCTAATACAATCATCTGGCAATATTTCACACTTATACTAAAACTCTTTTGATATATTACAAAACAGGAATGATAATCTAGTGGTCTACTGATACAGGAAGTACATACATTGTATGTAACCTACTGCTTTATCTGTTTTATGAATTTTACCATTTTATTAATAAAAAAACTAATAGAAAGTCTTTGCTTCAGGTATAGGACTTTGAGCTCATGGACTTTGAGCAGGGAAGATTTCCCCATTTCTGACAAATTCCAGTTAATTCAATATCATTTTGGTTGGCCTTGTTCCATTCAGTTTTAGAACTTGCACGTGCCTGCTCTTGGGTGTGTTGTACTGCTGAAGCCCTGATTCATTAAGGGATACGCCCCACCCCACCTCACCTCACCCCCTTTCACTCCCAAATCTGTCACAGCAGGAACATGGCATAGACCTTTCCAGGGGCATTCCTTCCAAAACACTTGAGAGAACCTTTAGGCCACAAACATACTGACAAGGAAGCCTCACAAATACCCAACGAACTGCTGCCCGGGGTTCGCCTTGTGTGTTAACTTTTCTATTTTTAACATGTTTTCAAAGGGGAGATGAGGTGACTTGGCAGTGCAAGGTAAATGCCGGACTCCAGAATGTTCCCATATGGAAAAAGAATATACTGCGGTATATTGTAAATATATCAAAATTATCTTCACAACATATATTTAAAATATACAGTATGGTATTACATTTCTATATTGTCATGGTTTTGGACCCTGTTGTCCCATGCGGTCGTTTTCCTCGGTGGCCACGCGAGGGCGCTGCCCTTTTGGTGGATGCTTGCTCCGCCCTGCTGAGTTGGGGGAGTTTCTGGTTAGCTTTTCACCTGTTCGTGGTTCCCTGAGAGTTATATAAGCCTACCGTTTCCTTCGTTCGGGGCTTCGACATTATTGTTAATTGTTATGTACTGTGGTGTTATTGTTGGCTGTGAGTTCTCGTACCATTTTGGCTACTCGCCTATTTTTAGCGTCTCTTTTTAGAGGCAGGGCTTATTTCTTACTGGCTTGGTTGTTGATTATCTCGTAGAAGTTTGGGACCGTAAATCTCTGTTCCATTTCGCCTCGTCTCCTTCATTAGTTTTCTGAGAGTCTGTTGTGCTATGTTGCGTAGGTCTTTTGGTAGCAGCCGTCCTGTACGCCCTTTTTACCTGCGAGACGATTGTTGTGAACTGTTGTTCTGTTTCGTTCTCCGGGTGTTTGTCTCTATATGGAGCTTGGGCGTTGTTGTGGACGTGTTTGTGTGTGACTGCGTGTGTTCTAATTATAGCATCGGAACGTTAGCTCTCTGTTCCAATTTGCCTCGTTATATATTTATTCTCTGAGAGACCTGGCGTTTTGCTTCTACTTAATTCCGTGTTACTGTGAGCCAGTAAGTAGCCTTGGTACGTTTTTCCCTGTTTAGTCTCCTTCTCGTGGACTACGTTCCCCGTTGTTGTGATTCAGGGTTTTATTTATATTGAGAAGCTGTCGTGCTATTTTGCGTTGGTCTTTGTTGCAGCTGTCCTCCGTCCTTTTTACCTACGGGACGATTTTGTTTCGGAACTATTGTTCTGTTCGTTTTCCGGGTGTGTTTTCTCCTTGTGTGGAGTTTGGGCTAGGTTGTGGACATGTTGGTGTGACTGCGCGTAGCATGGTAATTTCAGCTCTCTGTTCCTTCGCTTCGTTACATTCTTTTACTGAGAGGCTAGGGCGGTTGTTCCAATCTAAGTTTGCGTGAGTCTTTTGGATAGTAGTTATGGGACGACGGTGCCCCGTCGGCTCACCTGTAAAATGTTTCTCCCTCCTGGGAGATCGGGTGTTTACCGCTTTGCTTTCTGCATTTGACTGCTACTTATTAAACTAGCCATGGAACGTTAAATCTCGGTTCCATTTCGCCTCGTTACATTTGTATTTACTGAGAGGCTAGGCGGTTGTTCCAACTTAAGCTTGCGTTAGTCTATATGGATCGTAGTTATGGGACGACGGTGTTCCGTCGGCTCACCTGTAAAATGTTTCTCTCTCCTGGGAGATCGGGTGTTTACCGCTTTGCTTTCTGCATTTGACTGCGAGCCTATCAATCTCGCCATGGGAACGTTAATCACTGTTCCTGTTCGCCTCGTTACATTTCCTCATAGAGAGGCAGGGCATTATTTTCTGTTAATCTCGCGTTGGTCTAGCCGGTAAATGTCCGGTGCTGCCTGTCCTGTTCGTTCCTTTTCGGTGCCTTTCTCCTTTCATGGAGTTTTGACGATTTTGTTTGGAACTCATGTTCTGTTTCGTCTTTTGGCGCATGTCTTCCTGTGGGGAAGATTGGGCGATGCTGTGGACACGTTTGTGTGTGACCGCGAGTTTGAGAATAGCCTGGGAACGTTGGATCTGTTCCTTTCGCCTCCGCTATTACGATATCGTATTATTTTTGCAATGTTTGTTTGTGTTTTATGTTTGTCTTTTCGCTACTCGCCCGTTCTGATTTGTCTCGTACCCGAGACAGGGCGCGTATTTATTTCTGGCTGTTCAGATTCCTGTCCTTGCGCTCTACTTAGCGTTAGACAGTTAGCCGGTTAGTAGCGTCTGTAGGGTGTTTGTTGTTCCTTGTCTTGTCTCCTCCCTTATCTGCGGGTATCCCGCCTTAGTGGCCTAAGGGCTTATTGATTCCCCTTGCTGCGTTTGGCTCCTCCTTCCTCACACGTCACGCCCCATTACATATATGGGTTGTTACGAGCTTGTTAAGCAGCCGAGACAGTGCCAGAACCTCTCCAGTTATATTGTTGTATCCCCTGTGGAGCCACGCCTATGTCTACATTCCCCTCTCACTTCTCACTAAGCTCAGTGCTCATCCTTGAGGAAAGTTCAGCTCAAAATGCATGCTCATGCAACATACTTTACTGTAGTATGTCTAAAACTCATGAATAACACATATTTGAAAATTTTATTTGTTTTCCATTAATGTAACATTTTTCACAACTTATATGAATTACAAGGACTGAAAAATACGGACCTTTTTGTGTAACGTGAACAGTTAATGCTGGCCGTAATACTTGAATTCAACTGGGCTTGGTTACAGCCGAAATGGTGGCAATAATCCTGGCACTGCAGTGGGTCGAGGAGGTAACACCAGATAGAGCAGTAGTATGCACTGACTGCATCGGCACTGGAGAGCTTAACGGCTCCAACATCCTGCAGGGAGGATCTGGTAATTGAGGTTATGGCTAGCATATATAGGCTGTATAAGAGGGGTATTGGGGTAAACTTTTGCTGGGTGCCGGCGCATGTGGGTGTGAGGGGTAACGAGGGGGCTGACGCCCTCGCTAAGAGGGCCCTTAGGCTGGGCGGCATTACAGTGGATGTCCCTTATGGTAAAGGGGAGGTCAAGTCTAAGGCTAAACATATGATCGGAAAGATTTGGCAACAGAGGTGGGATGAAGAAAGTAGGGGGCGTCACCTGTATGCCGTCCGGCCAGGGGTCTCTGGGAGGCCTCTTCTTTGCGGGAGTAGGAGGGAGGAAACTATACTAACTAGGCTTAGGTTGGGTCATTCTGCATTAAATGACAGTTTATTTAGGATAGGGAAGCACAATACCGGCAACTGTCCTCAATGCAATAATAAAGAAACAGTTAGGCACATTCTGCTAGAATGTCAGGCATATGTTAGGGAGAGGGAGAAACTTAGGAAACTGATTGGGGATAAGGGTGGGCAGTTTACATTGGCTGGGCTCCTGGGTGGGTCAGTGGGATATGAGGTTCGCAGAGCTGTGCTTAATTTTATTTATTCGATTGGGGTAGGTGGGAGGGTCTGAATCCCTGCTATCGCTTGTCCACACTCCGTAACAGTAGGTGGCGGTATGCACCTGACAGTTGGTAGCAACCCGCCATAGAAACCCAAAGAAGAAGAAGAACTGGGCTTGAAACTGAAGGTATCCATTGTGTTTGTAGATTAAATATCAAATGAAAACCTTTTTTTAAAAATCTTTTAAGGTGACAGTGACATACAATGTGACTGTTTGATTTTGGGAGTTTATGAAGACTGCAGAGTCGGACACTTGAAAATACGTCCTGAACCCTACGTTCTCTCTGTAAAATGAAAAAAAAATTTAAAATTCAAAAAAACCTGTAATCGACTTCAGGACATCTCTAGAACCTCTTTACAGAATCAAAATTCTATAATTGGTCACCCGCTTCTTCTGATTTGTCTGTCTAAACAACCCTGACAATACAGTATTTTGGATGTCATGCATGCTATCCTAGTCCTTAAAAATAACAGATTTGTGCTTTAAATATGACAGGCTTTCTGTTTTCCAGAAGTCCTGGATTCCCGGGCCTGCCATCGCCTGTGGCAGTTCCTGTCATTATAATGACGCAATATTTCATGCTTTTTACATAATCCTTTGAGAAAAAATGTACACTAGACCCTCTTTGAAGCTCCGAGCGAGTCTTAGTGCACGTCACTCACGTTCCATCTCAAAATGTCCCACATGCAGCAAGTAGCCATCAGGGGGCACAAGACTTATCCAAGTAAAGTATTCTTTGTATTGCTTTTGAATTCATTCAGTTAGATTGTGTTTTCATCCTTTGCTTATATGGAGATTGCTGTGTCTGGGTCTTGACCTAAGTTATCCTCTCTGTGTTGTCATTCATGCATAATATTTGAGAGGAGATTACCCAGCAGACAATATGCCTCTGACCCTCCTGCCAAGTTTTGCTGCTGTTTTGATATGGGGGGAAACGTATGTCTGTGGCACTTCCTATTTATTCATAGCTCCTACTGTTTTCTTTGGGAAAATAACTTGTGTCTTGCAACATCCACCCTAGAAGTATTTTTGTTTCAAAAGCATCACTTTGTACGGAGAATTTTCAATTTATGTTTCAACTGAATGTTTTTTAATGCAATATAGATTCAAGGCACCTAAGCACTGCCACATTGAATAGCATTGTGGATATGTTACGCGCAAGATGGACACTAGGTTGGTTGTAATGAAAAGTGATGTTTTGACTCTGTTATCTGCATCACTCCTTGATTGGCTCACGTGAATCGTGCCAGGAAAGTAGGTCACTTCAATATACAATGCATTCAAATGCATGTCTCCTGTAACATCGACTAAACCTTCATATCAATTTCCTGTTTTAAAAACCATTCTATTAAATTGAAGAATTAATTTAGTCCAGTGAGGGCGGTGGTATGTGCACCGAATAGCCTGTCCATTGTGTCCATCTCCAAAAAAAATTAAAAATCATTCATGACATCCGTGATGTATGAGGAAAGTGATTCATGAAATGCAATTGCTTTAAGCAAACTGCTTCTCAGAATTATGTCAGCATCATTAAAAGGTGAATGAAAACAATGCATGAACAACAACCCCCGTCCATGGTAGACTGATTCTAGCACAGCCGGCTCCCAACACAGAAGTGGGCATTTTTCAAAATGGCCGAGAGGAGACAGGTCAAACCGGAGGACTGTTGTTCTGAATGAAGCCTTTCGTTTCTGCGCCGCGCGGCTTCCCGGTCTCCCACAGGACGAAGCCCCTCTTACACACGCGCATGAACACTCCCTCACGCCTCACTCAGCATGCTAGCGTGGGGAGGCACAGAATGAGAGCGCGCCCCCCCCCCCCCCCCCCCCCCCCTCAATTGGAAGATCTTTATAACCACGACTATAAAAAGGCTTTCAGGTAATTTGGTTTTGAATTTCATAAGGTCAGCGGAGGGAGAAAAAAAAAAAATGCAGGTGCCGTAGAAGAGTGTGGGTGGAAAGCCATTAAGGTTTTATCAGATTTTATTCGCCAACAGTTTCCATGGTAAGTGCGGATAGTGGCACGGAGCAGATTGGAGGAATGGTTCTCAGGGGAAGTTGGTAATTTATTGGAACGAGAACATATACATTATTTGTCTTCCTGCTGGGAAGAGAGGAGGGCTGGCCTATGAAAATTCTCTTGGGAGACCCTCCTCTTGCATTTATTTAGAGGTTCACAAAATACATTTACGTCATAGCATGTGAAAAAATGTATCAGTTTGTGAGCTATGTTTTTTTTTTAAATCACCTACCTCTTTTTCCACGTTGCTATTTGGGATAAATCGTACAGATCTCAGGCACTTGCAAGGGGGAATTGTTTCGGCTTTAAAAAAAAATCTATGTAACAGTGTGCCATATAATTAAACAGAATTAAATCAATGTGTTTGAGCATTATTAAGAACTTAATTTGTGCAGCAGCTCAGATGCAACACTGAATTTAGAACAGAAAAAATACACCAGTAGAATAATTCCACACCAAGCTCTTAATATGCACGCATGTAATTTGTACTTGCCTGCAAGCTATATATAGTTATTTTAGTCTTAATCAATCTACTCTTCATCTGCCAGTGCAATCCACAGTCTATTGTGTCTCTTAATGACAGCATTGTGCAAGGCAACCATGACGGCGTCTTTTTCTCTCGGCCATGCAAAAGCTTTCCGATGGTGTTTCCAACGACAATGGTGTCCAGTGGTGTTTCCGACTACAAGTACAGTGTTGCGCATAAGGTCAGCTTGGCAGTAAGAAAATGCTTTTACAGATCTGTGGGGCAGAATGAGACAAAGCAGCCATGACTGAGTTTTCCATAGGAAACATTTTTTTTTCTTTTCCGTCCCAATTGGGGATATTCAAGCATTCCGAGGTACCACTGTGCACTTCTCTGGGGGAGATGGATAATGCTGATTGGTAAAGAACAATGTCCCCCCAGCTGGCAGTCTGTTAGCGCCTGGCGCACCGCTGAGAGGAACTAATGTAGCAGAGGACCCCTGGCTAACCCTGGTCAGAGGAGACTCACTGTGTCTGACCTCTGGACATGATACACACGTGCACTGCGCTTGTCTGCATTCTCCTGATTCGAGGGTGACAGAAATGCGTGAGGACGGCAAATATTATTGGGCACAAAAAAGGTGGATAAAAATGTTAAAAAAAATTTTTTAAATACTGTTCTCTGGTTTGTGACTCTTAACTCCTCTTGTCAGGAATCTATGGGAAACTATTTCCATCAACCCCTAAGGCAACATGATTCAGATTTTCTTGGGTGCAAGACGACCTTTTTATATCAATTCGATCTGGGTTGCCGTGTAGCAACAGAGGGATTTCGGTCAGGGAGCCATTCTGACGCCAGCTTGTTAGGCCTGCCATCCCTCCAAAGGTTCCTATATGGTAAAAAGCTTTTCGGAATATCTGTTCAAAGCTATCCAGTTTCTTTGAATTAATCTATAAAGGCAGAGAGGGCCACAGCTATTATTTTTTGATGAAGTGGGAATACAGAGTTTTTGAATAAATAATATCATTCACCAGATCTGATGCGTTTTCTCACGCTGTTTTTACCCCCCGCATTTAAACCCCTCTTCTGAGTGCATATCCCACAGCCACAGTGCAGCCCGAGTCCACTCCCTGCCCAACAAGGCTTGCCAAACATAGAAAATAAAAAATTTTATTTATTTATTTATTTAATTGTTTATCACACGCTCTTATGCAGAGTGACTTACGAGACACACATAGCAACATACAGTAAACACCCAGCAGCACAGTTAAAGGCCATAATACTGTAAAACATACAATGTTGTGCTCTAATACGTGCACACATTAGTAATTGTTATTCCATAAACATAGTTCTCCTGAACTGTCCTCATGAGCAAAATACGGACATCATGCCAACATGCTTATAGTGCCATATTCTATAAGAGCAAAGTGACTTGATTGCAGTGTTCGTGTTCCATGGCGTTATTTGACATCCATCACGCGACAGCACTGTACCCACGGAGATCAACAATGGTTGTTTGAGCAGAGTTACGCAGGTCCCAGTGAGGTTTAATCTAAATGGGTTTAAGATGAAGATGAGTTTCGTCTGTCCTGCAGGCACAAAATGGCCGACTGCTAAAAGAGCCAAACAAGTGGCCACGTCAGTCTGTTTAAAAATACGCAGGGAGCTATGAGCCTCCTCCAGACGAAGGCCGAGTGTTGCTAGAAAAGAGAATCCCATATTTCAAAACCATTCGAAGAGTGTGTCTGTGAGTGGAGTCATTCAAATGTTAGCTTTATTTTCTTGTTTAAATAAATTAAGCAGCCAGCTTATTGGATATTCTGTAGCGAGACTTTTTAAAACTCAAATACAGACAAACGATGTAAGTAATGTGAAAGTGAATGTTCCAATATACAACAAGCTTGAGTGAGTTCCTGGTCCCGGGCCATATATTCGGTCAAAAGGCTTGCTTGCTGTTCACCTTTTGTTCAGTTTTTGGCCAAGTTCCCATGTCAGTGGAAATGTAATTTAAGTGAAATGAGAGTGTCTGTTCACTGATTCAGCTTTTCAGAGATCAATGCACAACGTCGTGTTGAAACACAGCAGATTGATGTTATAAGGCGTTTTCCTGTGTCCTGAGACACGGAGAATATTATGGAGGACCAGGGGCGATAGACGGGGTCTCTAAAAGTGTCACACGTGACACCACAAAACGGAATATATTCCGTAGGGGAAAGGGAACAGAGAAAACACAAAAGACGAGAACAGAAAGCCCCCTCTCTCTCTCAGACAGAGATATAAGGGTAGAGACTGGAAAACGTAAAAGTCTCCCCGACAAAAGGACGAGGAACTCGTAACTTCGAGTAAATAAACAAAAAATAACAAGTGAGGCTTGTAAACCTCCAAAAACGGAGGAGAAATAAAAGGAAAACGAAATAACTGATAGTAACCCTAAAACTTAGGGTGAGTAGCACTCATAGGCTTGAGTGTAGGAGAGAAGGAAAAGATAGACTGATAGCTGGAAAAGCAGAACCTCTCTAGCTCAATGGTGACGAGCTAGACCAACGAGAGGAACTGATTAAAGCAGAAAAAATAAGGCGATAGATAGGATAGAGAGTTAGAGTAGCAGGAAAAGAAGATCTTACTAACTTACTAACGGGACCTTCCTGCTTTTGCTTAGTAGAAATAATAAGCAAAACCAGTCTCCCAGTCCTATACCTTACCGGCTACCAGAAATACGAGATAACATAAAAGCGCCGGAAAAGGAGGACGCTGAGTTTAAATAGGCAGTGGAAGAGCCGAACAGGTGCAATCGCTGAGTAGCGAAATTAAAGGAAAACCCGACACGGACAATGAAACAGAAAAAAGACGTAGTGAAGGCGCTTAAGTAAAAACGGAAAATAAGCCTGCAGACTATGACAGATGTAACAATTTATTCTTAAATTATTAAATTAGTGAATGAATGAATGAATGAATGAATGCAATAACATTTAAAAATCAGGACATTGCCATTATAAATGGGTTGAGAATGTACTTGGAGGGCTCGCCATAATTCCTACATGGTACCCCGGGCACACATTCAGTCTAACCCACAAAAATTAAAAAAATCCATGTATCTTTCAATTTTACCACACATATTCCTCTTTGCACCTTGTTAGTTGATCACCTCTGGCAAACCGGTAAAAAAGATTGGCACTAACTCCATCTCATATTATGCATAGATAAAGGCAATGGCAAGAAAGCTAGCTCCTTCTTTGAGATAACCACAGTGCAGTGAGCCTCAGAGGAATGGCACGCTGAATTGAGAGGTACAACAGGGAATATAATCAAGGCTGACAGGGCAGCAGCATAAAGGAATACCCTATGAATTATAATCCTTTTTGTATAAGAAAATATCTAACATCTGCTATTCTTCCAATGGAGTTATTGCATCTATACGTTACTCACCGCAGGACTCTGTAAATCTACACAATACAGATAGACATACTACATACTACATACTACGTCTTCCTCCATGTGTATGCGAGCCATCTTTTACAGGAAATTCATGCTTTATGGCTTGGATAAAATACTTCTTCAAAATGAAGTAGATCTGCAGATCTGCAACAAGCAATAACTTAAAACAGCTGACGGGATGAGCGGAATCCAAAAATGAAGTAAAAAATAATGATGAATATGATTAATTTGGGATCATAAGCAGTAATGACTGTTGACAAAATGGACGCCATTAGATTCTGCCACATTGTCATCTCCCATCTGGTAACCCCCCCCCCCCCCTCAGGAACCACCGTTGGAGGACAGCTAGCGCTTGAATCACTCCAGCTGATTTCCATCTGATTGATGAGGCGGCTCTAGGTGGGTTATGGACACAGCGCAGTGATTTATGACACCTATAGAGCAACCAAGCACGTCTGAGGTAACTGGGGACGGCATTGTTAACTGAGGCCAGCTTTACATTGCAAACATATCCACAAGGGGTCTGGTAAAAACGTCCATGTCTATGTCTCTGACATTTAAAAATGTAAATTATTTTTCCCCCATTTTATTTCATTTCAGGTTATTCGCACACAAATTACGTCATAGTCGTTTACAAACACTGAAAGGGTCTATAAGTTTAAAAATAAAACAGTGCCCCAGGAAAACCACTTTCTCTAAACTCAAGGCTACAAAAGGTGCTCTTCTCCACTAATGCAACCTTCAGATACCTGTGGTTCATATTTCAGCTCTGATTTTATCATACAGCATGGCTGGCTTTTGTGTTAAGCACCTATCACACTGGAATGAAACATGGAACTGTAACTCCAGAATTCCCTTTATGGCTATAAAATCTCAACTATAAATCTACTTCTTTGTTGTATCATTTGCATTATTTAGCCATGAAAGCCGTGAATATCTGAGTTAGTGAGATGCATTGAATACATTCCAGTAATGAACCAGTCACGTTCCAAAATCATCCTCAAGTTCTTATCTGTCTGCTCCATATTGCTCCAATTCCACCGGTGAAGAGCTGGACCATTTCCTGTCGGGTTTCCCCCAACCTGTGGGCGGAGAGATATGGCTTCATCCATTTTGCCTCCTTTATGAGGCCAACTTATCTTAATGGCAGTCAACCCCGTGCCTCAAGATATGCTGTTTAGCTGAATCAAATCAGCAATGGTGGAGGAGGAAGTTAAATGCCTTGCTCATTGACTATTCAATCCTTACGCTTAATGAGTCCTACTTCCCTCTTTTGGGTGCACTCTAACCATGCAGGGTATGAAGAGAGCTTCCTCTGGGAGTGCGTGTGTAGGGGGGATGTGAATTTGAAAACTCAAGGTTGATTCTTATAATATTCATTTGTTTTTGAAAGACTGACTGGATTACCTAAGTGGTATGACTTGTGAACGTCTCACTCTGCCCTTGAAACATCAGTAATAAATTCAAAAGATACAACTTTAGCCGGATACCGACTACGAACATTCATTGCCATGACGTACAGGGTTCAGCAAATAGGATTAACGATTTATTTTTCAATCGCGTCAGCATTCATCACAAAAACAAAATGTCTTATCTCATGAGAACGGGGTTCATATCCAGGGACAAATGCAACTAAATTAAATAAAGAATTTAGAATCAATTTTACGAATTTATAAGATTCCTTCTTCAGAGCACAGAAAATGTATTTGAAATATGCCAGCTTTGATATTTAGTTCAATAAATCTGCAAAATAAAGTTATTTATTTTATGTAAACTATATTTGGGGCCAAAAATAGATAGTTTCGATAGATAGATAGTTTTTATCTCAAAGCTGGCAATGCACCCTGGCTGATGTAGGACTCTGAAATATACTCCATATGTCCATATGTAATACTTCACACAAAAGCTAATCCAAGTTTGCTCGTCAGATGTAGTCTCTAATTTGCTTCATTACCTCCTCATAAATGTCAGATATCACTCTGTCAAGAATAAAAAAAACAAGCAAGATGGGATTTTGTAACTTGATTCACGCAACCATGTGAATCTGAGATCCTCCACACCAGAGTTAAAGGCCACCATCCAGCCCATAGCTGTCTAAATCTCTTCAGCCTCAGAGCAGTCTGAAGTTTTGCTATTATTGTTATTGCCACCAATGACTGACGAGGCCTATTCAGCAGCAGTGTAGGATTTATAACAAAATCTAACAAAGTGTTGAAGTTACCATGCTTGTCCTACCAAGCTTTAAAAGCCAGAGGTATAAACAGCATCAATTTAGACTTTCACAGGGCATCATGCCTTTGGATGGTCACAAACAGATGATTCTGTCAGTTCAGGAAACATACAGCTGCGTGCGGTATGGTGAGGTGAACCAAACACACGCGGTTTTAGCTGATGAGAACTGACCGTAGCCAGCAGACCTTTTCAGTTCCCATGAGTCTCTATGTTCACAGAGCAGTCCACAATGCTTCCTGGTTCACTGCTCTGAATGGATTATCTTCCTTGCAGTCTGACCCAAGGTCCACACCTACAGAACATATGCATACACATACAGTAGACACACGCAGACATTCACACACTGTACGTATACACCAGTAGTGCACGTTCTTCAACAAATCTATGCGGGGGGCTTCGCTATACACTATAACACAACAATCTGGAACCCAACTGAAAAAAGCAAATAAGTTTTGCATCATTATGAAGAAAAAAAATTAAATACATATTGATATGACACATCATTCATAGTCGTGCTGTCACTGTCCTGAAATTGTCCTGCCAAATTGTTTCGGATGGAATGCATCACATTATAATGGATCTTTAAATTTAGGATATTGTGCTGTATCTACTAAACATTTAAGGGACTCTGTCCACGTGCCACCATTAGCCTGCACTGTACCTGTGCATTTTATATGTGCATGAGATGGTTTGCCTAAAATGGCCCTGTTTTGTCCGTTGCCATAGTGCTTTTCTACTCATAATGTATTTTATTTGTTGTTCATAGGGTAGAATACTATGGATATATTTACTCTAAGCACAATGAAGCCATATGTTACCTCCAAGGGCAAAGGAAGTAACACGAGCGCACCGCTAAAAGAGAAACAAAGATCAAATCAGAGATGCTTATTCCACGTCCATTTCCTTCCACACAAAAAGGCTGAAAGGATCAACAAAGTTACGTTGAATTATGCATGTTTTTTTAGATTCATAATTCATGGCAAGTGGTATCCAGATTTTTAGTTTTTTTTTTGGGTCAACGATATGAAGATCTTGTGTGTGCTGGTTCATGGCGGGTGAATTATTTTCTTTTATATTACTATTCAAATGCATGTTCTAGAAGACCCGCCCAGAGAAAGATCCACTTTTGTATTTGCGGTGAGTACCATCGCCTTAAACAACATCAAAAGCTTGGTGGAAGAAGAGAAGTGGCATGCCCCCAAATTGTAAGACCCAGAAACAGAACTGTTTGAGCCTGGCTCTAAGGCTTAAAAAAGGCTTGTACCCTGACTTGTGCCCAATGGGAATATAAGGGCACAGGGCAGCTCACAAATGTAACCTTTAATGAGGAATGACAAGGTATGAATCACAAATGCACAAGAGCAGGACTACATATTTACACTTACGTATAAGTGGTCTCTCTTGTGGTCTCAGAGATTTTCTGAAATACAAATTGAGCTTGTTGTTCTCTCCTGTATGCGGATCACGTGGACGCATTATAATCATTTTGAAATTAAGGAATGAGTGAACCACTACAAACAATATGCAGTGAATTAAAAATTATGTTTTTTGCTCTCCTCGAATCAACACATTAAATATGCACTGTTTATGAATAATTTAGTTGGAGTTGCTCGAAGTTCGATTTTTTTCAGTTTGGAAAATCAAAAGTAGTTGAAATTAACATGGCTGTTTAATACTTTCTTCTCATATCTGATTAATGTTGAATGTTCCAGTAACACATTAACAACAATTAGTTCTGTGTCACAATTTTGGGAAATAGTAATTTGATGATATTCTTCTTATTCTTATCCTGTTATATAACAGGATTTTGCAGATGCCACTTAATTACAAGCAATGTTTTATATTCAAAATTCTCAGATTCATTCTATAACTTGAAATATAGTCTGGATAGACTGAAAGGGATTATTTTTGTGCAGATGTCATAAATAAGAAACGCTGCTCTAGAAGTTAACAAAAAATCTTTTTAATCTTTGTTAATAGCTTGCATTTAGCTTTATCCTTCATTATTGTCTGAGGTTCTGAAATAGATAACTCCCATTAACATGGAATCCCTTCTTTTCTTGTTCACCACTTTCCTCTGTCTAAATAAATTATAGGTTATGAATTACAATCAATGCTAAATGGATTGAAGCAGCATGTATAATTATTACTTGTGAACTTTTCTATTCATCAAATAAAATACGTGTTTGTGTGTGAATCCCAATAGTCCTTCATCACTACAATTCAATGTTCTGTTTCGACCATATTGGTCCATGCAGGGGCTGTTATATAATAAAAATTATATTAAATCTCTGAATGATTGCTCATTGAAATCCCTCAATGAAACCATTGTTTGGTCAGTCCATATTCTTTACTACTCATACCCCCATTGTGGTATGTGCCTGTGTGTGTGTGTGTGTGTGTGTGTGTGTGTGTGTGTGTGTGTGTGTGTGTGTGTGTGTGTGTGTGTGTGTGTGTGTGTGTGTGTGTGTGTGTGTGTGTGTGTGTGTGTGTGTGTGTGTGTGTGCGTGTATGTTTTTGTGTGTGTGTGTGCGTGTGTGTGTTAGTGTCATTCTGAATATACTTCCCTCTGCATTGTCTTTCCACAGTGCTTCCAACACAGAGGCATGTTTGGGACATGAGAGAACATGCATCAAAGCTTGTTTTGGTTTACTGACAATAATTTGAGCGGTGACTCATTCTCTTCCCATAGCCACAGGTGCAACAGAACAGAAACTCATTTCAAATGAGATGCTCTCTTTTTATCTCGATGACATCAGATG
Source organism: Synaphobranchus kaupii (assembly GCA_029718625.1). Classification (NCBI taxonomy): domain Eukaryota; kingdom Metazoa; phylum Chordata; class Actinopteri; order Anguilliformes; family Synaphobranchidae; genus Synaphobranchus; species Synaphobranchus kaupii. Next base: position 16,349,743 of record CM056395.1, read on the forward strand.
TCTTTTCTATCCAACTCTTTCTCTTAAGTTGACTTTCTTTGAGCAGCAGTGGTGAAATTAATCTTGGTGGGCTTTTATTTGAGGGGAGAGTGGTACCCCCCTGCACACACACACACACACACACACACACACACACAAACACACACCCCACTCCATCTCTCTCCCCTGCTCAATAGAAAAAGCCATTTTCCTCCCTGAGTTCCTTTCGACCAGGGAGGCGGGCTGCCTTCTTTACCTCAGCAGTTGAGCCGTCCCATTTCACTGTCTCCTCCCTCCCGTCCTGCCGGCCGGCGAGCTGCCCGACAGGCGCACCGGCACGACGTCTGGCGCTTCCATGGCAGCCTGTCAACACTCACACTGAGCTGTACATCCCACAATCAAAAACATTCCTCCTTACTCTTTCAGCTTTTCACCTCTCCTTCCGTCTCTCTCCTTCTTCTGGGAGTGAGAGAAGGGAGTAATGGGAGGCGGTTTCCCCCTCTGCGCGGTGTCGCACCATCACCAGTCCCCTGGCAAAGGCAAATTTCAATGACAAGGTTCCCCAGTCAGTGATTGTCTGTGGAGGTTTTATAGTCGCGAGAAGCAAGATTTTTCAGCGAGAGGAGAATCCAGGCAATTCCATGTTGTTCCAATACTCACCCTGGTCCTGGAGAGCCGCAGGGTCTGCTGGTTTTTGTTTTCACCTTAAATACAGCAACTACTTAAACCAAAGAAACCAAGCGAGGTGAGTTAACTGTGTAATCAACTGCTTTAATTGATAAATTAAGTGGCGAGTAATAACTAAAACCAGCAGACCCTGCGGCTCTCCAGAACCTGGGTTCTCTAGCCCTGCCCTACAGTCCTGGCGCCATTGTCTGCATGTTAGATACAAAATAATGACATAATGGGTATAAAGTCTATTAAACTTAATGAGGTCGGAAGTGAATTATTGTAAATTTAAACAGATATTTCCAGTTATATGAAGAAAAATGTATTAAAATTGTATTTAACCAGGTTGTCTCATTGAGAGAGAATCTCTATTATAAGAGTGACCTGGCTTATGCATGCACTATTTCGTACAATATCAATTCCATGCATGTTATTGTATTTTATTCCTCCCTCCACTAATGAAAGGTTTAAAAATAACATCTCTCCGAGTTGTGGGAAGCAACTTTCACACTGTATTTCACACTCTTTGCTTCACATTAATTTCACAAGTGTTACAATAATATAGTTACAATAATATAACTGTGAGTGTTTATCAGAACAATAAACTCATAAGCCAATAAAGAGCGAAATAATATTTTTAATCAGTGTAGCAGTGTAGCAGTGTAACCAAGGTTCTGACTTCCTGTATTCATTAAAAACCAGGGTGTTTGGGCCATTTTTGAATAAGCTGACATTTTCTTTGAGCTATTTTTTGCCGTCTTGATGAGTTTTTTTGCGGGCACTTTAACATTTCTCATTAGCATACTGTAGCATTTACACTAAATCCTTCATGTAGAGTTTTTTTTTTTTTTTTTTTTTGGTCGGTACTGCCTGATTGAAATTCATTTCACCTCTCCATGTGACAGTTGAGTACAAGGGTACAAGTAATAGACGTTATTGCAATAAAGCAATACTGTGCAAAAGCGAGACTTAAAAATCAAAGGGTATGCGCACCAGGGTGGCTCATCCTGTTAAGCCAATGTTCTAGTGGATGGACGGGCCCCGCAGTCCGGGATTGAACCCCAGCTGTGCCACTGCCGAACGTGGCCCGCAGCCACACGGGGAAAATATAATTGGTGGCAGCGTCAGCCAGAGTTAGCGAGAGTTCAGTTGGCCAGGACCAGCGTCTCAATCAACGGTCAATCAAGTGCATGCAGTCTACTTGCTAAAGCTGCACATTAAAATGTCTTCCTTCAACTCATGCCTGTGCAAGCTTTGCTTGAGGGCTACAGTGTGGAACAAACTGGCAGTTTTGAGTGCTTCAGAGGAGACTGTGTGCTTGGCTACACCCTTCCATGTCAGCTGTGGGGATTGGGTCATGTGTGTGGCTTTAATTGAGGAGAAAGTGGAAAAAGTATTAAAAACCCACAGGGATATCTGAGTAATTCATTGCAGTCCCCAGTTTAGGACTAAAGTGGCGGAGTTGTATCCAGTTAAATGTGAATTCGTTGGTGAGTTCTTTGCAGATTACAGATGGAATTATTTCACAATTTACGAATTTGTAAATTTATTATCGCAATGCATAAAAAGGGCTGTAATTTCATTCATGTACAATATAACCATGATAACAAAAAAAAAAGTTCTTTTTTTTAAAATAACGTTTAATTAAAGGCAATTTTTGTTTGCTCCATTGCCACCAGCCAGACCAGTACACGCCTACATAGTAGCATAAAGCCCTTGAAGAATGAGCATGACTGCAACAAACTTTGCTTGGAGTCCTATCTCTATTTGTATCATTTATTTGTCTCCTGGTCCTCATTACCTCAGCCCTTTGTTTAATTTACAGCCTTTGAGTACGCTGTGGAGACGTTGCATTTACGCTCCTCCGATAATGGCTATCATCATCCTCTTGCATGGGTGCCCTTCGGGAGCAAGGAAGTAAAATGTACTGCATCCATCAGAGTTTGAGTCACCAGGATCCCTGCGGGCATGGAAGAAAATGTTAACTGCGCATCCTCTTCCCTAACCACAGATGTGCGATCTGGGAGCTACTTATGTGTTGAGTACCTTTCCGGGTTTAATGGGGTTGTGTTTTTTTGTGTAAGTGGGTTTGAAAGTTTACAAACTGAAAAAAAAAATAAAGTATCCTTATTTTAGGATTGCTCTCCCCACACCCTAACGCAATGTTGCGAATCACCCCTGGTGCAAAGCTTACATCGTACCAAATCAGCAGCACAGTTTTAAGTTACCCTCTTGAGCGTCAGCAAACGATAGCATGCTTACGAAGGTTAGCTTTCACCCTGGCAAAGGCGGAGGGGTGACACTCTCAACAAACTGACGTGTCATACATAGCAGCTCCACCACAGACCACCCCTTACAGCTTTATTTTGCTTACCTCATTAAAATGAAACAATGACATCCACATTATTTTAATGGAAGTCAAAAAAATTAATCATTAACAAGCTCTCATGAAATGTCACAGAGAGCCCCCAGGCCTTTTTTTTTTTGAATAGTCAAAAACACAACAACAGAGTTAGGTTGGGACAATATAATGAACATCAGGAAAGTTGATTCATAAGAGATGACATCACCGCAGGCAGATTGCAAATATATCATTAAGTTGTTAAACAACATTCCCCATGAGTTCATCAGCAAGTATTGCACTGTAATGAATAACCTTTGGAAAGAGGCAGCCTCCTGGCCCTGTGCCTGTGGCTTATTTTATTATAACTGATTGCGCAGTATGAAATGGGCAAAACTGATTACGATTTTTAATGTTTCCGTCTTGTTTAATGTAGATTTATTCCTGTTTGGCGCACATTGTACCCAGATTTATATTGTTGTTGGTTGGACTTTACCTCTCCAGCAGCTCAGTAGAGACTCCATAAACTGTCAGCGAGTGTAACTTTCAAATGCATTATTGTCAGATGCATTAGAACTGTGATGCTTAAAGTAGCAAACATTCCCCATCCATTGGACCTTCTGGAGAAGTGTGGATGCTACCTGCAGTCTTATCGCATCACCACCTGTCAGAGAATATCTTCTTTGAGTTGGAATCCAGGTTGTCCCCGCGATGTTATAAATAAACAAACAAAAAATGTGAGAGAAATAATAAAATAAATTTGAAGTACAGGGCGTTTCAAGTTTACCCTACTCGTCATTATAAGTAATTCATGCTCCATGTCTTCAAAACAATGAAAGCAACCACTATGCATTATTTAAAAACTGTAAAACTACCATTAATATCTGGACGCCAAGGGTTTAGGATTTCATTTTTGCTCGTTTTACATTTTTATGTTGTACTTTTGTCCCCATAAAGCAGTGACATGAACAGCATTACTAACACTAAACCAGTAGCAGTATCCCACGCCAAAATGAAGTCTTCAAGAAAAAAACCTCTGCACTGTTCAATAAAGATTAAAACCTCCGCCATTATACATGACACATACCTTTATACTGCTGTATGCATACAGTTCTGTTCAGGGGACGGAAAGATGAAATTAAACTTACACCTGCTTGAAAATATTCTGTCACACTTTAAACAGTCTCCATATAAAGGCTTTATATAGCATAAATGTGACATAATGGCTTCACCAATCATGCATAAGAAAATGTTGCGCTTCATAAAGGGTGACATAACGCTGAATGTGACATAACCAACAATGTCACCTGGCTAATAGCTAAGCATTATACAGGGTGACATTAAACACGGATGCTAGGCAAACTGTGATGCATTCGGCATAACATTTTGCATAAGAAGGTGATATGTCACCTTTTATGAAGCATGATATTTGCTTGCGTATTATTTATGAAGCCATTATGTCACGTTTATGAAGGCTTTATATATGCTATACAAAGCCTTTATATGGAGACTTTGTTTAAAGTGTGACCAAATATTCTTGTAACTGAGATACGTAAGTCTGTTAATTAATAGGTGATTACCAATAAAAGTAAGTGCAGTAAGACATAGCACACTTAAGAGATATATACCGGTAACTGTGCTAGTCACTCTGGCTGAAAGGCCATTTAAAAAAATGTATTCCACACAATGAGAAAACTTCTTTCTGTTGTTCAGCTCTGGCAAAAGACGGGATCAGAAAGAAGAGGTGAGGTTTGGGACTATGAGCGAAACCCCATCCTCCTGTTCTCATTCTGACTACAGGTTTACATTAATGGCCCCGTTTCTCCCCTAAATTAATCACAGCACTGGTGCTCCTACAGAACCAGTGTTCTGGGAGAAAAATGATCCGTGCGAAAATAGCATTTGGAGAGCAAATAAATAAATAAATAAATAAATAAATAAACATTTTCCACACAACTCGCTTTCATCTCTCGGCGTCAAAGGGTTGAAATTCGGCGGAGTAATGACAGTGTAGGAGTGTGAGTGGAGTGAACTCTGGCGTGAAGAGGACTCAGAAAGTTATACGGAGCTCAGTAATTAGCACCCGCTGGCAACGCAAACCCAGAGCCAATAAAAAGCCCAGGCTGGCAGTGGTGCTTTCCGCACAATGCCAAGCCACCCGCAAGCGCGTTAAAGAAGCATTTACCCCGCAAAGGACATTTTAATGTACAAATATAGAAAAAAACTGCTTCATATTTCCTTATATTTTATGTATGATGGACCTCAGGCCCAAAACGTAAAAAAACGTATTATAAAACGCTGGTGTTTATATTGTTAGCCCGACAGCAATATGGTTTATCATAGATGCATATTTATGAAGGCATAAACAGTTCTGAAATATTTGACAGGCATTTTGAAATATGGCTGATGAAACAAGAAATGATGTCATTTCATACACAAAGTAATATACTGTATTGTCATTTGCATCAGAAGAGTGACGGGACAGCAGACTTAAATGACAGTTTAGAAATAAGCGTTTTCATCGGTTTAAATCGGCTATGCAGAAACAATGTGGGGGTATTGTTGTTTTAAATCTTGGCACTAAATTGTCAAAAATACAGACGTTGAGCGTTAAGTGCATTCAATATATGCATTTCATGAACAAACTCAAATACCACGACAGAGCATTCAGTTTTAAATTAAATCTCTCCTCAGGAACCTTAAACAAAGTGTTTCTCATAAAGGCTTTATATAGTATATATAATGCTTTCATAAAAATGGCATAATGGCTTCATAAAACATACATAAGCAAATTCCATGCTTCATAAATGGTGACATAACGCCTTCTTATGCAACATGTTATGCCAAATGTGACATAACCAACAATGTCACCTGGTTAATGGTTAAACATTATAAAGGGTGACATTAAACACGGTTATGTAGCATGCTAAGCTAACTGACGTAACACCATGATGTCACTTGACATCGTGAAACAATCAAAATCAACCCGAGGGAAGTTGCATCTGGAACAGATATTCCTTATTCTATAGTTTTGGATAGCTGTTCTAGTTGTAATGCAGTTCTGTGGTCTTGAGGTTTAAACGTCAGCAAAGTACACTGCAATTGACCAGCTGTGTGTGAGTGTCTGTATTGTGCAGCTGGTTAAGCATTCATCCAGTCACCCATGTCAACACAAATGCATCCATTTTAGATGGGAGGAAAAGAAAAAGAAAAAAGAAAATTACAAATAAAGTTGAGTATTGCATCACTTTGCACCAGGCCAAAAATAGAGAGTCTCTTTTTGCAGTTAGAGACTTGAGAATTAATTGGAGTTCTTATTTATTTACTTATTTATTTAAACTGCATGCACACAGGGATAATACATTACACCTATTGTAAAGGTGTATTATGAGGATGAAAGTCTGAAGCAACTTAGTATGACATATATGTTTTTGATTGGGCAGACTGACCCTTATTGTGACCATAAATGTTGTATTATGGTGGAATTCACAGATAATTGTACATAGGCATTCACATAGGTTCTGTTTGTCTCTTTAAAGAGCACCTTCAAAGGCCAACACAGCAAAAATGCCAGTGTAAATCTAACACTCCTGGTGTATATTTAACACCCTAGGGATTTATATGAGACCACGGACCATTTTTGTTCTCTAAATGTACATAATTATAAAATAGTTACTTGGTATCATACTTTATTATTATTACTAATAATAATAATAATAATCAGAGTAACGATAGTAGTAGTAGTAGTAGGAATAGATTATGATGATAATAATAATAATAATAATAATAATAATAGGTTTTCATGTTCCCATGATAAACCCTAGTGCATTTCAATTTGATATTACATTCAGAAGGCAGGCATATGACACTAATAGACCTCTTAGCCAAGATTCATTTCAGGCAATAAAGCGTATCAGATATTCAATGATATAAATTAACCTAATGGAAAAGATATACACATCAGTAAATTACTTATTTCATTCTTGATTTCCTTGCAGACAATCAAGATCGTGAGGTTGGATTGGGCATTGCCTTTCAAAATTTTCTATATCAATAATCTAGTAAGACAGAACAACTTGCATAAGGGAATGAGTGGTTTGTATTTGCTATACCTATAGTTAGAAAGTGTAATGACTTTTGGGCAGTCAAGTCTTGACATATTGAAGCAGCTTAATAGCCTATTTATTAGGTCTTAGATTCTCAAAATAGGTTCATATGAGGCAGGGCAATTATGGATTCAATGCTGGACTGTTAGCCCAGCATTTGCAACAATAAAACAACTCAGCCAGTGCAGTTTAATTATAGGCTGCAAATGGCTACACCCCAACTGCCATCAGCACACCGTCTCCTTCTCCGCGTCTGATTGGTCAGCGGCCACGGACTGCCATGGAAACGTGAGGTGATGGGATTGCAGAACACTCTGGGACGTTCATCTTGAATTCCAAGTGTGTACACCTCCACCGAGCCTGATCAGTTCAGTGCTGGGTGTCAGTTTGAAAAACAGTTTCATTTTTAAATGGAAGGTATTTGTAATGACGATGATATGCAGGAATCCGTATGCAGTTAATTTGGGCTGGATGTGACGGAGATGCGTTGGTACTGTACATCAAGGCTGTACCACATTTATGCCTCTGATTCCTCAAGTATAATATCCACATTTTGGAGGCCAAAAACTTGTGTCTTTTTTTATTTTCGGGCAAACATTTTCACCTTATTTATTTTTAAAATATTGTTATCAAATTGGTTTCAATCTGGTCATTAAAGCAATAAAGTAATTGGTGTAGAAAAAGGACATTGATAAGCAATATGTTCTTCTTCCTGGCTTCGAGGTCCTATGCAATCGCACACCACAAATTTAAAATAATTCATTTATTAATTTGCTTTATTATGAGTGAACATTGGCACAAACAAACCACTAAACAAGAACAGAAAGAACTGATTGTTTCAGTGTACAGTAAGTGTGTGTGTGTGTGTGTGTGTGTGTGTGTGTGTGTGTGTGTGTGTGTGTGTGTGTGTGTGTGTGTGTGTGTGTGTGTGTGTGTGTGTGTGTGTGTGTAAAGATATAGTGCTCATTTTGAGAGAGAATCCCAAGGTGCTCTTTAATCCAATAACTGCCCTTTTGACTCCTTGGTGGCCTGTCTGTCATGCAGGGGCAAAATCACAGTAATCAAAAAAGGATTGTGTTTGTGAGGTCTGGTGCCAGTCAGTTCATTTCTAAATTACACGTCTAAAACATTTCCTTCGATTTCTGTTTCTGTTTGTTTATATTCAGTCAGATCTTGAGCTATCAATTGGATAGTAGAATCAGGTTTTTTTTTTTTGCATTTCAAGATTTTCAAGGTCAAGTATGCCTAGCGAGGAATATCTTTTTTTGTGTGTGGCTTTTACCACAGTGAATGTCCTCAGAGGCCAGTATGCCAAGACCGTAAAGCTGTGATTTAACATAAAGATTTCTCTCTTTGCTTTAGGGATTCTTGTAGCGGAGAATTGTAAATTCATCACGGCAGTGACTGCAGGGGAACTCTGTGTTGCGGTTGCAGTGCATTACTGCGATTCTCTATTGTAAAGCACGTTTGTAACAGAGCCTCTGTAAAAAAAAAAAAAAGCATTATCCAAGTAAAATTGTATTTAATTTATTTCACAGTACTGAACACTTCTTCTGGAAGGTTTCTCGCAGGAATATTGCAGTTTTCCGGAGAGAGAGACATTGCGGGCTCTATTTTGACAGTGGAGCAGCGGAATGTTGGAGCAATGAAGAGAAGAGAAGAGACTTTATTGTTCTTAGGGGTTGGTGTATAACTTATTTCAAAACCCAGATTAGTATGCTATCTAATCTATGAGAGAAATGGTCACCTGAGAGCAGTTTTTTTTTTTTGCATTCTGCCCTGGTGCACATTCCTGAAATAAACACTGCAGCACGTGTGCACTATTTTTACTATCGCACCACCAAGTTTAAGCCATCAGAACAGGGCGTTTTATTTGGTGGGCTATTCAGAAAATGGGCTCTATCTAGCAGGAACCGCATCAAACAGCAAACATGCTGGAGGACCCATGTGTGAGGACCTATATTGTATAATTCAAAAGCAAGGGGGCTGTGGGATTGTGGACACTTGCTCTTTGCTGTTGACTTGAAGTAAATCTCACGCAGTTGCACTCGTTTACATCACTGACCAATGTAATTGCACATCGTCTTGTCACAAGCAAAGGCATGGATATCACGCTATTCAATGGACATTATTAAAGTTACCAGAGGGAATATGCAGTCTAAATCTATATCCATCTCAGGCAGGGGAAAGATCTCTGAAATCAACTGAACACAACGGTAAACAGATGAACAGATTCGGGGAAACGGCTTGGTGCTCACTAATCTTGGGCCCTGCCTCAAGCAAAACACCTCACTTTCAAATTCTAGTTAGTCTTGGAGAACCAAGATGCATTTCAATAAGAGGTGATCCCCGGAGATGCGCTCCCTGTCCGTCAGACAAGAGCCAAAGCGACAGCCAAAGAGCTTAAGTCCGGCCACCAATAATTAAGTGTCTGTCACATTAGCAATGGATGAATGCACTCCTCGGTCGCGGACAGATGACACGCGTCGATTACGGGAAGGGGAACAGAGTGACTTTCTGAGGCTCCAGTTCCTCTGTTAAGGCTGGCCTCTGTGTTTTGTTCCCAATCGCCCAGATATGAATTATCATGGAGTGCGTGTCGGCTCAGCGGAGAGTCCGCTGCGGCCAGGCAGAACGCTCCCACAGCATCACCCATTAAATGATTGTTTGGTGGACGAGGCGCTGGCATTGATCCAAAGTTTCAAAGCGGGGGAGGGGGTTCAAAATCAATGCAAAGCTATTTGAGCGGAATACATTTTCCAATACTGGAAAGTGGACGAGCTGGGGCTCCTCTGGACGGGCTCTGATGGACGCACAAAGACGCGGGGTACGGAGGAGGGTGGGGGCGGGCGATTAATTAATTTTGCGGTTCAGTCCATGTGACCGCGCCGGCCTCAGAACCGCCACGTCTCCAAACCCGTCACGGGCTGCTCAAGTACTGGTTGCGACGGGGCTTCCTCGAGCTGCATATTAAACAGGGCCTTCGGGATTCACCCTTGGCTTTGGCGTGCCGTCAGAGAGCCTGATTTATGGAATAAGCCTCCGATTCGCGGAGGCGATGGAGATTTATGATGAATCCGCTTCTGTTGAAACATTTATGCTGGCAGACATTGTGGTTCAGCAACCCCAGAGTTATTCTGTGAGGACGTGGTTTTCCACTGAATGTCGGTGAATGGAAATTGATCTCTGTATTTATTTTGGTCCCCTGAGTTTTTGATTTCAAGACGTTACTTAAGAAGACCTGTTTGTCCTTCTGTATGTGGATTGGGGAGATGTGGGAAATGTGGAGAGATTGTTAAAATTAACTTTGATCTCTTACTGTGATCAAGTTTAAAGCAATTTCTACAGAAATAATATCACATTTACACAGGTACAATGTCTCATCATGGCTGGACGTTGTTTTTTTTGTTGATTTGACATTTGCTGCTCATTTTAAACTCCTCATAATGAACAGCTATGAAAAGCTTCAGATACTGGGATAAAAGTCCATTCCACAGTAGTGTCACACACGTTATCTATAATGGCAATTTCATGCATATTGCTAACATCCACACAAGGAAGACTCAATGAAAATGAGATTCATTTTCATGCAAAAATCTTTATTCCTTTGATGCCCACATGAGGGCGCCAAATCTATAATCACATGAAATTCTGCTATTTGAGGTTATGCATGTTGTTGCATTTAGATATATTCATATTTTGTCTCTGTATGCATGCATATTTCTGTATTAGCATTATATTAATATTGATGTCTGGTGTATATCATTTAAGCATACTTTACGACAACAGATTCCAGACCAACGACTGACATTTCACACCACGTTTCTTCCTTTGAACATTAACTGGGATCTCCGAGCTTCCAATCAAACAACCAGCCTCTACAAATATGAACTAATATGCTCATGCTAAATGCTGCGGAATAATTACAGCATTTGTTTTCATGCATACAAGCGAAAATATCAACAGTGCTACACTTAAAGGCATGGTTCAGAATTTTGTACATAATGTCTCAATTATGACTTACCCATGATGTAGTTGATTGATGGAAACCGTTTTCAGCTAATTCCATGCTGTCCCTTCTTTTGGACATACACACGTTTCTATTTCTAGCGCAACTCTAAGGTAACCGGTAGCATCCACTACCAAACGCACTTAAACACTCCACAGTGCACCCAAAGCAAATAAAATACGACGACAGTCTATCTGGGGGGTGATACTTTACGTTACCTACGAATGTATTGCCGGCACTGGTCGACTACAACAACAAAGAAGAGCAACAAGTTGCAATGGCCACGTTCGCTCCGCCGCCGTACTTCCACAGAGAATATAGGTCAGCACAAAGTAAAGTATTCAACGATAGTTTGACTTAAAAAATGATGGTATAAACACTCAAAAATAACCCCGATAGACTGTCGTCGTATTTTATTTGGTTTGGGTGCACTGTGGAGTGTTTAAGTGCGTTTGGTAGTGGATGTTACCGGTTTCCATAGAGTTGCGCTAGTATTAGCAATGTGTGTATGTCCAAAAGAAGGGACAGCATGGAATTATCTGAAAATGGTTTCCATCAATCAACTACATCATGGGTAAGTCGTAATTGAGACATTATGTCCAAAATTCCGAACTATCCCTTTAAGACCTTGTTGTTTGTTTGTCGCTTCATGGACATTCATTACTGATGATATTTTATGTAGATTATCTTTGTTGAGGGTCTCACTCATGGGGATTGGAGTAATAATTTCCTTTAAAAAATTAATTGTTATGGAGATCACCCAGACCTTTCTTAATTTGCAACTGTAAACAGATGCATCCTTCCATTTTATTTTATTTAGGACTTCACTGCCATCATCTGTTCAAGTCTGGTATTACATGAAGACGTGAACATGTTGTTATTTTGATTTTAAATGAAAGGAAATGCATTAATAGAAAACATAAAGTAAAATAAGACAAAACTGAAAGAAAAAAAAGGTTTTAGATCTTTTACTGATCATTTTCTTTTCTGCAAATTTAGTGCCTGTGACCGAATGAGAGTAATATCCAGCCACTAGATGGCATATATTTTCCTGAACTGTGTTGTCAGTGTTCTCTATTCTGACTGGTACTATGCATTGGTAAAACCTGTGTGTGTGTGTGTGTGTGTGTGTGTGTGTGTGTGTGTGTGTGTGTGTGTGTGTGTGTGTGTGTGTGTGTGTGTGTGTGTGTGTGTGTGTGTGTGTGTGTGTGTGTGTGTGACATAGACCACTAAACAGCTCATGTGACAGAACACAGGCATAGGTCATCTCACAGCAGATGTGAATTTATTCTCTCAGCCCGCACCACCTCATTGCATTGACAAAGGCTTTTCTGCTTCAACAGTCACCGGCGTGGGGCTGATCTCCTGTAACTGAAGTCTTAAAATAGCTTAATCAGTTGAAAGCAAAGGCCTCCGAATGAATGATCTCCCTTTAATGAAATGTGACTTCATCGTGACCGTGACTACGGGGTCAGTTGCCATCCCCTCTGTGTGTCTTGCAGGATCGTCACAACCTTCAATTTCCCTTTGTGTATTTATGCCCCGTTATCATTTTTGTACATATTTCGTTTTCATTAAACGTTTTCCATTCACTCAGGGTTAATTGAACAGCTGTGAATATCACTTACCGCCAATCATCATGGGTTCTGTCCGCAGGGCCGCCGTGACATTGACAGCGCCCGTCTGCTCTAAGTCTGTTGTGATTTGCGCAGGTTAAGTAAGGAAACTAATGTGCTTGCAGCCAAGCCTTTACAAAACCTCCCATGGTAATGTGTACACATAAGTTCAGACAGCTGAAGATCAAGCGTGTGTATACACAAACGCACACACACACGGACATGCAGAAATACAAATATATACACACACACACACACACACACACACTTGATTGCCTCGTTTGTTGGCAGTGTTGATATATGGGTACCAGTAGCATGGGACCTCATAATTTCATTATGATCTCCATGTACTGTAACCATCCATAGATATTTACAATAATTTCTTAATAACTAGTGTAATGCTGAGTTTGAAGCTTTACACAAATAATTGTTGTGGTTGTTTTATGCTTTGTGTTACTTTGTTAGTCCATTGCGCGGTTGTTCAGTTGTTAGTTGTATTTTGCGTTTTTGATCTGAGTAGTGAAGTTTTGTTTGTATTTTTATATTCATTTATTTTTCCCGCTAATTAGCGAGGCATGCGTCCACAACAGGGCTGCTTTAGTCTCACCGTAGCAGTGGCTTTTATTAATTAGCTGAGCTGCTGAGTAGATGAGTGGCTTCGCAGCTGAATTGTTCAATTAGCCGTTTGTAGTGCTATTCATGTTGGTCCTTTGAAGTGCAGGAGCAGTTTTGTCCGGACCAAGACTTGGTTCACGTGCGTATGTTTTTTCATTGTCCGGATAAGGGTGTCTCTTAAATGAACGTAAAGCAAGTATGTAAAGATTTTGGATTCCATGTTGATGCTAAATGTGGAAAATGTAAGGGGCAAGCGCAAGAGATATACACAAGTAGCTGGTCTCACTGTGTTGGTGCCTCACAAAAGGAGAGTGTGTCAGTGTGCTGGAAGGAGATTGTCATTGGTTTTCAAGAATCATCAACACTAAAACTATGAATAGGGAATCGTTGATTTTTTTTTTTTCATTTTCACTCTCATTTCCCACCATTTGTGAGAATGTCGTCACCCACCACCCACTGGTTAGTGTGGGCCACTTGTTCAACAATACTGACAAGGGTTAGCCAGCAATCTTTCATTAATCCTGCCCATGCACTGACTCATAACCTTACAGGAACCACCTCTACGTAGCTTTAATTGTTCAAAGCACTAAACTGACACCTCATGCATAGTGACTGCTGCAGGATTTCGGCCCTACAGTCCACAATCCGAGCTGCGCAGCCAGGGCACGGGAGGAGAGTGTGTCATGTGCAGCTGCAGAACGAGGGTGTGTAGGCAGCGGCTGACCAATGGGGGCGCTCTTGCACAATAAGACACGGACACCCCGCTGTCTCTTACACTGCCCTATGGGGCCATGTAACCCAGTAGTACCTCAGCTAATAGGATTTTAAAAGGTCATTACAGAATCCAGACTAAAGGATTGATTGGTGACATTATATAGAAAATCATGGGGAAACAATATTGTGCTCCCCCCTCTTTGGCTGCTGGCCAAATTTGAGCAATAAAGCTGCTGCACAAACATTATTTGAGGTGCTGTGTTCTGACGTTCAAAAATTTCATGAGTGAACAATGTTATTTCGAAAGATTGCCTCAGAATTCTATCGATTCAACATTGCAATTGAAGACCCTGGTGCTAAAAGTACGGAAGTCACAAAATGTCTATTTTGAGTAAATCAAATCAGAATACTTCTTGTGTACCAGAATACGATAACCTGTTGTTTCCATAGTGGAGAAAAAAGACTTAGGCACCTTTTCTGTTAACAATATTTATAGGGTGGACTTAGCTAAACAAATACAACATGTTTCTATGCTCAACTTGAATTGTCTAAAAATGTGACTTCAGTACCTTTAGCACCCAGGTCTTCAATTGAAGGTGCTGTTTGGTATTTCAGGGTGTGGATTCTTTGAAAGAAATGAAGAAACGGAGGCAGACTTAATTATTAACAATTACACAAGTGTATTTTACTTACGCAAGCAAATTTGTTCCTACAGTTCAGAAAAGAAAAGAAAAAAAGCCACCGTCAAGCTGTTGGGACATTTATGTACAAAACAGCCTTCTACAAAGCATTCTTTGTGAAAGTACAAAAGACTAATATGAGGAGCTGAAAAGCATGGCCAGATTAATACTGAATACGCAACATCATTACAAGTATCAGGTTAAGACATGGTTTGAAAATCATCACAAACTATATAAAGACACAAATCAAACACTACAACCTAGTAAAGCTATTTAGCGTAATACTGTTAGCGTCGTAACTGTCATATCGCACATTTAAGAAAACAGTTGACCCAGCAAGACAGTCGAAGTGTATAAAAAAAGAAACGGAAAATACTCTTTTGAATCCGTAAACTATTACCATTTAAATGCATAACCATGCCACAAATAACATCTAGAGTCACGGTCTTTACCTACGTTAATACAAGTTTGGTTAAAAAACAATGCTGCAAGACTAGTAACTGCACAGAGATTAATCTCTGAATTGAATAAAAATGCACTTACACCAAGAAAGAGCTCACAATGGTTCAATAAGTGCACAAAACTAGCTTTTTGAAACACTGACAAAACAGGTATTGTCAGGCAACAAAATTATGAGACACTGTACTGCAACCCTATAGTAGTTATAAGTAGGCAAGACAGATCCAAAACATCAAGTTTGGTCCATAATCAAGAATAATATATATATTTATACTTTTTTTTAAAGTGACATTTAATGTCGTTTAGTAAGTAGCTTAACAAGTTTTGATTCTTTCTGTGTGTGATATCCGCCTTTTCCCTGTGGAGATCCAAGACCACCGCAGAGAAGGTACCTGAAGTCACCCGCACTTCAAGATTTCTCTCACAATTTAAACTAACTGGTAACTTGCAGAAGAATATCACCCAAATATTACCACTGAGACGTGTTTTATGCTCTTATGAAATGACCTGAAACCGAAGTGTTTGAACATATATGTATATATTTTATATAGAGATATATATACAGTGCAGAATACTGACAACAAAATAGTTTGCTTTTTAAAAAGTCTTGCTTGAAACAAAGAAGCAAAAATCACTGTGAATATGGTATTTGCATGTGAATGTACGGCTTGGATGGAAAAGTGTGGTTTTATGTACAGAGTCTGTCCGAGGCAAATCCTAAAAAAGCTGATCTCTCTGAAAAAATGATTCTGTATCCTGACTCCTTTGACCTCATCATCATCATCATAAACCTCCTGTTAACTTACCATTTCGGTAATTATTTCCCTTCAGTTTCACGCAAGCTAACATTTTCAAAGATCAATGTCAGAGTGCCACTACAGACTTGACACAGTTGGTAAACAGCTCATTTGTCTGGCAGTTAGACCAAGCTACAGTATGACAGTATGAAAAAAGTCACTTTAAGGTTCTTTTTTTTAAAATCGCTGGCACTCTTATCCGATACAGAATTTGCTGGAAAAGAATCTGTACATTTATACTTATTGATGCTCACCAAAGGGCAGTTTCACCTGTAAATGATGCCTGTAAAAAGTTTGGTCAAAATTTGGTCTTTTAATTAAAAATGTATTTGAGTGGAGCCCTGTAAAATGAGACCTTTTTTTTTTAAGAACATACAAAACAGTTACACAATGGTGAAAAAATGTGATAGATACCCATCACCCCACTTCCATCCCGCCCCAACCCCACCCCACCCCGCCCGCACTTACCCCTCCAACATAAGCATAAATAAATATAACCAGGAACACTCAATGACATTAATAATTAAATGGTAAAATTCAGCAATAGTTAAAGTTAGGATTGTAAGTCACTCGCATTAAAAAATTAAATAAAAACATAAAACAAAACAACTGTCTCTGAAGTGAAGTCAAAATTACGGGTGCAGTAGAAGTAGAAGAACAAGAGGATGAGGAGGAGGAGGAGGAAGAAGAGAAATATGTAAGCGTCATCACCAGGAGCGTCGTCAGGGCGACCTATAAGACCCTCCCAGAGACAATCCTGCGACACACTCTAAGCTCAGTGAAGGACATTGAAACCAACCCCCCCCCCCCATCAACCCAGAAGAAACGAAGCAAAGCAGAGACAGGCGTGCACATGAAAGTGTGTGTACATGTGTGCGTGTGTGTATGCGTCGGTATGCGTATGGGTGTGTGTGTGTGTGTGTGTGTCAATGTGTGTTTTATGTGTACGCGTTGAGTCGCTCTTTGGAGCGGGTGGAGTGGATGTCGTGGAGTTCCTGCTCCTCCTTAGATTTGATATCCTCGTACTTTTGCATCCTGCATGCGTCTTTCACATAAGCCCAGTTGGCAGAGAGCACCATTAGGTAATGCACCTGCAAGACACAAAGCATTATGGGCAGTTAGCGTTAAGCTGGCAGCGGACGCAACGCGCGTTAGCTTAGCTCCACATTTAGAAAGAAAAATATAAAATGTAGGCACATATTAATAAGAAATAGCTGGCACACAGGTTATTATCCATAAATTTAAACAAAAAGTACAAACTAGGGGCGGGGAGGTTGAGTGCATTAGTTTATTATGGCATAAAACGGGGTATGTTTTCAGCGTGTCAGCAGGTTGCTAATAAGGGGGAACGGCAGACTGAGAGTCAGTGCACATTAAGTCAGTGAGCCTGCAGTTAATAGAATCGTATAACTCAGACGGCATTAAGGACATCCTGGCCTCCCCGTGTTCCTTAAGGGCAATATTTGGCACTTCTTGACAGTTAAGCGTGTCCTGGGCTGCCCCGCTGCCACGACGGTGGAATTTCCCTTTAGAACCGCGTGCAGTATTTCCCCAGACTGTGGGACTTCAGGGTGACAAAGTTTCGGATCAGAACTGACACGCCCATCACCTGTTCACCGGTGAGAGACAACGACAGGAGAGAAGACAGGAGATTAATGTGGCGAAAGGGGCTCCGCCTCTCTCGATTCAACATCAACCGAACAATGCCCCGAGCAAACTTATGTTTGGCCCCATTGATCCGATGCTCGGAGGCTACTTCTTTCAAAAAAATGGACAGATTGACTGTGAAGGCGTTGAGCACGAAACAAAGCACTTTGACACGCCTTTAGAAAATCTGCCTTGCAATACCTTTCATGGCCACAGGGGGGTGTTTTGTGAAAATGCACATACTTTCCGATGCATAGAGATGCACAAAAAGTATGATGTAATTAATTAAAAAATGCAGAAAGAATCTCACCTGTTTCAATAAAAAAAATTTATCACACCCACACACACACACACACACACACACACACACACACACAGATATTTTAATATACATGTATATATGCACATATTTTATATTTTAATATACAAATCGCATGCATATGTATATACAATTTTGATTATGAAACAACCTAAAGTGGAATCAAACATTATGCTCTGCATATGCATCTAGTACTAGTTTCAGAGAAAAGGGACACGATTTATTACGTAAAAGACAGAAATGCAAACCGGGTTGATGTGAGGAAAGAGAGCGTTTCACGCCCTTGTTTTTCTAAGAGGATCCAGCAGATGGCGATAAGGGACATCGCTCTGACCCAGGGCTTTGGTTCATAAGGCATTGGCTGCTCTCAAACCCTTCGGCTATCATTACACTTATCAGCTCTGAGACTCTCCGATCAGCATCTCCTCACCCCCACTCTAATCTCGGTCAGACAATTGAAGGGTGCTGAACGGATAAGATGCAGGATCCATACAGACCGACGCTCTGCTGTCAGTTTAACCCGCTCAATCTGGTTAAATCACAGTCACTGCGGATTGGGCCAAATTTTATCCTGAGCTTAATCTCACTTCTTTTCAGTATCTTTGACAGTGCGTGTTTGGATATGGACCTGGAATTGGAATTATCATTCGAACAAAACCCCACAAGCCCCAGGTCGCATACGTATGAGCAAGCCGGCGTTGCATTTGTTTTGTACACTGAATGCAGTATCACCAAGGGTGGGTAACTGGTTCATATTTTCTGGCTTGATTGGATTGGATCTAATCAGCCTACTTCTCATAACCCCTGGTTGTGGGCAGGCTATACAATCAGACATTTTGTGCATGTGCATTTTGAGAAGTGAGTTAATCATCATTATGTACCTAAGGGCCCTTATGAACAAAAACAATTAACAAAGATTGTGACTAATTACATTATACTAGCCAGATAATAGTCAAAGACATATGTATATTTTACATATTAATTCAGATTTCTTCGACTTCCCTCCAATTAAACCTCCATTTTGATTGGCTAAAAGTTCCCTTCTTGTTTCCGCCAAATGTTCGAGGCAAGTGCAAAGGAATAATGCATGCATTCAAGGACATAATCAGTGTTTAATAATTACATTCTCTGTTGCCTGTAATCAGGAGGATACACCTGTTTACGCTGCATTCCTGGGTTATTTAATCAATTTAATGTATATGGAAATTCCTGCTGCGTATTTGTCTATACCTCATTACTGCAATTACACGTCTGTGACTAAGCTTTCATTGGACATGGAGAATAAATGTCTTACTATAAGCCATAAAACATCCTGATAAGGATGTATTCTGAATGAGATAAAAAGCCACAGGATAAAAATAGAAATTTGTGGATTCACAACACTGTTAAAAAGGTATAATTTCTTCAAGTTGTGCTGCCATTTATTCTAATTTAATTATGCTCAGTCAATTTAATGAACGTGAAAGTAATGTCATAATTTCTCTTGCTCTGTGTTCTAAAACCAATCTCCTGTTATCACACGCATACTGATTCTCGCCTGTGACTGTGACTAATTTAACTAAAATCGTGACCAAACTTTATAAATTTATTTATTTATCGGCTTCATTTGTGGGTAAATATTTATCATTTTTTTTATTCTTCCTTTCGCCTATGGAGCAAAATCTGCTTTGGATAGGCTATGACATGTGGACGTGGCTTTCAGACACACTCTGCTGCACGGTTGATGTCAGCAAATACAGTGTGATGAGAGGTAATGGAGCAGAGCTGTGTGAGGGTAGAGCTTTTGTCACAGCGTGTCCATTTTATACTCCGGGAATTTAGAGTCATTTTCTCTCATATTTCCCGCCTATTGGAATGAACAACAACGAGTGGCCATCAGCACAATTATTTCAGATGCAATGAGTCAATTTTGGCGAAAGGGTCATTTGTTCCGTTTGTGTTTGCAGCCGTGTGTACGGTATGAAATTAACTGCACCCGATAACCCAATTCATATTCTGTTTCGCCTCGCGCTTGGCTGCGGCCGAAATATGAGACTCTGTAAGACATTATGAGGGTTTTTAGTTTGCTTTATTTTTTATCGATTTTTTTGTATCCAAAGATTTTATTTTGGCAAATGCGCTCTAATTAAAATTTGAAGCCATCATGCCTGACTGCAGACTGCCATCTCTCCCCTAGAAGATGGCTCCTCGAAATCACTTAGCTAGAGCCATGTTTTCAACAAGCTCCTTTCTTCTCACAGTTTCCATGGCAACCGCTCGCCATGCATTTTCAAAGCCCAACCTCTCCCTCTCTCTCTCTCTCTCTCTCTCTCTCTCTCTCAGAGACGGGGAGCAGCCTTCCCGCTGCATGGAAACATTTCCTACCCGCCCTTTTCTTTCCACAGTGTAATACAATGCAAATCTCTCCCCGCTAATAGCTCACAAATTAGCCTTGATGTGGTCACGCAAGCATCCACTTCATCGTTAACCTTTGACCCGAAACGCACGTTTTCCCGTTACGCAAATCCGAACAATGGGATTACAGTTCTCCCCCGCTGCCTGTGTGAGATACCTACCAGACACGCCTTTTTTTGATCAAACCGCATGTTCCATTAAATAACAAATAACAATGCGAAATACATTGACCGCATAATGGCAGTTGGGTTGTCTCTAGCGCGCCATTGAAATCATACAGTATCTTTATGTGTTCAGACGGGAGCGGCAGTGCTATCTCGGGACAGTAATGGGGGGGACACATCAGGCTGTACAAAGCTGTGGAGATAAAGAGGGGTAATGAATTCCTGGTCGCTCACCATGGCGATGACCGCCGCCCCAGCCCCGGCCAGGGCACAGATGAACAAGTGGAACGTCAGGTCCAGCTGGAAGATGTCCAGAGAGAGGGAAGCTTTATTAGCGACGGGGGCAAGGAGGGGGTGACACGCCGTACATCAGTCACGGTGGTGGTTTGGGTGATGGGAATGAAGGAGTACAAGGAGAGACAAAATGCAACCGACCACGTAAGATCAGCGAGTATCCACATGACCACACAGGGAATGGGACGCCCTTATGAATTATTCATTAATGTACAATATAGAAAGGTCCAGTATGCGCAGTTTTAATATCACGTGTACTTGGTGTAGAGGTTGGATGAAAAATGACATGCTCAAGACATTTTCAACGCATCACAATCTATCGATGCAATAAATGCCATACTGTAAAAAATGATGCGGGGAAACCCCAGTGCTATTTTAATATAAAGGAAATGCATTATGATTGTCAAAAGATAGCAATGAAAATAGTTTTACTGCCAGCCAATCAATTACATTTAACAAGACGGACTATAAATCTCTGGATCACAGGTGCTTAGCATAAATGGAGGTACTCCAAGCCTTCAAGTTCATTAAAGGGAAGACTAAATAGAATATGGATGAGGAGTGATTCTCCTGTGAATTTCTCGCTGACCTCGTTGGATTCGCACATCTTGAAGAATTTCTCAGATCCAGTGCAGACTTTCTTCTCCTCTCCGATGGTCACAATTCCTGGAATAAAGATGCTAAAGTGAGCCTCTGCGCTATGCTAAATAAAGATGCTAAAGTGAGCCTCTGCTCTGTGCTAAATAAAGATTCTAAAGTGAGCCTCTGCTCTGTGCTAAATAAAGATTCTAAAGTGAGCCTCTGCTCTGTGCTAAATAAAGATTCTAAAGTGAGCCTCTGCTCTGTTCTAAATAAAGATGCTAAAGAGAGCCTCTGCTCTGTGCTAAATAAAGATGCTAAAGAGAGCCTCTGCTCTGTGCTAAATAAAGACGCTAAAGTGAGCCTCTGCTCTGTGCTAAATAAAGATTCTAAAGTGAGCCTCTGCTCTGTGCTAAATAAAGATTCTAAAGTGAGCCTCTGCTCTGTTCTAAATAAAGATGCTAAAGTGAGCCTCTGCTCTGTGCTAAATAAAGATGCTAAAGTGAGCCTCTGCTCTGTGCTAAATAAAGATGCTAAAGTGAGTCTCTGCTCTGTGCTAAATAAAGATGCTAAAGTGAGCCTCTGCTCTGTGCTAAATAAAGATGATAAAGAGAGCCTCTGCTCTGTGCTAAATAAAGACGCTAAAGTGAGCCTCTACTCTGTGCTAAATAAAGATGCTAAAGTGAGTCTCTGCTCTGTGCTAAATAAAGATGCTAAAGTGAGTCTCTGCTCTGTGCTAAATAAAGATGATAAAGAGAGCCTCTGCTCTGTGCTAAATAAAGACGCTAAAGTGAGCCTCTACTCTGTGCTAAATAAAGATGCTAAAGTGAGCCTCTGCTCTGTGCTAAATTAAGATGCTAAAGTGAGTCTCTGCTCTGTGCTAAATAAAGATGCTAAAGTGAGCCTCTGCTCTGTGCTAAATAAAGATGCTAAAGTGAGCCTCTGCTCTGTGCTAAATAAAGATGCTAAAGAGAGCCTCTGCTCTGTGCTAAATAAAGACGCTAAAGTGAGCCTCTGTTCTGTGCTAAATAAAGACGCTAAAGCTAGCCTCTGCTCTGTGCTAAATAAAGACACTAAAGCTAGCCTCTGCTCTGTGCTAAATAAAGACGCTAAAGCTAGCCTCTGCTCTGTGCTAAATAAAGACGCTAAAGCTAGCCTCTGTTCTGTGCTAAATAAAGATGCTAAAGTGAGCCTCTACTCTGTGCTAAATAAAGACGCTAAAGTTAGCCTCTGCTCTGTGCTAAATAAAGACGCTAAAGCTAGCCTCTGCCCTGTGCTAAATAAAGACGCTAAAGCTAGCCTCTGTTCTGTGCTAAATAAAGATGCTAAAGTGAGCCTCTACTCTGTGCTAAATAAAGATGCTAAAGCTAGCCTCTGCTCTGTGCTAAATAAAGACGCTAAAGCTAGCCTCTGCTCTGTGCTAAATAAAGACGCCAAAGTGAGCCTCTGCTCTGTGCTAAATAAAGACGCTAAAGTGAGCCTCTGTTCTGTGCTAAATAAAGCCGCTAAAGCTAGCCTCTGCTCTGTGCTAAATAAAGACGCTAAAGCTAGCCTCTGCTCTGTGCTAAATAAAGACGCTAAAGCTAGCCTCTGCTCTGTGCTAAATAAAGACGCTAAAGCTAGCCTCTGTTCTGTGCTAAATAAAGATGCTAAAGTGAGCCTCTACTCTGTGCTAATTAAAGACGCTAAAGCTAGCCTCTGCTCTGTGCTAAATAAAGACGCTAAAGCTAGCCTCTGCTCTGTGCTAAATAAAGACGCTAAAGCTAGCCTCTGTTCTGTGCTAAATAAAGATGCTAAAGTGAGCCTCTACTCTGTGCTAAATAAAGACGTAAAGATAGCCTCTGCTCTGTGCTAAATAAAGACGCTAAAGCTAGCCTCTGCTCTGTGCTAAATAAAGACGCTAAAGCTAGCCTCTGTTCTGTGCTAAATAAAGATGCTAAAGTGAGCCTCTACTCTGTGCTAAATAAAGATGCTAAAGTGAGCCTCTGTTCTGTGCTAAATAAAGACGCTAAAGCTAGCCTCTGTTCTGTGCTAAATAAAGACACTAAAGCTAGCCTCTGCTCTGTGCTAAATAAAGACGCTAAAGCTAGCCTCTGCTCTGTGCCGGAAGCCCACTGAAGCAGGGAGGCTCCTATGGAGCATGAGCATAGATGATCAACACAAATTTTCTGTATCAGAGACAAGATGTTACACTCTCTAGTCTGTGTACAGCTGTCTGCATAATTTCTGTCACTGCTCCTGTTGAACCAAATCTGTTGAATTTCTTAGTTTGGTTATTTTTAATAGTCACAGTAACTCCTCAAGCGTTAGCAGGGCTATTAAAATGGCATGAAGACAGCCAATGACAAATTGAAGACCCTGGTGCTAAAAGTACTGAAGCCACAAAATGTCTATTTTGAGAAAATCAAATCCGAAAATATCATTGATCCATAAAATCAGCCATTAAAAGTTTTGCTGTTTTTATGCATTGCTTAGGCACCTTTTCTGTTAACAATATTTATAGGGTGGACTTAGCTAAACAAATACAACATGTTTCTATGGTCAACTTGAATTGTCTAAAAATGTGACTTCAGTACTTTTAGCACCAGGGTCTTCAATTCACTTGATCAAGGCTAATTCACTTATTTAAACTGGAAGTAAAGCATCTATCTACAGAAAGAGTTCCTTAGTTGCGGTTTTACACCAGGAAGTGCTCGGTCCAGTCTATCCTAAACCTATTTCACTAACCCTGAGCTGAACCAGGAAGTGCTTGGTCACAGTCTATCCTAAACCTATTTCACTAACCCTGAGCTGAACCAGGAAGGAGAGCAGAGTGAGTGTGGCCTCCTGAGTAACAGACTGCTCCTGATCACAGAATTTGAAGATATATTTATAATCAAAAGAATTTCAAGTGGATTTTGCAGAGTTAGAAAGTGCCTGTGTGTAAAATCCCAAATCGGGCCGGGGTATACCGAATTGGCGTAGATCCAGGCACAGGTTGGCCCCCTCCACGACGGTGGTGTTCTGGCAGATGGTCCAGATGTTGAAGTACATGAAGACGGGCAGGGAGGTGAAGGCGGTCACTCCCAGCCAGGCCAGCATGAAGAGATACGTCAGCATGATGAACTGAGGGGGGGGAGAGAGCTGTCAATCACAGACCTGTCTGACCATGTCTGCCTTAACACAAAACCCACATCGTGCTTCGCTGAAAACACGCCGCTCCTCAACCATGCAGCCAGCATGCGTTAAAGGGGTCACTGCATGGTGCCCTAAACAACAACTGATAGACTGATAGAACTATCATTAAGAGGTTCAGGATTTGCCAGTGTATTATAATCAGAATGCTAAAAAGTCAAGAAATCGTCTACAACTTGTATCAATGTTTACACTTCCCGTTTGTTTCAGACATTTATATGCCTGAGAATGTTTCTCTCTGTGTAAATATTTATCTTGATCTTTTTCTATGTCTACAATGGATCCAGATACAAATAGCAAAATACTTCTTTTAACATAAGCATATGTCACAAAATACAACGTATATTATTAGTATAGGATACGTATACATATAAACCATAAATAGGTACATAAACATAAGCAATATTAATTAATTAATCTCACAAAAATAAAATTTCACAAAAGTACATTGATATGACATTGTTGCAAAGGCAGGAAGTAACAAATGAAATTTTGCATGATAGCTAAGTGTCCCTGTCAAATAAATAAATAAATTTACACCAATTAATTTCCCTGACGTGCTGTTAATTAATTGGACTTAATTATTTTATGTTATTTATTTATTACTTCACATTCGCCCATGCCGTTGAGTAAATGTGTAAAGGCGCATTTGGATTGATTGCCGTGAGCCGGCGTGACGGCGCCCTGAGCGAGCGGGACTGACGCGCGGGTCACGCCCTCTCGTTCGCCCGCGGGCTCACCCAGGCGCTGACGCAGCGGCCGCAGGCGGTGATCTTGAAGTCTCCGTATAAGTCCCGGATGGCCCCGGTCGTGAAGAAGCCCTCCACCATCAGCAGGATGCCGTACACGAAGAAGGCCGCCGCCACGCCGTAGATCACGTACTTGAAGATGTCGATCCTGGAGAGAGAGGGACAAGGCACGCATCCAGTAAAGTGTGCAGTCTTGTTTGTACCAGGTTTTTGCCATTCCGTGCCAGCTTCTCCTCTTAATTACTGAATTTAGGCCCTTTTTAACGTTATACTTTTGAAAGAAATCATGAGCTACAGCTGGCAACTGCACATAATCCATAATCCAACCATTTTAGTGTTAGTGTACTGTTACTATAATCTGCCGGAACAAATACCAGCATACAAACTGAACGTCTAGTAATGGAGTCCACCCCTAACCTACCACGGTGTGTGATTCTAAGCACAACTTCAAAACTGCTGAACCCAAAACTTATCTGAACCCAGTCTGCCACAGGGCAGCAGTTATACAATGTGTGCTTGCAGCTGTATTGTATTGAACATGCTAATTTTAGTTAATTGTAACTATACAGGTAAATTGCCTATTGAATATATGTAAAATATAATCAAAGCAGTAAATGAACTGGGGAAAAACAGCCACTTATGTGGAATATAGATGGGGAATGCACGTTGAATGTGGTTGGGTATAATTTGCTTCCTCACTTGTTTCAGTAACTTGGAAGTGTTTCCATTGCCTGGATTAATGATTGGCTTTGATCCTCTCCCACTCTGGCCCCTTGCTCATGTAATTAACAAGACCACTCAGTTATACAGGGTGGGTTCACTACGAGAGCAGAGCCAGAGGACATTCAGCTGTGGGTAGGCATTCTGGGATAGCTGTGCCCTGATTCTAAACCTGTGCACAGTAAGACAGGGAAGGATGGCTGTGCTCCTGAAGACTTCTAAATGCAAACCTGTGCTAACCATCCGATCGAAAGCTGTGCAAACAATACTAACCAAACCTGTGCTAACCATCCGATCCACATCTGCACTAACAATACAATCCAAAGCTGTGCTAACCATCCGATCCCAACCTGTGGTAGCCATCCGATCCAAATCTGTGCTAACAATTCTATCCAAACCTGTACTAACAATGCTATCGAAACATGTACTAACCACCCTATCCAAACACTTGTAAAAATGCTATCCAGCCTGTGCTAACCATCCTCTCCAAACACAAACAGTCCTGTCCAAACATATGTTGACCACAATTTCCAGCTGTGCCCTAACCACATGAGCCAGTGCTGATCACAATATAATTTAAATCTGTGGTCATTACATCGCTGGGTGACAGGCTAACGTGGTAGATAATGTCAGGACAGTAATAAAAATCAGGACAGTGGCAAAAATATCCTGACACACAGTAAAGGAACAGGAAGGTGTGACCTAATAAATATCACATTTTCACTTTTGAAGAGCGGCCAGATGTAGGCGCTTATTGGAACGGTGCTTCAATAGTTCGATTAATGTAAGCCGCTTTCTTCCCTGAAACAGTCCTTTTTGTGAAACTGGTGATACACCTGGTATCTGTTCGTGCTCACACTACATCCCTCGTTCCAACGGGAACTGTTCCAATTCAAATATGTGTAGATCTACTGTGCATGTGTGTCTTTCTGTGCGAAAGGATGAGTGTGTTGTGACAGACGAAAAGCCGAGCCCTGACGGGGCGGAGGCGTCGTGCCGACGCGGTGAGCTCCGGCTGCCACGGCGACGCTCCGCCTCTCAGCCGGCGGAGTTCCGGCAAGCAGGTGTGGCCCCGGACACCCCGGAGGGATTTCACAGCGCTTAATGCTCTACGCGGGACCCCCGCCAAATCAATACCCGCGGCGAGCCGGAGAAATGTCACAGGAAAAAAAACAGACGTGTCCAGCCTCACCTGGTAAAAGGTACCGCGACCCGTGTGGAGTGCGTCAATAAATGTTCTTGTGTTCTAATACGTTATTAGCTATACCTTGGTTTTTGCGGGTCTCTGTGACATTGATCTAGGTGGACGGCGTGATTTGTTTCTCCTCTGCCATCGTGCTCGCTGTACACCTGCCTCTAAACCGTGGCTGTACATTACAGTACACCCAGCCCGCAACCCAAGTTAAACAGATGATTTTCTAAGATGACTGTCTGTGTACAATTAACAGCCTACAAAATGTCAAATGGAAGCTGAGTCATTCGAAAACAGCGGCGGTCCACTCACAAGAAGAATAAAAACTGAAAAGGAACTGGGGTTAACCCACGTAAGACAGATTGTTTTTTGGTTATTTAAAATTCCCGATAGAAATCCCATTAATCTCAGAGAGTTAAAAGTATCAACATTTAATTACCTGACAGTAGAGACTGATCCTTAAGAATTGTACACGCATAAATACTGTGATATCTGGCCTAGTATCATGATTGATGCCCAGTGCTTGATATCCTGGACTAGGATTCAGTTTGGTGACTGAATGCATGATGCTGAATGCATAAAGGGGTGGATGGGGGGGGGGGCAGGGTAGGGGGTTACTTAAAAGTGGTGAATGAATTGTTTAAGTGCTTAGTGTAGAGACTGGGCTGACTGATAATTGTTGCACCTGTTTGTTACGGGTTTGCCTAAAATAAAATGTTAAAGGTGTTGGGTGATAATCTTTACACACATTGGAGTCTGTGGACTGCTACAAAATATATATGAAAATGAATAAAAAACTCTCTCTCTTCTTATATCAAAAGCACACATGCACAAGAAGGTTTTTTACCAATCGAAATAAGTAAAAGATTAAGGCCTGGTACATACTCTACGCAAGGAACGCGCGCAACGACGCAAAGAGCAACGCAGGGGGCGTTTCTCGCGTTCTTGCGTGGCAAAATGTGCAGTCCAAATTTTGTAACGCGACGCAAACGTGTGGTGCAATTCCACGCGTTTCCGTTAGAGGTGCTAAATGTAAATACTGTTCAATAACTGCAGAATTGCAAACTACACACAAAGAAGTAATAATTTCCGGTTTAAGGTTACTCGCTCCAACCAGATTAGCCTAGGCTGCCAACTAGCGGACAGGGCAAAAAGAAGCCAGTAAACGCACGTATAGTATGTAACCAAAGACCTCGCGTATGTCCCGAATCTGCGTTGGCGTTCATGTTCCTTGCATAGAGTATGTACTAGGCCTAACACTACCAGCAGCGCATAGATAAGCGGCAGTAAATGACATTTAAGGAACTCCCTGCGAGACTCCTGCTTCTGTCATAGAGGTACTCACATGGTGAAGACGTCCAGGGAGTCGGCGGGTCCCCTCACCACCTCGAAGTAGTTCTGGAGGATGGTCACAGTGCCAGAGAGCGCCTCATGTCCGCAGCCACAGAACAGCGCCACCCCGGCGTACAGCAGGATGGTGGCGATCAGCGAGGCGTACGGGATGCCGCCCAGGCACTTGATGCAGCACTCAAAACACCCTGGGAAAAAATATATATATAAATACGTAAATACGCGCGGTAAAAAAAGTGGATCGACTCTGGATTTAAAAAAGGGAGCCACTTGACACATAGGGTACCAATCACGTCCCTGTTGCCGGGCAGTGCGTTTTCTGTGGCGCTCTTCGAAACAAATTGCCGGCAGCAGATTTATTGCTTTAATATACAGCACGCAAACAGTATTGATCTGCGCCCGCAGCCCATCAACAGGGCGGCACGTGTTACGAAGCAGCCACTGTGGGCGAACTCGATTTACAGTTCACGGTCAACGGGGCAGAGAACCGAAGACCAGGGTACCGCAACCAGACCGCAAAATGACCGTGCCGCGTGACACGTGACCAAGCGCGACCATAAAACCGCGTTTTGTCGCCTTTCTTTTTTCACAAATGTCCTATTTTTGCTTAGTCATGTGTTGAATGACTACATCAACACCAACACCCTCCTCCGAACTCAACTGCCATGCGTGTCCAAACAGATCTCTGGCTTGCTTCATTGTATAATAGATTTGTGCTTGTTAAACACTGTGGGAAATGGTACTGTGTGTCGCCCCAGATTTTGTTGACGCTTCGATAGACAATCATTAGACACACCCTCCACGCATTAAAATAGCCCATACTATTTATGGCTCTATGGTCCACGCTTTTTCAGACCTTACTTGACTGGAATACGCTCCGGGCTCTCTCTAGCATGGGAATCACTGCAGTACGTGTTTTACACAGACAGGCAAGAAACAAAGTATGGAGGACAAATGTTTTCTTCCTCTGTATCTTAAGTTTGTCCCAATTTCCGATGTTCTCTGTTATATTCAGAAGATCACTTGCTCCCAGTTGCGCTAGCTGGGCTGCGCAGTCTTCGTTTCAGAGGAGTACGCTTCAACACGCAGCTGGTGCAGACTGACGGCAGAACACACCAAATAGTCGAGTTGCTCTTGGTGGAGCCTTCTGACGATTCATTAAGGCGCACGACCAAGGACTATACTGTGACAATGAACATCGCGCACTGCGATATAGGACTGTAGCTAAGTCGCTGAAAGGATGGAAGAAAGGCAGGAGAATGTCCGTGTGTCTGACATAGTGCAAAATCAGAGAATCGGTACGCATAACAGAACAGGCAGGAAAAAACACTGACAATTTTTCATTGTTTTTTTCCGCCATTTTTATTTAATTCCCCTCTAAACGGGTGCATGGATTGCGCTCCTCCCGAATCTCTTCAGGCGAAAGGGGATACAGTCAACCGAGACCCAGAGAGGGAAATTAATAATGTAACCTATGTCTGGGATTTGATCTCTGTGGGATATCATTTCAAATCAATACTCCACTGGGGCAGTCTGCCAGTCTAAGTGTTAAATACAGTTACCGTCTGTCCGTTCGCTGCATGTTTGAGTGTGTGAGGCACTGTATGTATGGGTGCAAGTGTGCATGTCTATGTGTTGGTCTTGTGTATTGTGCATTGCGTGTGCATGCGTGCCTGGTTGTAGCCTTTTCTCTACATGTTTAACTGTCCATTATTCCCTGTCTCACTAGTAAGGAATTGCCTCTCTTGCTACCACTGTTGAAAACATAAATGCTTGATTTGAAATAAACAGAATAATGTTACTTGTTTTCTGGAATGCAAATGGAGAAAGCTATCCCTGGCCTATACCATCTGTGCTCAGTTATATAGCCTTCTTGCTCGACCCCTGAGAAAAGCCAAGCCGCCATTCCGCCAC
Source organism: Synaphobranchus kaupii (assembly GCA_029718625.1). Lineage (NCBI taxonomy): Eukaryota > Metazoa > Chordata > Actinopteri > Anguilliformes > Synaphobranchidae > Synaphobranchus > Synaphobranchus kaupii. The sequence continues at coordinate 16,380,224 of CM056395.1, forward strand.
GCTTCACGCTGAGCTTTAAAACGGAACTGAAATAAGGGAATCGGACACTTGGTGATTATGCAACCACTGCTTCCTTATAACCAGGGGAAGGCACGATTCTGATAATCTGGACATGGAATTTGACGCCGAGAGTTTGACGACAGAGACGGCAGGCGATCACCTGGCAGTGCCGCCACCCGAGTGCTGCGTAAGCCACAGCCGGAGCGGAGCGGGACGACGTTAAAATCACTGCGTTTTCCCATTAGCGAATAGTAAAGAGCGTCTGGATTGAAATCAGCTCGGATGCCCGCGAGGAATGCTAAAGCCGCTGGAGTCTAACGCGGAATCGGCAACGGAATGCAAAGAGCGTCCGACGTCGTCAAGCCCGCGGGCCATTAGAGCGGTTACAGATTTGCGGCTTGCAGAGAGCGATAATAAGTGTTGTTTTTGTTTATTATTATTGCACACGCATGGCTGGAGATGAGCGTCGGGCGGAATGGCTCGGGGTTTTCCTGACGTTTTCCCCGGTAGAGTGGGGGTGAGGTAACAGTGAGGGGTTCTCCAAGACACAGGCTGCGATGACTCCTTCCTGTCCTTCCCACAGGCAGTATCCATCTGCCCCCCTCCCATTCCCTCTCATCCCCTCCCCCTCTACCTCCCCACCCCCTTTACTCAACCACCAGCTTTATTGCCCTCCCCACCAGTCACGTCCTCCACCCCACCAGCCCCACTGTCTCCCTGCCTGACTGACCACCACTTGACCCCTAAATCCAGCCTACAGTCTGTCCATGCTCCCCTGGTGGCAGTGTAGAGGTATTACGACCTCCTGACCCAGAACAAAGAGCCTCTTGACCCCACAGACCTCTGACGAAGACAGATGCCCCGCCTAAGGAAAGCCGCTTGGTTCAACATGGGCCAGCCCACGGCTGCTCGGTCAAACACCGTCTCCATGGGGATTTAAATTAATTAACTTATATTTTTTACACGCATTTCCTGAGCCCCCCACCTACTCACAGCTTCCATTGACCCCAGACTGGCCAATGGTAATTTAATACCCTGACCCCTCCTCCCCCCATCACTAACATGAACCCAGAACATTACCTGGCAGGCTATTCTTCTGAATACTGACAAATTGGAAAAACTTATGACCATGCTTGAAATGGTTTGTATTAGCAGATGGATAGAAATCGGATGTGACTGTACTAATAAGGCTCAATATGTAGCTGACGGTACAACAATGAAAATGATATTGTTTAAAAAAACAAAACAACATATACATCAATTCACTGTATCTCAAACAAACAAACAAACAAAAAAATCATCTCATCTAATCTGCAGGGAATGGCCATCTTGGCCATCAATCTTTCTAATGCAGGATTATGTTTCCACCACTGGAACATGATAAATGTCTGATGTACTTCTCGATCAATAATTTCAGATCAAGGGTGTTCTGGTATTCAACCATATTTCAGAACAAAGACCACAGACAAAAATATCGAATATATATATATATGCAATATATAAAATGCTAAATGAACAAACAGCATTTGACAAATGGCGGTTTGATTAACAAGGCATAGTAATTTCCACTGGAAAATATTGACACGGCGTAGCTGGGAAAAGGACAGAGCTAATATATCCACTGCTCATTCCGTAGTTCTCCCCAAGACGGATCGCTCAGGGAGTCCGATAGCTCCTTATCAGCACAGGGGCATTTCAAGTCCCCTGTCCACGGGATGAGGGACACACACCTGAGTTAAAACTCATTTAAATGGTAATCCTCTGCTTTTGCCTCTGCTTTTTACTTTAACTAAAGCCGAAAATGCTCCTCTCTGCACTCATAAATATGCATGAACAATGGCTTTGGTTTGGGGTGGCACGGTGGTGCAGAGGTTAGCACTGTCGCCTCACAGCAAGATGGCACCGAGTTCAAATCCTGGCCGAGGGCCTTTCGGTGCGGAGTTTGCGTGTTTTCTCCCCGTGTCCGCGTGGGTTTCCTCCGGGTACCCTGGTTTCCTCCCACAGTGCAAAGACCTGCAGGTTAGGCTAATTGGAGATTCTAAATTGCCCATAGGTATGAGTGTGTGAGTGAATGGTGTGTGTGCCCTGTGATAGATGTCCTGGGTGTATTCCTGCCTCTCACCCAATGTATGCTGGGATAGGCTCCAGCCCCCCCCACAAACCTGACCAGAAACAAGCGGGTTAGATAATGGATGGATGGCTGAGTTTTCTAGGCACACCATACAACCAGTTTTTTTTTTAACATAGTGATGACACATGTCTGATCCATTCTTTGCTCAGCTTCAGATATTCAGAATGTCATCCGGCATTCAGAAGAAACTCGGATAGGTGGACACGAAGTTGGTGCGCTGCTAATAGTTTAATTTTCATTCTAGCTTGGAGTTTGCAGAAAAAATTCCAGACCAACTTTCATTGTGAAAAGATGCACTTAAGGTAAGCTGTACTGATACGGAACTCCAAACCAGTGGAAGGGACATGCTGTGTTGACCCAGTGGTAATAAACGCACAGCATCTATCTGTTCTCAGAGAGAGCCGAGGTTCGCATGGCACAGGGAGAGTGCTTCCTCCCCTGCAGGGGAGAACCACCAATCATGCGTGCGCACTGGAATATAGCCAATCAGATGCGAGTATGCAGTGCACATGTGCCAGATTACTGTAACGGCTAATGAAGAGCTTTCACCACATACGTGTAAATACGCAAGTACGCACACACACACAACACACATACACAGACGCACACAAAGTTGATTTTGCAAACCAATTATCTGAAATGCAAGGGCAAACAAGCTATGCTCATGCACACATACCCATGGTCAAACGCAGCACTAAATCTGCGTTGTGCCGTATTCAGTATCGGACAATCTCACCTCCGTCACACTCAGGTACACTACAGTCTGTTCTCGATGGAGGAGGCTTTTTCCCCTTTTTTTGCATTAGTACAATATTAGAAACAGGACAACCTGTTTTTATACTTTCCTTTTTTGAACAATGTTTGCTTTAGTATGCTCTGAGGTATGTTTCTGGCAGGTAACTGACATCAATTTTTATTGAACATTTGAGCCCTGTTTTCCCATTTGCAAAGAACACTTAATCCTTGAACTATATCAGCCCAGAGAACTCTATTAGTATCTATTAGTCCAATCTGATACATCCCGGTGACTGGCTCCACATTGCCTGTAATAAACTTTCAAAGATGTGCCTCCTGGAAGCAGTTTTTTCTCCCCTATTTTGAATCTCATAAAGTTATCCCTCGGTGATAATAACTGTCAGATTTTTACAATTTGTCACAAATTCATGGTGCTAGCAATCACCCTCTAGTAAAAAAAAAACTGCATGCATGTGATTAGTTCTCGTTAGACAATTTCCAAATTGATTTGTAACTGACTATGCCTGCCTATATGATTTTTTTGTATTCTTGTGCGTCCATCTGTGAAATCATCTAATTCCGTCTGCCAGTGATTTAATTAACTGGTAGTAAAAGTAAAGGACTGTGATGTAGAGTATGGCCTAACCAATAAAATAAACATTATTTCACATTGTTAGGCTCTCAGCAAGCAATGCGTTACACAGGATATTTCAATATGTCTTGCATGATACCGTCAGTAGAATGAAACAATACATAAAAATATTTGTGTGTGTGTGTGTGTATGTGTGTTTTGTCTGATTAATTTAGCTTTCCCTGTTATTTTGTTTTGAAAAATCTTGAGGAAAACTAATATAACTTCCATGCTCCGCTTCTCTAAGTAAGGAATAATGTTTCTTCCACTGAAAGAAAAAGTTGCCATGGATAATTTAACAAGACTGCGCTTTGGGGTACACATATTGCCACAAGAAACAGTCTGGTTGGCCACGTACGCCTGAATTTTGTTCAGCCCCTTCCGTTACTGAGAGCTGTGCAGCAAAACCATCTTCATCCTAAGGTTATGAAACAGGCATAGCAATTTAAAATCCATAAATTCACATCAGTCGTGTAATCTGGAGATAGCTGAGCTGCGAACAGGCAGGCGGTGTGCCACCAATAACAAATACGTTTGGGGCCTCGCTGTTGTGGGAACATGATGACATTGTTCTTCTCTACTGTTCCTGCGAGCGTCCTGCGTCCAATCAATCAAGGAACATTTATATGTCAATAGCATGCCCCATAGCCAAATAAATGTCAGCCACAAGTTGAATCAAACGATTATACGCCACATTTTACTTTATTTATTATACTCTGCCCATTAAGGTAAATACATATCCTAGATTGTACACAGCAGCTGGATAATTAAGTTCGCTCAGGGGCACTGATATAGTGCCACTCCTAGGAAGCCCTTCCCCATGACGCTAGCTCGCTGGACGAAGCCAGTTCATTTAATCTCCCCATATCTTCATTGACTCTAATTAATATATTGTTCTGCCAGTAGTTCAGGAGCAGTCAGTACAAGCACAGCTGCTCGTCCACATGCACATTACGGTCCTACCAAAAGCTGCAATGGCACGAGAGCCACGTCCCGGCTAACAGCTGCCGACGCCGCGGCCGTCTGTAACTTTGGCTAAAGATGCAAACTGCTAACTGCCTTAGCCAGAGACCCTTCTCATACATGCGGAGCAATGGCATCTCCGCACCCGTTCATTCCAAATCCGCGCGCACGTCCCTGCATGAAGGCGGTTAGCATCCACGTGTCCGGTAGGGCTGAGGCATGGGGTGAGAGGGTATTCAGAGGGCCCCGTCAGGCTCTACTACTCTATTTCATCTCCAATGCATTTCTGCTTGGTTTCCTATATACTGTGTGAGTGGAATATAACGGCGTGATGGTGATGATGTCAGTGACATCATTAATGGCGATGAGGGATAAAGGGATATAATGTTGCCTATCTAAAGGCAGGAACACATACTGACGGGCTACAAAGATACATAAGCCTTCGCAAATGCGTTTTTCAGTAACTACACCAAACAAATTATAGCATAATCTATACCAACCTAGGTAGGACACACATCCCAACACCACTTACAGTGCTCACAGATAAACAAAGCAAATGGACAAATATATACAAACGTCCAGTCACACACACACACACACACACACACACACAAATACAGGTACACGCACACATGCACACACATTCATTCTCATTCCAAGTTAATTTAAAATACATCAGAGACTAATGGCTGTAGAAGTACACAGTTCAAACAGAACTATAGCTCAAATGACACTATAGCTCTTTTTGCAGATGCAGACAAGTTTAATGAGCGAGCACATCTCTCAATGTTTCCATCAGGAGCTGTGGAGCGCCCCCTGCATGTCACCTGTGAGATGCAGAAATGCACTGCTCCGGCATAACTGAATTGGCACTGAGAGCTGTTTGGAGAGAGAAGTCAATAAAATGTCCATTCTACCACTTGTGTGTGGGAGAGGTAATCTCATAGTAGCACACAAATGAAAAGGCACAGTGCTATTTGGTGTGTGTGCGTGTGTGTGTGTGTGTGTGTGTGTGTGTGTGTGTGTGTGTATGGGTATAATTTTAAAACAATGACCTCTAGTATCTAAAGCACATACTTTATTTACTTAATATTAACAGTTAATGAGAAATTCTGTGCAGATTCTCAACATGAACATTGACACTGACGGTGCCCACTTTCCCAGCCGTATAAACTCATGCAGTCGTCTCCATGGAGATAAAACAAATGGGTGGTATTTAGACCTGTTGTGACGCTTTAAAATCTTTTGTGTGTCATTTGCTTCATTGTGATGAGATGAATACAAAACATTTTCAGGAATACTGAACTCCAAAGGCACTTCTGTTTCTGTTTGTAAAAACATACTGTATCATACTTTAATTTAAAAGTTACAGTCATTTAAATGTCATTCAAGTGGACAACCCTGCAATTAAAGAAAACAACAATGCAACACCTGGGACGTGCCCCTACAGCCGTCACTTTTATGGCAACAGAATAGGCTATCAGAGGAGGTCAGGAAATCAAAGGCTTGCTACTCACTCCAGTGTTAAAGTACTTATACTGTTACAGTTTAAACAAGAGGAGTGACAACCGAAATTCACTTACTCCAAATTCCAATTCCAGAAAATGTAATATGTCCATTAATACACTCTTGCATGCTAACATGCGCTAATTTTAATAAATGTCTAATAAATGGCAGCTTAAGTAATATGCTGCAGTGCAACTCAGTAGGCTGGTAAAACCGGTGGCTTCATTCATTGTAATTTTGTTTTGCAAATCAGGCTGCAAACTGTATACAAATTGCAACAGTCGATGAAATCATCCCCAGTCCAGCAAGCTGTGGGGGTCTGATATGATAAGTCGCCTCCGGGCTTAGCTTAAACTATTACCTCTTAAATGATTTTCGAAGCGCTTATTCTAATGAAGGGAGGAGAAAAAAATTAAGAAATGGGGAAAAATAAGAAAAGATTAATAATTTTCTAATTAATAATCAAACCAGTGAAAGGGACATGCTGATTAATAATCACCTGTAATGCATTTGGCCTTTTCAGAGAAAGATAGGTTCTGGATGTTTCAGAAAGGCTGAGGGGGCACAGGTGGGTGAGCAATCAGAAGCATAGTAGAAAATAGGCACAGGGCTGCTCGCACACACACATATATCACATGGGCTACCAAATCTCAGGGGAGGGGCGGGTTATTGGTTGATTCGAGAGTGAAACTACCTGAAAAAAGCATAGGAACAACACACTGCTAAAGAGTGTTGTGAGGAGATTGACGGGAGTGAGCTAGCCCAAGCTCTATCAGAATCCATTCACCAGAGAGGGGTGACCAGAGAGCCAATTGCTCTGTACTGTCTGTCCACACACAAGAATCCCACGTTGCCACTCCAAAACATACTGCTGGCAGTTGTACGACATACTGCACCCCCTGCCTACCAGCGACGAAAGCTTGATTGGCACCAAGTGGAGTCAAGGTTGCAAGTGGTTATTAAAAGGTGTGAGAATGGTGAGCGAATTAATTGCTTTTCCTTTCCAAAAGCGGGCCGTGGCACTAGTCACCGCATTTTCACTAGGGAGGGAGGACAGAGGCATGAGATGGCAAAGACCTTCGAATGTAAATAAAAAGCTTTACAGTGAGAGGGTTCCAGTCTGGTAGGTTCCTGTTGTTTTGGTGCTATTTTTCCCCCCCACCACATCATTTGTTTAAAACACTTACTGAAGAATCAGTTTGGAAGTGGCTTTTGGGGTGCAGGCCTTTCCATTAGACCAGAGAAAGACACAAACAGTGGTTACATAAGGGCAAGGGAATTACAAGCCCATAAATTTGAATGGAATGTTGGATAAGTCTGAAAGGTGAAAACACAGAGAGAGATTAAGGCCTTGTTAAGCAGCAGCTAGGGCTCGTGTGTTCTCCACCTCACATTCCTGGTAACCATTATGTAAAACGTTAAAAACACATGTTCCTCTTCTTGACTAAGGTGATATGTTTTCTCCTTGTCTTTGATGAACAACTTCGAGCAATTGTTTTATTATTATTATGTAATACTTAAACATAACCAGAAATTAACAAAAAAATATGTTGTGTAAGTATCAGAAATAAAGATAATTTATCTCTGGAGTTGTAGCTGAAAGTTAAGGAAGCCATTAACAAGACCCAAGATCTACTGCAGAACGTGGATGGGCCTAGACAAAAGCACGGTATACTCTCCTTTATGGTTCTGTGCAAGCAGGGAGCAACTCTGTCATTCCAAGGGCCCTTGAACCGTAAACTCTCTCAGTGGAAACCACTTCAGCAGCTGGTCCCCAGAGAGATGCAACACAGACTGCCGCTGATGAAACCCGGTCTTAGAATCGATGCGCCACCCCAATCCCACCCGACCCCCATTGAATGCTCCTTACCGCCCCAATCCCTTAATGTCCAGGACTTTAACGGCCCACTAAATCACCAGCTGCGCAGCGTAAAGGCAGGGAGGTCTCCGGAAGTCTTGTGACACGAGCGTGTCGCGGGTTTGCATCCCTTCAGCGCAATACTTAACCCAGATTGCCTTCCAACCCCGGGCAGTGGAGATGAGTTAAAAATGTCAGTCAGGCACGATGACTGACGCGCCACTGTGCCACGAAGTGTGAATCAGAATATAACTGAGGGAGAAAAAAAATAACCACATGACATGTGACCTTTCTTCCACCAGAGATTGTAATTTGCAATACAGCGTCGTTGTTGTCTTGGAGACCCAGCTCCCGCACCCCCTCCCCATCCCAGGGGAACGACATGCCAGCACCATGAAGAAGGGAGTAGTGATGTCTCATGTATCAGTTTGGATGCCCCAACGCCCCCCCCCCCCCACATCACCCTTACACTGACCACCATCGTCTTTTCACTGAGAGATGGTTTGGCGGAAACGTCATAAAATAAAACAATGTGATTTTTTTTCAACCCTCTAGCCAGCGTTTCGCCAAAACAACCCCCCCCCCCCCCCCCCCCTCACATGTATCCCAGGTGGTCATTCTGCAGTAAACTGAATGAGTCATCCAGAAACTCCGCCCGGTCTTCTGTGGGCGCTGACAGTGTCGCTCAGCGGGACACTTATCGTCCACTTAATGTTTTGCCCTTTATTTGTTTCACGGTGGTTTCATTATTCCGCGGGCCCCTGTGAGCACCGGCTATCGAAAACAACAAATGGTGAGCTGAACGAGGAAGCTCAGGATGTTTCATCCATAATTCAGCGCCCGCTCGGCGCTCGGCTGGGAGGTGCCTCAGAGCCCATAAATAATTCACCTCCGTTCGCAGCGTTCGCCCCATTCTTCGCCCGCTCGATCATTTAGCCGCTTCCCTAAGAAGAGACGAGGCTGAAAGGATTCGCCAGCGCAATTCTCCGACGTCAGTGCTGCCCGGCGTCCTGGTAGGCCGTTGGGTAGATCAGAGTCAATGGGATGTCAAGAAATGTGATGGGGCGATGTTTGCTGTTGGCGGTTTAATGCGAGACAGCGCTAACAGGAACCGTGGCTCTTGCGACGCCGTTGCAATGTCAGGGCAACGTCCCGGCGTTGTCAAAGCATAGCAGAGATGTTGTTAGAACGCTGTGTTGAAAGGGGATTAGATGTGCTCGACTCAAAATTAAAACACTGAAAACATTTGAAGACCCTGGTGCTAAAAGTACTGAAGTCACAAAATGTCTATTTTGATCAGCCATTAAAAGTTTTGCTGTTTTTATGCATTGCTTAGGCACCTTTTCTGTTAACAATATTTATAGGGTGGACTTAGCTATACAAGTACAACATGTTTCTATGCTCAATTTGAATTGTCTAAAAATGTGACTTCAGTACTTTTAGCACCAGGGTCTTAATTTTTTTTTCACGTGCTGGGTCAAAAAAACATATAAAAAAATAAATTAATAAAATGTATCAAATGCATTTCAGCTATGCCTTCATCCGAGTGTGGTTCTGTGTGGCTGGGGAAGGAGGATCAACATGAACAACAACGTTCATCCACATTTACTAAGGTTACTAAGGTTACTGAGGTCTGAAACAGAAGTCCTAAATGTCCTGTGTCAAATAACAGTAACTGATGCACATATCTTACCATCAGCCTATAATGGATGTAAATTGTGCTGAAATACAACCGCCTACTGAATGGTAATCTGGCCTTTACGGTGGCTGTTTTGCCTCACAATGCAGCCGAAATGACTTAGCAGGTTTCTCACTGCGAGGGACCTGGTGGTCATGCCACGACTTTGTCCTGTGCACAAAGGGCGGAGAGATCCTGCCTCTAATTTTAACATGACCCAAATCTGAATCAGCGCTTTGCTGGTGGCGAGACGTCTCCTCCGGCGCGACAGAAGGCGTTGCCCCCGACGACAAAGGGGTTCCCCCCCCCTCGTCCCCTCGTTTCCCCCCTCCGATCCCCATCCCATCTGCCGGGCCACAAACAGGCAACGGGGGGATTAGCCTCTACTTTAATCCAAATGGGGTCAGAGGTCACAATTATCTAATGGTTTTCCTCTTGGGGGAAAGAAAAGAGGAGGCGCTTCATAAAAAGAGCGACCGTCGAACAATTAAGAGACGAAGGGACCCAGCCTTGCCTGCATCTCACTGTACATGAATAGACATCAACAGCATTGTGTGAACAATAGGTTAGGGGAACTGGGAGAGGTAGAATAGGTTAGGGGAACTGGGAGAGGTACAATAGGTTAGGGGAACTGGGAGAGGTACAATAGGTTAGGGGAACTGGGGAGGTACAATAGGTTAGGGGAACTGGGGAGGTTGTGGTGCTAAAATAAAAAGCCTCACCGTCAACAGGGTTTAAACAAATAATACTAAAATAATGTTTTAAATTGTAATTTAAATGTTAATGTTTTCATTGAGTTATTTTTCAAACCTTAGGGAAATTTGACAATAATTGGTGATCATCAGGTACATTTGAGTCCGGGCACCTGTGATCGTTCATGCACAAAACAACCTCGGTACAGAATAATCGAGCAAGACGAGGGATGTTGGGTCTTTATGGCCTGGCCCACAGATATATATATATATTTTTTTTTTTTAAACGTGTGAAGACGCGTGTATGCGTGTATGTTTTTTAATCTTTAGTTCCCTTCTCTCTCCAGTCCTAAAACCCCTCCCCCAGCCCCCCTGCCTGTAGCCAGCAGGTTTTGAACTCCACGGGCCCCTGAATCATCTGCGCATGTTTAATCGACCAGCAGGGTTGCCATGCCAACCAACGGTGCAAATTCTACTTGAGTGCAGTGACCCACTTACTGTACGTCAACCATTTCAGTGGGACAATAGTGAATCAGACACATTGCAAAGATTGTGCCCCAGGGCAACTGGGCAGGGACTCCGGTCTGAAAGCTCAAACACTGATTCTCAGGGGGGTTACAAAAAACGCAATAGCTGAGTGTGCAGTTTCTTTTACCGCTAATGTGCATGTGAAAACAATTATCTCATGGCGCCCAACAATATCCCCCTGCAAGCACCTTGTTCATATCTTTGTAATATCTTTTAGTGAACTAATTACCAAAAACAGTCATTATTTACATCTGCCCTTAAAATAACCGTAATATGTTTTTTTTGTTTTTAATGAGGTGCATGGATGAATCTGAGCATTGGTTATGTTAGGGGTCACACATGAAATACCCCTAGATTTGACCTTACCAGTCACATCCTTCCAAAGGCTGCATACTTTGTTTGCTCACGTTCTCTAATACAGCAAAGACATTGCTATTAATAGGTATAAAAACAAGTATGAGGAACAATTTGTGGAACTGGCCTGAGAGAGGCATGGGCGGAGATCAGTGCGATACGGGAGGGTGGGGGACAATCGGACAGGGGGGTGCGGCTAAAGGCCACGCGTTGGGGAGCGGAGGCACAACGCAGTGCCCTGTTTCAACACACTACTCCCTGAAGAATACCAGTGGCCTAATACGGTTAAGACTGGTTTAAAGGACAGGGCTGTGAGGTAATCCTTACACGGAAAGCCCTTTGCCCACCTATTGTATAAGGGACTGAGACAGCTGTCTACTGTTCCGCCAACAAGCTGTACATTCAAATGAAAAAGATCACACTGTGCTAATGACTGTACCACTTCTGCTCTTTCTGGATGTATGAATACCCCATTTGTGCATTGTTGCAAATGGCCTGATAAGCTGTTCTCCTGTATAATGTTTGGTAACTAATGTGTAGATGTGGCCTTGAACGCTATTTAAAAAATGTTATTTTGTTTAAATAACAAGGTACGCAAATGCGGCGCCATTTCATTCACGGGAATTGCGCCGTTATCAATCTGGCTTATTTTTCTTGTGCTTTCACTTGCATATTCACTTGGTTCACAGTCGTGAGAGCGCTGTTCCTCATTCCCGCCAAGCCCTCCAGTTATACGCGCTGCGGTCTCCGTTCAATCGAATAAAGCATCTGCACATTTCCCCCTATTTCCGCGTTGCGTTGCGTAAGAAACGTTTTCACGAACTTACATATAATGTAAAGAACAAAGTTAAGTGCATTGAAGTTAATTTATTTTACTCCTGTGTGGTGTTCGGGTCTGTGGGACCCGTATTCAATGTTTACTAAAAGAAAAATGATACAATTCATAATTTTTTCAACCTGAGACTCATTGGCCTTGGCTCATTTTCTGTGATGAACATGTAAAAGAACACACAAATCACATTTTATCACAAAAAACAAATATCACTTTTATTGATAAATGTGATCTAGCAGAGGTAAATGGTCAATATTAACCATATATGATGTCTATATTGCTTGTAATTGAGATAAAGTCAATATCTGTGAAGTATTTTTACGTAAATCGTTATGGCTTTATTGTTTTAAAAACACAATAATGTTGTGGGTCCACCAGACCCGCGAACACTGGGTGAGCAACAAAAACACGAACACCACACAAGGGTTAATCTGGTCTTTTGGGTCTATGGACATTATCATTATTCTTATTTTATTTTTAAATGTATTTATCAGTACAAAAGCAGCAGTTCCCCAGAAATCTTGCAACTGGTTCAACTGGTTGACCAAAACATTGGATTCTATTTGTCTGCCAACCCTGGCAGCACAAGACCTGGTAATGTCAATGGCTCAGGTCTTGACATAAAAAGTAAAGTCTGGGAGTCTGATCCAATGAACAGCAAAACCATCAGTGTGAATGAAAATGTCTGTTCAGCATTATTGCTTCTGCTAAAGTGATTAGGCCTCGATCTAATGCTGAATATTTACATAATTGTCGAGGGAAAAAAAACAGGCTTTTCACAGCTCTTTACACTCTGTGAGAAAACACTGAAAAAAACGTGGCGTTAACAAGTGCATTAGTCTTGTAATGAGTCTTGTTTTTCTAGTAGAGAATATTACCTTGTTTTACGTTACTGTTTGCTTTGCAAGTCAAACTGTCTCACTTCATTGGCAATATTTTTGTCTAATTTAGCAGTGTTTTGGCTTTTGCAGTTAAAAGACAGTGCGTTCAGATTGTGGTGCTTCTATACAGGCTATGTCTCTCTCTCAGATCTTCAGAATGTTGTGAAACGCCCAACGACTGCCCCTCTTTGACAGTAGATTATCCTGGTGTCTTCAAGATTTATGGGGGGGGGGGTTAGGGGATTTAGGCTGCGTCATGAAGCCATAGGTTCCCTCCACTTGCTGCCTTTTTCATGAAATCATAAGTTATACATATTCAGCAGAGCTCAATCCACACCACACTACACAGCCTACATTATTACAAAATGCTCTACTGCAGTATCCCTGCATGTTGTCATATTGTAGAACATATTTAACAAGGGGTGAAAATTAGCAATTCATTGTACAAAATATGCTTACAATATGCAATATAAAATATCCAAAACAAACTGATATCAGACTTCTAATGCCATATACTATTACATGTTTAAAATATATTCCTTGCATTTCTGGATTTTAGGTTTCAACAAGTTTCCCCCATTTTAGTGGGGTAAATCTGAGCGTAAGGCACTATGTTTGTCTGAGAGCTGCGGAGAGCACCTGGCCCATCTGACTAATGAACAGAGCTTGGCCCAGCCTCACCAACTGTCCCGAGAAAAGATGAGTGACTAGTCGCGGCGAGCAGATTGGATGCGAAACTCGAATGATAATGACGATAACGACATCGGCGGCGTTCCAGGCGACGGGATCTGATTAGGAATGCGGCAGTGTTCACAGTCAAAGCTCGACTGCAGCTACACTGCCTCATTATTCCAGCTTTCCATCTCTCTCTCTCTCTCTCTCATTCTCCCTCTCTCTCTCTCTGCAATACAATATAAAAAAAACAAAAGACAATGGAAAAAGTGCAATGACAGTGCTTTGCAAAAGGCCTTCATTCAGAGAAACTGTCACCATCACAACTGCCCATGACCGGGAGTGCGAAAAATTCTTTTTTTTTGGCCCACGCCCCTCCCAATTTCCTATCCCTTGGATAGGCCCCAATGCCAGACCATTGGGCAAGGCAGACAGATTGAGCGCAGCGAGGGGTTGTGGGTACACAGAGATAGCTGCGCATGCAAATCAAGCCCGCCCTATTAACACACAATAGACACTGGGGGACAATAAAGGACTGGAACACCGGCCGCGCAAGCGACTACCGCGCACGCAGCAAGACAATAAGCCTTTGTGGTCCACGTCGAATTACAAGTCAACTACGAAATGCGCGAATGCAACCCTTCTCGTCGTCGCGAGCGAATCCCGAACCACGAACCGCGTACTGCAGGTATACGCGCTGTGCATTAAAACAGTCGCGCTTCTCCTTCTTTTTTTTCCCTTTGCTGCACTTCTGGAAATACTATTCCGTGCGGCTGTCGCCGGTCAAGTTTTATTTTGTGAGCGGGGCGCATGATTTAATTTCGCTGCTTGCTCCCGGGGATCCTTTCTCTCTCTCCGGTAACGGATGGGGCATCGGATACGGGGCCGTGCGGGGGCGGAGGAGTACAGTCATGCATTACCCCCGTCCCCCAGCAGTATGAGAAACAGCGTCATTAAACCCAGGGGCAGGGGCCTGTTTAAAATGATCTTTCGCGCAGAGCGGCTGTGCAGGAGCGTGATCTATGCCGCACCGCTGGACAGTTACCTGATTCAGTTGATCTAGTGAGGAACGCAAGGAATAGACCCACCCACCGATCAAACCCATACAGTCCATGCCCTCCAAAGATGTTCCTGCTCACTGTACGACATCTTAAAACCTAGCGTTAGTTAATATACATTATTGACCTAACCGCAAATGGCCTTAGCATCTTTTATATCTCCCTCTTGCCTCTTTGCCCTGTGAGATGTCAACCCCGTAACTGTTTAATACAGTACGCATGTGTCTCTTTAATCACATAACACTGTACAGTAGCATAAATCTGTTATTCATTAATAAAAGGAGGCTGCTACTTAAGCCCCTGTCTCCTTAAAGAAACCTGTGTCTCACCTATCGCACATTAACACAGTAAGGCTATAGCTAAAGCCATGACTTTAAATGCTCAAAGCTATTACTCAGTACTGTAGTCAGACTATAGTATAAAGCAGTGACTCGGGAAGTGTGTAAATCTATGCCTCAACAGAGTAAGGCAGTACATTGGGTAAGGCTGTAGTATATCAGTGCCTCGTCACTAAATGCCTCATTAGTGAGGCTGTTGTATTGAGATGTGGTTCATTATTAGAGTGCTTGTAATACAGAAGTGTTCGGATTGATAGAGATATGGCACAGTGTAAACCTTTGACTCTGTAATGGACTATGGCTGAGGCACAGAGTCTGATAGTGTGCAGGGGCAGCAGAGATGGGCCTGCTCTCACAGGCCAGACAGAATCCAGATGTCACTGCTGTGCCGTCCAGCAGCTCAACGCCAACGTGCTCATAATGCCTCCATCACCGGCTCCTGCTTGTTCAACGTTTAACGGCTGCCAGATGGAAAAATCTATCTGACCCATTAACCAAAACAAGTGCAGATTTAATGGCCCTCTTAAATTAAAATATGGCCGCTGTTCTCTGACCCTGTGACACAATTCTCTCTCTCTCTCTTTCACACACACACACACACACACACACACACACACACACACACACACACACACACACACACACACACACACACACTGTTGAAAGCATCACTACTGGATTTCCCAGTATCAAGTATGTATTCTCCCCTGAAAGGAAATTGTTTTTCCTTTCCTTTAATTATTTTAAACTCTTTTCTGGATAAAATGAGAGGTTTTTGCCGGAGGGAATCTCGTGCTGAACGCCATTCGATACTCCTGGTCAGCAGCTTAGCACGCACCCCTAAAACAATGTTCAGATCTGCCTGTCAAACCAAACACTTATAACAGGGGGTCCTGTTTCTTTAGCACTGCTGTACACACACCTTGCCAGGCACCCCTCCACAAACTGACAAAATGAGATGATGCAATAGCACCGTTACCCATACAGAATGTGTTACTTACTGCCCCGTTATATATTGTTCGTGTATATCACACTTTATCTGAAAGCGCTTATTTATCAGCTCTCAGACTATTGAGAAAAGCACTTTCCTCAAAACCAAAATAATGGGGGAAAAACCTAAAATGGCTTCCATATATACACAATACAAAACAATTACTTAATGATCAAAAATTAGTTTGTGATCAAACCATGCAGGTATCAAAACTGAAAGTCCCATTAGTGGACTTTTTTGTCACATGTTTAATTGCGTCTGGATGCTATCCTTTTCTCTTTCTACCGCTATCAATCACCATGTGAAACAACTGTGCGGTTGACTTCGAAAGTTGTGAATTTACAAACACCTACACCATGGTGCCAAGCTGTGACTGGATTTGATAGTGTTGTCCCCCAAATATGATTAAGGCAATGACTCTTTGTTTATCAATGTGTGATGAAGGAGCTGACAACTGAATCAGATTAGGCCAAACTGACTGTTCTGTTACGGTATGTGTCACATGACTGTGAGTAATCTGATTGCACCCAGAAATGACAGTGAAATTAAAGGCATGTTCCAGAGAAGCAGCTACAAGGCACTCCCCAAACCACAAGCTTTTCAGTGTTAAAAGGGTATTAGGAGATGAATACCCTGCGGTTATTGCCAATTCATTGCAGCCTTAACGTCACATAGACAGCCTCTTGAGCATGGCTACTCTTTAGTCAATACATGCAATACCCAAACCAGCTTAGAATGGGACACATTTGTTTACATCTCATACCGAGAAACATCACCTTTGGACACAGGTCAGATAAATTTAGCGTTTTGTCCTTAACTTTGACTTGGGAAAAAATAAAGTAATGAATATAAAATATTATAACAAATACATTTTGCCATTACAATTCATTTTGGTCATTGTTCAACTTGAATCTAAGTGTGAATCTAGGTGTCTAATCAATGTAAACAGAGGGGATGAGGACCACTAGCTATCAGCACAGGTCCTCAGATCTTATCCTACCCTCAATATCTGCTCCCTCTTCAAGTGAATATTAGAATATTAGAAACTAGTGATGTGAATTAATTTGCTGGCTAACCGAGATTGAATGCTTGAATTATCTTAATTCCTCATTCCCCCAAGCACTGTGAATCACCAGGTCTGTGAAAATGAATGGTCTGAATTCACTCACAATTTCAGGAATACAAATTAATATCAGTGAGATGTATTTTTCTTTTATCTTTTTTTTCTGAAGCTGTCCTCCACGAATATTGATGAGAAAAGGCACACCACTGGTTTAGTTCTTTTCGTTAATTTAAAGGCCGTAATATTCTGACCCAAGTGATCAATTAATTATCTCATGGTTAAATATTCAAAATATTTTTTATTTCAAATAGTTGGTCTCCTTCCTCTGTAGAACTGTGGCATTACCATTCAGAGTGTGAAGGCGTGACTCCATTATATGCTCCATGCAGTCTTGGTAATGGTAAAGAAACTACACCCTTTTTCAGGCTCCATGCTAGCCAGGTGGTGAGTATGACCTCTGCCTAGGCCTAACTCTGACTGTTCCACTCTATCATAGGAGAGTGCTCTCTGTCTAGTCTGAGCTATTCTGATGTCACACCATGGAGTGAGCTTCAGGTGACCCCGACTATGGACTATGATGTGATGAACACAGGCACAAGTCGTTATATTTAATTCTGAGGCTAACCGTGGAATATTAGCACAACCTCCCGTACCTACCTTTAAGGAGGCAACGACGAAAGAGGCAAAGCATTGGGTAACAAGAGTAACAAGAATTAAGATGTGCCATTCAATCTCTCTTCCTCTGATCTACATGGAGTGGATTTCCCGTCAGACTATGAACAAAGTGGATTATTTTCACAGTGTTATCACGCTCAAGAGGTCACGGGGATGTCCAGCGGACCAAACTTTAAAACAAGGCTAGCTGGACTTTATAACCGAGCCCTCCCCGGAATAGAAGCTGACAGCTTCCAGAGAAGACCGGTCTTCCCGCAGCCATCTTCTGTTGGCTAGGCGTACACAGGCAGCAAGAGCTCGAATTTCCGTTTTACAAAGATCTTCAATTCATTGGGCTCAAACGAGATCAAGATCCATAGTTCTACGCAGAGGTTTCAACACAGATATTCTCGATACTGATATCAAGATAATCAAGTCCAAAACATGGTAGACATGGTAGAATTGTCAAGGATCCTGTAATTTTTTTTTTTATCGTGGCAGAGTCTGGTGCTTTTAAAGGGGGCATATTGCATTTCTTGTTATCATTGTTTAATTAGCAAATTTCCCGCAGTAATTCAATGCAATCACTCCACCATCACTCAGCATAATGGGTCATGTATATAGTGAGCAGACTTCACTTTTTTTACTGCTAATCATATTTGGGATTTCTCAACTGTGGTGCTATGGCATAACCATTTGTCATCTGCACAGCAAATACTTTATCCACAGTAACTCTGCAAAACTGTGCCGTCTCTACACCAAATCTGAGCAAGAACACAGGACACCAGACATTTCCTGCTTGCAAGTTTAATGTTTATGTTTATTAAAAGACGCTGTTTTAGATTTAAGGAAATACTGAAGTGGAAAATTCAATGTTTCTTATGACCCAATACCCATTATATTAGTATTTACATCAGTACTCCAATACATAGCAACCTTTCTTAGAAATGTGTTTGTGGGTCAGCTCAACAAAAATATACATTCTCAAAAAATGGCAATTCATTTTTCCTTTTCACAATATTGTGCCTGGTTACACATATGAAAAATTCCATTGGTTAGAGTCACATTCGTGAATTGCAGCTAAATTACATAGTTTACCCTGTCTACATCTCCATGCCAAAATCAGAGTACTTGTGTCCTGCAATAACACATAAAGCTTCATAATTAAGAATTCAACATAGCGGAAGCTAAACAAACAGCCCTACCCCTCATTAGGCTTGACAATCAGGAAACAACCCTTCCATTTTCCTGCATTATGCATACACACAGTGCACGTCTTTTATGCTAAATGACTCACAATTGGATGTAGCTCATAAAGTAGTTGTTAAGTATGTCCCTTGACAGCAATAACAATGCCAGGGTTGATTTGCACCAAAGCTCAGAAATGCATGCAACTATCATTGGTTCTGAGAAAAATCTAGTGGCTCCAGTATCATGGAAAATGTCATGGGTCTGTGTTGTAGCAGTATTGGGGAATTAACTGTCACAATTTATATTACTGTTGTTTAGTCATATCCCTGACACATTCAAATAAATAATTGCAAAATTGAAAGATGAAAAGCCTTAATTAATTAAAACAGCGGCCATAAAGAAACAAAGTGTTGGGGGTGCTAGAAATCATCTTGACTGCAATGACATTAATGTCATTATTATTATTTTCTATACTTTCTAATAGGGAGCGCAACTTTAATGAAGCGGCTATAACTTGGCAAAACAGTTCCTCCCGGCACAATTTCAGAGAACAGAAAGGAAGTACAGATAAATACACTGTCACGTGCACTCTATTAATATAGCATTTTTATTAATAACTCTTCTCTCTCTCACTTTGCATCTAGAAACTTTGATATGCTATTGCGAAATGATAAACTTCCTTCTGATAAATAATCAATAATTCTGTATCAAAATGTATGCACATAAATATCTATCAGAACAGTTATGTTTATAATGTATCACTGCTGTGTGGGGTCAATGCCCTCATTTTGATCCAAATCTTGATTATTCTGTCACAAGTGATTCATAGTCATTCCAATGAATATAGATTCACTCCAGACAGGTATTACATTAATGTTCATTACCATTTCAGGTCCTATCAATATAATCTAACATATCCTAACAATATAAGCACTACTGGTGATGTCATAATAGACTTCTACATATCTGGGATGTCCAACCAAAGGTGGGGCTTAACTAGTTCCCCATTGGGGAAGATAAACTTGACTCCCTCACAAGTCACAACCCTTCAGAATAATGGCCTGAGCTGTACAGATACAACTTACAATAAATAATAGATCCTGATTAATTTGTCAATAGTTCCATTACAGAAATGTTTAATGTGCTGCATGTGTCAACATAATTGTGATGCGGTGCAGGCAGTGGTGCATTGTGGTCTACTCCACCACCTGGAGCACAAAACTAAAGGCGCTGCAGTACCATGGACAGCACCTATCTTACCTGAGTAGAAGAAGCAGGCATGGCTCTGATTTGTTAAAGCTACAGTACTACGGACAGCACCCCTCTCACCTGTCCTACAGCTGAGAATTTGAATGTGCCAATAAATTGACATATTTTTGTACTACAACAGTAAGAATTGTGCATGGCTGTGATGCATATCATTTTGTTTTATTTCATGTTTTACAATATTTTGAGTTTTTCCCCCCACTTAATCAGTATAGAAATTTTAATTCCTGAACTTTCCAAAGCCACGTTAACATCTGTTACACAGGGCAGTGAGCCCTCTGTATAAATGTGCTTTTAAAACAGAAGGCTGACCTCTTTGTGGAAGCACAGCATTATTTGCAGCAACACAGATGATTAAAATCATTAACATAATTAAAGGCCAGTGGCCTGCAGAAGCTAAGCTATCTCTCAGCACAGAATAAAATTTGATGTGTGTTACAAAGGTCTACGTACTACGTCGGCCCCAAGCGACCAACTTCAAAGCCCAAGATGAACAATTCAAAAAAGTTATTTGAAGTATGTGTGTTTTTTGGTTTAGCAACACTTTTGGGAATGTGCGTCCAACTCCTCCACTGCAACCCAAGATGAATGCTGTTGCTCAGGTGGATCAGTATTCCACTTGCACATCGTTATAATGCAGTCGCATTTTCGTAAGGATGATATTTTTTGCTTTTTGTACGCTAAAACAATTACTGTGGTACACCTCCATTGTAGCACAGATTGATGTCCGATAACCTGTGCTAACAAAGTTAATGTGTTACTGCGTATTTTTTACAAATACATATTCTTGGTTTTCCAGTGCTGTATGTATTTTCTCTGGTGGCCTTACAACCGTGTTGGCTACGACAGACAGACAGACAGACGGAGAGGTTGGTACACAGGCAGCCACTGTGGTGCATACAGCTTGATTTTAAGCATTAGCTTCTGTCTGCATCACCACAGGTGGAAAACGGGCTCCTTTGAACACGTTCTGCCTGAAGACCAGACAGGCTGTGACTGTGACTGGGCCTTTTCCTTATTGTGTGCCATGATATAAAGTCAAAGATCCTGACCCTTGAAAAAGGTAACCTAGTTTTATGAAGACTGTGCCAAGATTGAATACGAATTCCGTTTAAGTGTAGTTTATTATGCAGAATTTATCGAAAATATTTGTCAGCTGCATCCATTGAAAATGCTTTCATTTGAATCCATATCTCTGTGACATGCTGTGATTAATTGTACAAGGAAAACAGATAGCTTGGGCATTTAATTTCGTTATACAGAGCGACCAGCTATAATATATAATGTATTGGAGTGCTGATGCTTATATAATAAATCTCAAAATTGGAACCTCATCCAAAGACACAAGAATATTGATTTACAACAGTCAACTAATCGTGCTACTATATCACCATTATCATCTTCATTATGGTCATCATCGGCACCTTTACAATTCCAGATATGAAATCATTTGATTCATAATTATTCAGTCAAATCAGATTTTCACGTTCGCGTTTCAGTCGACGAATAAAATATCGTACAAATAATTTAACTGTCTTTTGTCAACGTAGTCATCATAATAACCATCATGACCATCGTAAACATTAATCAGCCTTTCGGTCCCCCCCATGGACACCATGACTATCGGGGTCCAATGGAACGCCTTCTGCGGAGGCTCATCTGTCGGTTGATCCACTTAAGAGCACTAAAGGAAAAAAAATGAATCTGAGGCTCACCGCCATCTGCTAAAGATGAATGTTTTATTTATGTGTTATGAAGATTTGATGGGCAGGCGAGCCTCATTCGCACCGTGGGGTAAAAGCTGGCGGGCGATGGGCGTGTGAACGCTGTTCCGCCACAGAAATCAGCGCCATTACAGCTAGTCCCCCCCCCCCCCCCCCCCCCCCCCCCCCCCCCCCCCCCACACACACACACACACACACACACACACACAACAAACACAGGATGGGGGGCCACCGTCTCTCCCCCTCTCCCTTTGTATCTCCGAAAAGCTTCGCTATATGCCATGCCGCCTCTCGTATGACAATTTCACAGCCCAGCTGTTTATTAACTGGATTTGCATTGATGCTTTTGTTGATTTCTTCTCAATTTCCATTAAATATTCTAGACAAGCAGCGCAAGGAGAAATCATCGCTGCCTTTCAGTACACCCCATGGCAATTCGTCATAGCCAAGGCATCAACCGTTACAAAGCACGATTATTTTTTAGTACCGCTATTTCTCTTATTGTGAAATGTAACATTTAACATGACATGCTCCTTCAAATTTAACTCCAGATATAAATTAAGCCTTCTAACATCATTGATGTTGCATATTTGGTAATGGACACTCCGCTGGGTGGCTGTTACCACTGGACTAGCTTCTGCACAACACACGCAGGCGCGCACACACATGCACACAAAAAACATACCAATACATCCTCTTGGTTTTGCAAAGAGCAATTTATAGGCAATGAACCATGACAACAAAGACCAACCACCACTCTCTCGGACAGGTTTTCATAGACTACTGTTTTAACGCGATGTGCTTAGCCATATTAAATGGTTTGACATATGGCTAGTGGACAGATGTGGTCTTAATTTACCCTTCTGGCAGTCAGCAAATGGAGCTCGGGATAAAACGAAAATGTTGTATGCTTAAAGCTACTCTGTGTTTTTCATAAGTGGGTCAGGTCTAATGAGCAAACGTAACAGTCACTTAAAGACAGGCGGTGAATGACTAGCAGCACTATGGCTTAACATGTCGCCGTTACTTTAACCCATGTTACCTTTTTGTGTAGTTTAAAAAAAATATAAATATAGTTATACGAATGAAAATTGTGCAGATGTTGCCGTGGTGCGGGGGTGTAAGGGATGTGACGGAGCTAAACATGCCAGTGAATATTATTTAGCTATTTCTTTTTTCAATGGCTTTTGCAATGGGTCTTGAATGGTCCCGAGTAAATACGTGTTTGATGATTTCACAGTGATTTATGTTCTGTGAATATAATTTGTTTTTTTTATTACATTCGGGTTTATCGTGACACATTTATATTATTCCCCCTGCCCTGCAACACAGCCCCCTCCTTTCAAACTGTATTCCGATATGTTAATTTAAACGCTCGGTAAAACAAATAGAACACAAAAGACCGTAACCATTACCGGTGATTTAAACCGGGACATAGCAGTATTGTGGGCGCAATATTCAATTTACTCAAGTCCAGTCTTAAACATGTTGACAAACGCTACAGCAATAAATACATGTTATATAAACAGGGGGAAAAATATATATATCAGACACGCAACTCAGCCGATGACGCTGAAAAGACAATATCCTCTCTCACACCTCACAGTCTCACTGTAGAGGAAACAAAGGTACGAGCATCACTGTGAGGGAAAAACACCATGCACATTGTACCCGTGTTTGTTTTTGCATTTACTCGCTCAAATGGTATCGATATTGTGCATTCACTGTGCCACAAGCAGAAAAGACAAGTAAACACATAACACGTGATAAAAATGTAAGAATAAACACGTATAAAAAGAAGCTGTTTTGGGCACAATACCTTTTTGTGTCTGACCCTCTTCCATGTTCTCTTCCATTTTTGCTAGTCTTTATTTCGTAGCTGCGGCGCGGGATTCAACAAAGCCTCGATAAAATGGTCAAAGCCCTTTTTTTTTTGCTTCTGGTGTTTGATTTTTTTTTTTTGGTTCCCAGGAAGCACCCACGGGTAGTGACCTAGGACAGTCCTCGAAGCTTAGCTCACAGACTCTCTCCCGCCCCCGCTTTGCTCGGAGACTGCTTGTCAACAGTGATTTCATTCAAATTACTCTTCCGTGAAGATGATCAATTTTCCTTCCCAACGCTGTCCATTGTAAGCCTCAGCGGCCAGTGTGTTGGAGCAAACTCTCCCACCGAAACGGAGGGTAAATTTCTGCGCTGTCTGCAACAGGGGCAAAGAGACGTTGAGCTTTCAGCCGCTTTAGACCTAGGCAGGGCAGGTGTTTAAGAAGAAGGGGTAGGGTTTGTGTTGAAGTAGATGAGCCCGCACTGAAAACAGCACTCCGCACCGAGAACAGATGGGAAGGGGTGTATCGCAGAGACGAGCAGGCCACCAACCCACGATCCCCCTGTTTCTGGCAGAATGGAAAAGCCCACCAGCCCCCGGCTAAATCATCCTGCATTCGCTTAATTTTCACAGTAGCTTAATTTTGCATGGGGGTGGGGGGGGGGGGGGGGGGGGTGGTAACACAAAGATGGGTGGAGGATATAAGGGGTAAATCCATTCAACGTTTATAATTTCCCATGTGAAGAAGAAGCACGTCCTCAACAGGTCGCCAACAGTCTCCTATATCCATTTTGGGTGGTAACATATTTATTCTCTAATCCGCGTTTACTATATGCGCCTTGTGATCTCGCTTCCCATACCGGCGACATGAACATTCTGATGCTGGGATACTGCATGATTTGTATAGGAATAAGTTACCATTATCCATTATCCTTGTTCCTCATTCACTCAATCGCTGTCGCTAAACACAAGCCAACGCCAACATTGAGAAAGTACAGCAATTCACGACACTAGGGATCACTGCAAGATACTCATAATAATAAAATAATAATTCATCATTATTGTTCTCAGTAATAAGAGGGAAATGAAGTTGGAAAAAACACATAGCATCTGCAATTAAACTGCACACCAGTGTAATTTAATTAATTTAATTGAATTAATTTAATTTACATTATAATTTTTTAACTCAGCAGTGCTGCAAAGGGAGGGTACACTCCTGAAAACAGGAGTGTGAATAATGTGATTGATATTTTTTGGAAAAAATGTTTTAGTTTTTTAAACAAATCAATTTTCTCTAAGCAGTTGTATTGGTACAAAATAATAGCATTTTCAATTTATTCAGAATATAGTATAGCCTAACTTGGCGGATGGCATACCTGCCATCCCAGCGACCTGCATTGTTTAATTATACAGCCTTATTTGCTCACCTGTATCAATGGACTAGTTTTTCAGGGAACTGTATGGAGAAAAATGGCTGTGTTACCCTGTGCAAAGGTAACAATCTGCACTTTAACCACATAGCCATTGTTTAAATTCAAATCCAATGTGCTGTAATACAGAGCCAAAACAAAAAAAAATGTTATATATGCACGCAGTTATATTAAAAATTACTGGGGCAGTTGTGTCAAATTGGTCAAGTTGTGTCATATCACAGCATGCATTGGGCGAGAGGCAGGAATACACCCTGGACAGGTCGCCAATCCATCACAGGGCACACACACCATTCACTCACACACTCATATCTATGGGCAATTTAGAGTCTCCAATTAGCCTAACCTGCATGTCTTTGGACTGTGGGAGGAAGGGAGCAGTACCCGGAGGAAACACACGCGCCCATGGGCAGAACATCTAAACTCCACACAAAAAGGCCCTCGGCCGGGAATCAAACTCGGTACCTTCTTGCTGCGAGGCGACAGTGCTAACCACTGCACAACCGTGCCCCCCCAGGATGATTATAAGGGTAAAAATCCTAAATTGTCAGCTCAAGTAATTGCTAATGATCTCCAATTCTCCATACATTGACAGTGAAAGTATAGCAGGACACTGAAGAGAGGTGAATTACCGAAGCTACACTTCCAGATATAAATGTCTCATCATCACCAAGAACAAAAAGGCAAGATTGGAATTTGCAAAAAAAATTTAAAAATACAAAGATGAGTTTTGGAAAGAAGTCTTATGGACAGATGAGACAACGTTAAACTTTTACCAGGGCGAAAGGGTGAAAGTGTGGAGAAAGAGAGGGACTTTGGCACACTACTTCATCTTACAAGCATGGTGGAGGCAGTGTGAAGGCTTGTGCCTGTATCGCTGCATCTGGAACTGGTTCGATGATCTTTATGTGCATCCTGAACTGGTTCAATCTTTATTGATGATGTAACCAACGACGGCAGCAACAGAATGACAAATGAAGTGTACAGAAACATATTGTCCACCAATATTTAGAGAAGTGCCACCAAGCTCATTGGATGGAAGTTATTATCACACAGCAAGACGACCACCCAAAACATACAGAAAACTTAACCAAGGAGCTTATTAGGGAGAAAAGGTTAGCCTAAAGAGGCCCTGTCAGTCACCAGGTTGAAACCCCATTGAACATGCTTTTCACTTGCCCAAAAAGTCTGAAACCCCAGAAAACACACAGCAACTGAAAGAGGTAAAAGCTAGTGACACGACCCGGCTCGTAGAGCCGTGAAACAACAGGGAGACCACACGGGGAAATTACCGCGCAGATATAAGTTCATTTAAATTAACCCAAAACACATGCAAAATAAAGTAAAACATGAGGTGTGGAAGTCTGTAAGTTATCAGTTTTGTATGCATATGCTTGAATGAGTGAAAGGTATCATAGTGAGTGTTGTAAGACGCAAAAACCCAAAGAAACACGTACGTGGAGAGATCCCTGGGACTAGGAGACAGCGAGTTAAATAGAGCAAAAATACTCAACAGGTGTGTCTCATAATTAGCCGGCTCTCCAACTCCGCCCACCAGCCTACCAGCGGAGCAAGAGAGCCGTAACACTAGGCAGAGCATCTCTAAGGATCACATCATGAACCTAGTGATGTCCATGAGTCGCAGACTCAATGCAGTCATTAAATGTAACGGGTATGCGATGCAATATTGACCTTGCAAGTCATTAAATTTGTCAAAACTTACGTTGTCCCAATATGTGTGCTGACTTGCAATAAGGGGACTCGACTCATTGAGTGGCAGAGTTGTAATGGAGTTCAATATATGTTAAACAAAAGTCATAAAATAACTGTAGACATTCTGAATTTTGCCTCATAGTCATTGTTTGATTTTAAACACAAATCTGATTAGTAGAAAACATCCAATTTGCCAACTGTCCCAATACTTGTATTTAACTGTATATAAACTACACCCATAAGTGCTATTAAATGAAAATAGCAACCAGCCATTTGCTGAATGTTGTCTGACATTCAGCGTAGGTAGGATAGACATTTGGCCATTTCTTTGTGGGCGCACCATTAGAGGGGGCGTGACTGGACAACCCACTTTCACTTTAAACTGCTAAATGGACAATAAACAACATTTCATAATTATATTATCAAATATTGCATGATGTGTAGATTCGCAAGCAAGGTGTGTTGCCTTATGCAAATATATTTGAGAATATCGCTCAGTTTAACAGTCAGTGTGGGAGGAGAAACGGAAAAAGCCAGAGCATTCTTGGCTTCGCGCAGAACGGGTTTTGGCTGTTGCTGGGGAAAGGACGCCCTTCCCTAGCAACAGTTGCTGTGAGCAGAGCGTCGCTCACTCTCTCTTCAGCCTGAAGCGGGGAGTGTGATTTTCACCGTCACTCACTAGCCACTGGAATGCACAAACTTTCCCCTCATTTTTGCCATAAAGAAGACACTCAGAAAGGGATATATTTCAGAAGGACCTCAATGGCTCCCGTCAGACCAAGAGACTTTCAAGTCAAGAGATTGTGTCTCTTAGTCCTCCCATATTCATACTGCAATTACTGGCACCAACACAGACATCCTCTTCCCGAACCTCAACCCCCACCCTCCCCAGTCAAACAGCTGAAATCTGCACCTGAATTACATTCTAAGCGACAACCCTACAGTCAGGCCAAATGTCATTTTAAACAATTAAATGTGATTTACAATCCACTTTGTATTGTTATGAAGGCCATAACACTCCATTCCCTGGCTTACTGTTTATCGTTTACCTGCTTGCCGTGAAACCCAAGCGCATTTTATCATTATTGATTATTATGACTTAAAGGGATGTATAAAAAAATCTGAATTTTCTATTTTTATTTTAATACAGGTGAAGTTGCATGTCTTTCACCCACATCTGTAGCCTAGAATGAGATTGTAAAGGTTCTATAGCAAGCAACAAACCGTAAAGAAGGTTTAGAATGAGGGTAGAGTGGAGGAACTATGCACAACTGATGGGCCTCTTTCATCTAACATTATTCTATACATGGTCTTATAATACATATCTCTATTCCATATCTATTCAGTACAATACTATAAGTGCACCTTTCATATTTCACAAGCATTTTACCCAGTAGACCCTCAGGAGGAATCAAAGCTCTACATCTACCAGCACACAGAAAAGTACAGACCTATAGTAAGCCCCAAGAAATGCAGACAAAAGGTACGTATCAGAAGGTAATGTCGGTATTTAGTTCAAGCCACGTGAGAATGTGTAGCCACTATTTTAAACAGGAGCACACTCTGTAATGCAGTATTATGCATTATACCGTTATGGTGCTGTCTCTTTAAAAGAGCCACTTAACCGGCACATGTCGCATTCTCAGCATACGGTTTCAAAGTAACGGAGATTATACGAGCGTGCGGGATTAAGGTTCAGACAAACATGCAGCAATGGCGGCTCTGATCTTTCAATTTAATGCAATAAGCATCTGCTCATTCTTACTATTCACTAATAGAATGATTTGTCTGCTGGTCTCTCTTACTCTGTTCTACATATTTTCTGTGCTTTTTACATTCACAACATGTTTTATTGCGTTCCACTCGACTTTGAATAACAGAGAAAATTACAGATTTATTTTTTTTCATTTTAACATTGTAATTTTTAACCAGATGTAAATGCATGTACTTCAAAAATGTTACTGCAGAAACTAGTTCCAATTCTTTAATTTGCCTCCATCTAAAGCCAAATTGCTTTTCTGACAATTCCGTTGAACTCCCTTCAAAATCAAAAAGAGCAACAATAAGCCAAGCTCTCCTTTTAAACCAGAATAGGTGCCCTTGTAGGGTAATATCAGAAACCACTCACTCCACCTGAGTGGCTTGCTTGGGAATTGTCATAACTTAACATGAAGACTGAGCCATATAGCCTAGATATAAACTAATCTGGACTATGCCATTAGCCAACTATGACCTGGGATTCCACAGCAGAGGTATCCAATTGGCGATTAATTTATCCCGCTGGGATCATGTGTGCCAAAGTCAACCGGGACTCTGGGTACTGCAGTGTTAGCGCTCACCAGGTGCATACAGGTTAGCAGTTGTTGTCAGAGACACCTCTCTACTGATTGGTGCTAGCTCACGAGTAGCACATTGTGGCCTGTATTGCTGAAAGTAGTCACTGATTCACAGTCAAGTAATGGCCATGCTCAGTTTTAGTACTCCCATGCAGTGGAGCAACATCGTTCAAATGCCAATGGCAAAAACAAGAGAAGAGGAAGGGGTTAAATATTAAAACTGGGCTCTGTGAAATAATAAAAGTTATAATTTAACTGCCATCTGTTGCAAAATTTGACTTTTGAGTGGACTGACAGCATAATGAGTGCATCCTAGCATGGAGAACGTCGGTGACAAATATCAATATTCATTAATTTGGCAGCTTTACAGCCAGTGCTTGAGCTTGCCGGGTGCGCAAATGTCCAGCTGCAGGAAGCTGTTGCTTTCGCTCAGTCCGTCTCTAATGATAAAAAACGTTTTAGATAACGCTGAGGAAAAAACGATAGCTCTGTTTAATGCAATGTAAACTCCATGTCGCCTTTTCTTTACGGCTGCCTCCTGGAAAGGATACAAGTCACGTTACGCCCGTTCGCTTTGCATTAGCGCGCGCAATTGCTACACGCCGGTTTATATTCTTATTCACAGAAATAAAGCAGCGCTGGCATGACAACCTGACAGCCCTGCTCTCATTGGCTACCGTGCATGAAAGGTGGGTATTCACCTTCTGTGGTTGAGTCATGCTCACGGTGGGAGGTAGCCACATAAAGGCACATACTCACATATGGCAGTGCATTTTTATATGCAGAACTTTGGTTGGCAAAGGCCATGTGGTCGGCAAGGTTACCTATTTTTAACAGTGAAATGATGTTCAACGGAAACAAGTGTACATAGTCTGACTGAAGAATAAAGACTTTATCAGAGGCATTTATATGCTCATGCAATTTGCTTTTAATCTCACAATAATGGGAAACAAAAAGCTATTATCTTATACATAATGAAGTCATTCTATATTTCAAGCTGACTAAGACATTTTCATTTTCTAGCTTAATATATGTATATATTCTGAATTTAGCATGTTTTCTTATTTGAATTAATTTGACCTTGCATCTAGATCAGCGTGTGTGCTGTTTATTTACAGATCATGCCTGTTGTCACGGAAATATAGCTGCAAACATGTTCGCCTGTGTAATATGATACAGGCTGATGTGAGTTATAAGTACGTAGATTAACTAGCGTGCGTTGTTATCATGAAACTGTTTTTCAAACCCTAGTCAACACTCCCGAGCTACCAGATGGTGTTAATGGCTGTAAAAAAAATCACCTTGTGGAATTCAGTCTCCTCAACCAATTACATCATATCTACAGGCCGTTAACTCACTTTGCAGAAAACAACATTACCAATCACATAGCTAACTCAATGTCTTTCATAATGCTTGAGTGTTTGTGTGGAGAGAGAGAGAGAGAGAGAGAGAGAGAGAGAGAGAGAGAGAGAGAGAGAGAGAGAGAGAGAGAGAGAGAGAAAGATAGAGAGAGAGAGAGACAGAGATTGAGAGAGCATATTTAATAATTAGAAAATATTAAATTGTGTACATACAGTATATGCAATATTATCATAATTACTTAACATGTACAGTATGTACGTGCATGCATGTATGTATAGACACATTTTCTGATCACACGCCTAAAGCTGCACTAGCAGAATTATGGTATTGTAGCCTGCTAACATCACTGTGAATCATCATGAAGCTCTTTCACTACCATTAGTGTTTGATACCACAGTGTCTGGTCACCTTTATACTGGCTCTTTATACATTCCTCAGACATTTAGTAACATGATTTTGACGCTAGTCCCTTGTTGCTGAAATCTGACACACACACACACACACACACACACACACACACACACACACACACACACACACACACACACACTGTTCAGTAATGTCCCTTGGTAGTGTTTATAATGAGCTCTTTTCCACAATAAAGTCGTTATAACATAATGGAAATTGGGAGAGACGTTGTACAGCAGTGCTCCATGTGAAAAGCACAGAGAGGGAGGCTGGCGTCTACGCTCTGTCATCCCTGCATGATTCCCTGCACACCACGGGGGACCTCAAAGTGAGTGGCAAAAATTCACACTGCTTTCTTTACAATCTGCACATGCCGGCAAGTCAAGTCCGAAAGGTGTGCTTTTAATCTGCCTCCTTGTTTTTTGATGTTTTATTTCGTCAGCTGTCTTTGCAAGCGAGAGAGGGGGAGAGAACGAGAGTGGGAAATAATGTTGAGTGTAAGGCGTCGTTAAGTGTGGTTGTGCTTCTTGATCTCTGAACATCTGTTCTTGGCTCCAATTCAGGTTGTCGAGTCACCACTACACTTCAAGGTAGACAAAGACCCAGATGGCCGCTACTTTTTACCCCGAACCATGGCTACCACTGCCATGCAACTCCAGTCTTAAATGGGTGTCGTGTTTATCAAGCATGAAGGGCTACCTTGTGTCATCACAGAGGCTCACGACTTCAACCAATCACAGCATTTTGCTAACGTGCATAATTTTCTGAAGTCTCCATTCACTGAGTGGTATTCTCCAACTTTTAACAAAAGCAAATAGTATGCAAGGATGGCCACATTTTAACCCCCGTAAAAAACAATTTGACCCAAAGCATAAAAGGCGTCATAAAACGTCAACATAATACGAGGGTTAAAGCCTGTGAGAGATCAGGATTGGAGCTACACTCAACACATTTAACATGATTTGTTATGTAGGCTTCACTTCAGCAAAAATACACATTAACATTTGTGATTGTTTGAGAGTTGCAGTGTCGCATTGCATGTGTAAAATAAGCAAAATAATAAAGCAAAATTAGTCCTTCCTCAAACATGTAATGGCTTAGCACTAACATGAGTATGTCATCTTAACCAGCACCAGACCTCATCCAGGGAAGGGGATCGATCTCCCCAAGCCAATGGAATCTCCCACAGGGCCATAGACAGCCAATCACAGTGCTCAAAATGGAAGAGCAGAGAAGTGACATAATCGGGCCTGCACATGCATAATATAGCAAGCAGCTCCGGGGTAGCACACCTCGGCCACAACGCTAAGATATCAGCAAACAAAAGGGGAATGTCTCTTCCCTTACCAGACAACAGTTCATCAGAAAACAACCTCAAAAACAGTATATACCTCATTCAGCAGAAATTGTTCAAATGGCACCTTGACTTGGAGATTAAATTCAAACTTACCATGCCTTTACAATGTAAACATCTATCACACAAGTCAAGAAAAAGGCAAGGCATACACGATCAATTGTATACAATATCCACAAATGTCAAGTAATTTAATTCAAGTCCAGTTCTATTATGTGTACATATAGGGCCTGATTTACTAAGACCCTACAATAAAACTTTTAGCACATGCAAAACTAATAACACAACCAATGATTGGTGCAAAACAAATACCATGACCAATCATTTGTCGTGTTATTGGTTTTGCGTGTGCTAAAAGGTTTTGCACATGCTAAAGGAGCAGAATTAGTTATATTTGTAACAAAATATTACAGTAGTTCTTGTATTGTATACGAAAAACCTTCTGCCCACTGAAGTGGACATCATGCATTAAGAGTTGTAATCTGCATGTGTGGTCTGTGTTTTCAAGGGGCCATTTGGGGCGCATTTCTGTGACCTAGGCGGGTGAAACACATGCGGAGTTTGATGTGAAAAAAATATTGCTCTGTTTTGTAATAATTCATGCATGAAAGGGTTAAAGCACAGGGCTTGGATGTAGGTTCTTACAGACATGCAACATTTCCCCAGTGCTGAGTCGCAGTTTTTAGCTTACTTGCGTATAGATTGAACAGTATCAGGCTCTCCCTCTGAGAACCGCCCTTGCGTATAAGACACGGTAATAGATGACATCAAACAAGCTGATATTTTAAGCATTTGCTGAGCTTGTAAAAGACGCTGAGTCTGGGTAGACTCACAATTGTCAATGGATCCTGGCAGCTCGGCGAAGAAATTCAGCAGCAATTGAATGAAAAAATTTATTTAAAAAAATAATAATGAATAAAAATTCTGCAGATCAAAGTGACGTGAATCAGATAATATAAATGAAGAATGTCCATTGATGCTAAAAACTTCACTTGTTTATCCCCGTCGGCTGCACACCACGGCAGCTGACTCTTGGCTCTTTGACCTCAGTTTATTTAGAAATAACAAGCTGCAAAATTAAACAGAAAATAAGGGAAGTAAACCACCTCTGCACTTCAGTTTGTTTCAAAAAATAGTTTTTTACTGCACCATACCGTGTGACCTACTTAACGTACGAGTAAGTGCTGAACATATCTTCTGGATACTAATCAGAGGGGCTTGTGAATCCAACTGCAAGAAGGGTATTACAGACAATATTTTATCCAGCTGAGCATTTAAGGTTGCCGAATAGCTTATTTAAAATCTGTTTGTGCGGGTGACTCAAAAACAAGTGATGAGCTTTTCAACAAATAATCTTCCCTGTAAAGAATATTAGCATGAAAAGTATAAACAATATGAATAGGGAAAGAAACTCAAAGCGGAAATGTGTTATTAGCTACTATCGCACATAGCTAATGTATTTTCTAGTTAATGGCGGCCAATCGTAATATCTTACAGAATTCCTCTCTCCACACCTTCCACACCTGGAGATCAGTAATGGACTATATGAAATGCGCAGGAACTTTGAGCAAAGATGCCAACTGGTAGAAGAGCGAGGGCCCATCTTTTCATTGATGAACAGAGCTTTCAACAGATAATCCAGTTTGTACCCTGGAGTGAATCTGATCCGTACCAGAGCTGGAGTCCCCAGAGGGTGATGCATAACTGTCTATAGCTCAGGGGCTCCCAAACAGTTGGAACGCACTGGCGGGTTGTGAGAGGGTTTTTGGGTGGGTCACAAGACAAATAAGCGCCAAAAGAGAATACCTTACTGTATATCACGCGTTGTACTTAGATTCATTCCAGCTAAAATACTGCTGCACCTGTTACATGCACTGTGCATGTAGTTGTAATATGTTCAAACAAACTATAAATATATTATAGTTCACGTTTTAATAAGGGGTAAGTGACAGAAAATGTATTCGCTCATGAAGTTTGTTCTGAGCTCAAAAGGTTTGGGAAGCACTGGCACAGGGTCGAACATAATCATTAAGGTGGGGCTTCAGTGGACAGAGTGTCCCCTTCCTCAAAGCTGCCTGGCTTTAAGGCACCAGTGGACTGTCCACATGACCTCCGTAGTCCTCCAGCGCCACACCAATGCTGCCGATTGCAGAGAAGAAGAAGCCTTTAGCTCACTTCACGTTTGACGAAAAATGCCTGTACTACCCCACACTCTTCTCAGCTCAAAGAGAACATTGCAGTTGCAATGCTGACTAAGAGACCGGGCTATTACAAGCGAGGGTGGTAAACTGGGAAAAAAAAAATCGAATCCAGCTCCCACAGGAAGTAGAATGTAAAGGACGCATTGTGGAGACAAGGATTTCAGCTACGGTTGTTTTAAGGATCCCGGTTTTCCGTCCAGCTTCCCATTTCAGACGGAAGTGCAGCGCCGTGATCATTAATCAGACTGATATCGAACTTGGAGTTAAACTTTGATCATGATTTAATAAACCTGGAAAATGGCGTCGTTCTGGCCCCGGCTACAAGGCAAACCTTTGATCACCCGGCTAATTACAATACATCCCTGTAGTGACGGCGCATTTTTCATCCTCCGCCTTTCAGACACCTCCTGGTTCCTCTCAGACAGGAAGTCACCCATCAAACGCGGCTCTTAAAACATTTAAATTCCGCGAATGGTTCGACGCTAGCATTAAGAGAAGACCCCCTCACCTTTCAGAACGGTCATGTTCTCTGAGGGGCTGGATGAGCAGGCGGCGAATGCTAATCAGACATTCAGCTACTGCCACTGAATCATCAAATGACTTTGGATTGAACACGGCGAGTTGACCTTGGGCTGAGCAAGCCTCTTTAATATTTAGTTCAGATTAGTCATTTGTTTTGTGCGTCCGTTAGGCCCTGAGTACATGTTGGTGGGTTACTTGTGTGCTGTTTGGATAAAAAACCATGCGAGGGTCAATACACAGCATCCAGAGTCCTCAAACCATAAAATAATTAAGCACTCCATTAATTCTAAGCACCTATTGCTTTGTTGTCCATACGAGCAGGGGGTGCCATAATCAAGAAACTATTGTGGAACCTGAACACAATAATGCGTGTAAGTATTGGGGGGTGGGGGGGGGGGGCTGTTATGGAAAGAAACATGTTGATCTTTAATTGGGTAAGAGTGAGAGTGCTGACAGAGGCATCTGCTGCATCCTGGGGGACTAAAGCTGATCTCTGCCCGATAGCCCCGCCCACTACCTAAATGGAAAATCCATTGACTGTTATCACTATCTACCGACAAGGCATTAAACATTCAGAGGCATTAAATTTGCTGGTGAGAGCAGTGTATTAATTTGAAGGGAATTACTGCTGGTGTGTTACGGAGGGACTGAGGCTGCGGTTACCGCAACGAATCAGTGTATAGGTGCGCCAGTCATTTTCCTCTCAAGGACCGGAGAACCACATAGCCTGGAACATTCCGAATCATTACACAAAAACCAACACTATTGTTTCCGCTCACTTGTCGATGTGATTATTAGCACATCGTTGCTCATTAACTATTCATTTTTTGTGTGATGTATAAAAGTATGTAGTGAAATTTAATAGGCTTGTCAAGGGCCACAGCTACAAACACCCCCAAAAGAAAATCATTTTTTTAACAAATGAAAAATTGTTACACGCCGTAGCCTGGGCCGTCTTTGGGCCTCCAAATTGTACCCCCCTACCGGCGGCCCGACAATAGCTGATTCAATGGCTGAGTTGGTACACCCAACAAAAAATAAAAATTTTAAATTCTGCAAGGGTAATGAAGTGGAATAAATGCAGTTGTATGGGTAAAAATTAAGATCGTTCATGTAGGTTTTCCGTTCTTCCCGTCGCTGGAACGAACATGCAGTTACAGTGAATACCAGCCCCCTTGTGTTCCCTTTTCTTTGGCCGTGATTAACGTGCATACAACGAGGAAGGGGCAGGGCCTACATGCCTCAGACAATGGCGTCTCACACAGAACTGTGCCGCTGTCGATAGTGAGCCCAGGAGTCCGGTCCGTACCGCTGTACTCCCGCAGAAAGGTGGCATTGGCCTCCAAAAGCTCCATTGTAAGAGTGTGACGTTTGACGTGCAATTAGTTATTTAAGGGTCTCTTAGCAACCAGGAGCGCCGTAACTATAGAGACCCGTCAAACCTCGGCTACAGAAAAATCGACAGCAGGCAACGCCAGGCGTGCTCCTCGCTGAAAGTGGCGGGAAAGCAGATGAGTGCTTGGCTGTTAATCACTCCCTTCGGAAATCTGCCGTATTTATCACCTACTGGACCAAACTATTAGCACTGATTTTATTTATTTTTTTTGTTTGTTTTTTAAATAAGCCGTGAAATCACTAATATTGAAAAACCCAGTAGGATCAGCTTGTGTAAAGCTGCTTAAGAGCCCATAAGAAATTCTGTTCTCAGCCGCTCGGTTGTGTTTTGCATGCAATCCCTCAATGGGTACGTATGTTTTTCTCCAGAAATTCATATGATTCTCATCGCATTCTTCCTCACAATTTTGCAATTCATGAATTCCCAGCTTTTTATCCAAATTTTCCATATTTTATATTCCAGAAAGAAAGATTTTGTGATGTCACTCCAAAGATAAGTACAGTATGTGTTCCCCGTGTTTAGTCGTCGCTGCTTATCTTATGAACAGTGCATTTCTCACAAACTGAGCAACAAGGTGGGTCTTCTCTGAAGGTTTGTATAAATCATTTACGGCAGAGGTGGGCAACGAGGGCTGTATCCATTTCTGGTTTTCATGCCAACTTCTGGCCTTAATTACCTAATTAGCCCTAATATTTACGCCATCTGACATTTTAGCTGCAATTCTTAATAAGCGCATGATTGACAGCCGAAGACTTCTTGTGTCCCTATATGAAACATTTTAATGTGATTTAATCTACCAGTGTTGGTGTAAACAGCTAATTAGCTCTTTTTGCTGGGGTAATTGGTGGGAACAAAAACCTGCATACACACCGCCCCTCCAGGACTGGAATTGCCCACCCCTGATTTACGGTATATCTCTTTCTGAGCCCATGTATAGCAGGTATATCTGGGCAGAAAGAAGCATCAAAATCCCATATGGTATGCTTGTGTGCCAAAATGTTTCATTGTTCTGCTGATCTCACAGAAGTAGCACCTGTGCTACTTGTGTCCCTTCTTACTTGTGGACTAATTAACTGCAGAGAAATGGTAATTAAGTACACTTAAATGATCTGACATTATGGCAAAGGTTCATTATGATCTGCAGGAATGCTCCAATGTTCCTTCTTTCCCTGGCTACTAGTGAATACAATACCAAGAAGAGCACAGTCGAAAACACACACACACACGCACACACACGCACACACACGCACACACACGCACACACACGCACACACACGCACACACAGACACACACACACGCACACACACACACACACACACACACACACCAAGGCCATATTGGTCTCTCTGCCCAATTGCTTAGAATACTCCCATATAAAAGCCCTCTTTTTAAGTGAGGTTCATGGGATGCCTCCTCCCAAATATAAGCCTGGTTTTTTAAGGTTTTTTTTGTTTTTAAAGGGACAGGGCAAAATCTTACCGGCAAACATGTTGATCTTTGATTGGGTAAGAGTGAGCGTGCTGACAGAGGAATAGTGCTGCATCCTGGGAAGAAAGCTGATCTCTGCCCGATAGCCCCGCCCACTATCTAAACGGAAAATCCATTGGCTGTTATCACTACCTACCAACATTCAGAGGCATTAAATTTGCTGGTGAGAGCATTGTATTAATTTGAAGGGAATTACTGCTGGTGTGTTACGGAGGGTCTGAGGCTGCAGTTACCGCAAGGAATCAGTGTAGTGCGCCAGTCATTTTCCTCTCAACAACCGGAGAACCACATTGGCAGGAACTTTCCGAATCATTACACAAAAACCAGTGTTTCTGTCCACTTATCGATGTGATTATTAGCACATCGTTGCCCAACTATTAATTTATTTTGAAACTTGTGTGGTGTATAAAAATATTCAGTGAAATTTAATAGGCTTGTCAAGGGCCACAGCTACAAATTGCCCTTGGATTGGAGCACCAGCAGAGCATGTGGCAGCAATTTCCGATTCCCCTGCCCCTCACCGCAGAAACACATATCGTTAACAGCCCTTTCCAGATGACAACCTCCCGGCACAGAGACGACCAATGATTGTCGGGTG
Organism: Synaphobranchus kaupii; assembly: GCA_029718625.1. NCBI lineage: Eukaryota > Metazoa > Chordata > Actinopteri > Anguilliformes > Synaphobranchidae > Synaphobranchus > Synaphobranchus kaupii. The sequence goes on from CM056395.1 coordinate 16,418,601, forward strand.
CATTTTTAAGCATTTAGGGGCCAAAAAGAGGGTATGAGAACTTTGTTATGCCACACAGAAAGCGGTGTACCCAGCTCCCTCAGACATTCCCTGGCTATCGGGTTATAACGCACGGCAAGCCGCAGAGATCGTTACAGTTCAAAATGTGTGTGCTATTAAATTAGGATAGATCTAATGAAAATGCTCAGCACTACACAATCAGATTTCGACTCAATGGTTAAGTGGAGGGTAATCCATTGCGTGCCCCTGTGTATATATGACATAATGCAATCACAGACCAGGGCAAATGAAGTCCGTGCGTCATCATCGGATAACATTGACAGAAACAATCACAATCACAACCGCCGTAATACGATTTTGAAATATCTAATGGCATTACGTCGATGCTTAATGCATTGGCCGCTTCGGTAAAAGTGCCTGCTCCCTTTCTGTGCCAACCTCCTCCAGATACTTCCACAGGCGAATTTGAGTCAGGCAGAAAACAGACACACACACACACACACACACACACAAGGGGCAGCGACTCCCCGCTTCACTCCCATGTTATATTCCCAGCCAGTCAGCAAGCATCACAGCGGCCAAGGAGTCCCTTCATGTTTCAAATACCACTCCGCAAACAGGATTAAAAATTCATTCATTTTTACTCTGAAACATAACCCGTCAGCCCCCACTCTTTTTTTTCCAGAAGCGATAGCAGTGATGTCAGTGATGTCACAGCGTGCTGTGTGCTCGCTCTTAGACACACAAAGAAACACGGAGCATTCACATCCTGTGCACGGTGCAGTTCACCTGCTCTACCTGCAGCGCTGCTGCACGTCACAATTCTCCATGATGCGGGCGGCAAAAAAGAGAAAAGCTGGGACAGAATCCGTACAGAACGATGCATATGCAACGCCTGGAAATATGATCATGTAATACCTATGACTGAGATATATTTATAACTGAGAATATTATTCATTTCCTTTCCTTTGCTTGGCTCATGGGGACAAACACTTTACTTACTTTTGTCTATTTATTTATATATTTATTTATTTAATCACAAGTGCTTTCTCACTCCCCTAAGAACCTGATCCGCAAGCCAATGACTTAAGATGCATCCGTTTGTGTAATTGTGTGTGTGTAATTATTTAAAATGATTAAATTCAGGGAAATGCTGTATATCTATGCACATAATAACATTTATAAAGGTACAATTTCTAATATACTGTATGTGTCATATTTTGATATCTCTTAGAACGCATCCATACAATATTCGACTACTTCCTAAAACAGGAGAACAGTGACTCACTGTTTCAATAGGAATGAATGGACATTTGAATTTAAAATCCTCCCGCTTTTGGTCAGATGGGTACATGCTTCCAACAACGTGGAGTACATTAATCCTGTTTCTCTCAAGCAACCTAAAATAACAGAGTACCGCACTTTTGTAGGGGTTTTGTGAGAGAATTTAGCACTGATCATCACAGAGAAAACCAGACAGATGACAGAGTAGGCTGAGAAAAAGAAGAGTGTTTGGAGCACAGTGTTCGGATGTAATGACTAAATGGGTGAAATCAAGCCCTCAAAAAAAAAGACACACACCCATCAGAGATAGAGAGAGAGAAAGAGAGAAAGAAGTGTGACTTTGAATAGCTTATTTATAGAAATCCTCCTACCCTGTTTTTTTCTTTTACTCTTAGATGTCTCATATCAGAGTCTGATGTCAGCGAACAGCCTGGAAGACATTTTTTCAAGAATAAATGGCTAAGCTCCCAGAAGCATCTTTCCCATAGAATTTCAGGATGGCAAAATAGCACATCTGTAGGTAGCAGGCAAAAAACACGGGCTTAAATGTTCATTAAACCATCAGGGAGCATATGTACAGTGACATGCATGTTTGTGCATAAGTGTGTTTGTGTGTGTATGTGTGTGTGTGTGTGTGTGTGTGTAGTTTAGGGGTGCGTCCCAATACTCAGAAAATACACCCTCCTTTCCTCCATTACCACCTCCTCTCCTCCGTGCCCCGGAAACGGATCTTTGTGTTTTCATCCAATGTTGCTGATTACATCTTAATTACATGTTAATGGTTACATATTAATTAATGTCTCGACCCAAGCCGCAATGTCAGGTACATTGCATCCTGTACATGCAAATACTTGTACTTGACACCTACAGACTATTTTGCATACTTCCTTGTAGGAGACGAGTGGAGGAGAGCAGTGGAGGAAAGGAGGTGAGGAGTGAAGAATATTGGGACGCACCCCAGGAGTCAGCAGAGGAATCTTTGGACCTCGTGACACCGTGTGACCCGACAATACCACGTTTCACACTGTGATGCCCCGTGTACCCTGTGGTGCCCATATGACACTCGACAGCCACACTTCCACAAAATCCCTCTCTGAACCTTTAGTGTTGGGGAACCTATCAGGACTCCCGCCCTGCCCTCACGTCTTACAGCTCTGATGAAACCTGGGCGGCCGTGCCTGTCGTCAAAGCAGCAGCGTATTTGCGTGCGTGCAGAGCGTAAGCACGGACGGCCATCGCAGATGGCCAGATAAAGCGATCATCGACACAACACACACATGCTACACATTAACAGATGCAGCAGCGATGTAATGTGATTCCCCGGCTGAAATGGAATGCGTGGTTTCCTTTCCGATTTTTGAACAGAGGGAGTCAAGGAATTAGCGGAAGGCGAGCTTATCACTGGCTTCTGGTTCGGTATTAGCTCGTAACCATGGCAACTAACTCCAGAGAGCCGCACTGTGAAGGGGCGGGGACACACCTAAGCGAAAAGCGGACGGCACCTGACGTAATCCTACATCCATCTTTATTTTGTTTTAAAACAATGCTTTTGCAAACGCTGAAGTACGCTGCCATCTTTACAAGATGACAATCTCTCATAAGCATTGCATTGAGACAATAAGATGATGTGCGATTGCATTGTGAAGCATCCCTTTCTTTGAAGGCAAACAGGGAAACGAGGAAGCAAGCCTCCAGATGATGCGTTGAGAGGGATTTCTCAGGCATGAATCCTGCGTGCAGGAGTTTATGCAGTGGTGGGCAATATGAATACACAAATCTACGTATTTTACTAAAATATGAATGGATTTGCTTTGAAAAAAGATGCAGAAGAGGAAGGATGTAGCAATGATATTTCACTGCATTTATCAAATCACATGATCACATGATTTTTTTCTGATTTCTGATCCCTTTTCACCATTTGCCATAGGTTTTCCATTCGTGTCAATGACTACCGTAAGTTGCTCCTGTTAGCAAAAGTGCCTTTTCAAAACTAGGAATGGCATGTTATGTAATTCCGGTGGGATGTGTTTCTTCTGCATATACGCATTTGCCGCATCTGTTAAGCATTACAACATTATCTATGATGGTGTGAAAAAAGAAAACATTTGGCATAAAATGTTCATAAAAGATGTCCATGAAGCTAGACAGATGATCGTTATAAAATTCTGATGATAATTATGATAATAATAGCTAGCTCAGTGGACTCTTTCTGATGGGTCTACCTCTCGTTGAATCACTGTGCTAATTCACAGCGGGGGACTCCTCTGGACCCACGCTAATATTTTAATTGGCATCCCGCTTTATTTAAGGGGAGTAAAACCGGGGAATAGGGCAAGACTTTCCAGGGAAAGACTAAAAACGTCTGCGCTTCATAAAAGGAACTGACATCTCTATGGAGACAATAAAATCCTTTCACAATGCACGAACTGTGCACTTACCCAATGCAAAAATGGACATGGTGGCAGGAAAGGAAACTCGCAACTATATTTAATTCTGAACTATATTTAATTTAAAATAAATGTTGAATTTCTTGAGTTATGCGCCCTCACTGGTTAGTCATTCCTCTGCCACTATGGCTGGCAAGAGTATAAATGCACAGACAAAGCAGTTCAGTGGGCGGCACGGTGGTGCAGTGGTTAGCACTGTCGCCTCACAGCAGGAAGGTACCTAGTTTGAATCCTGAATCCTGAATTTCTGTGTGGAGTTTGCATGTTCACCCTGTGTCCGTGTGGGTTTCCTCTGGGTACTCTGGTTTCCTCCCACAGTCCAAAGACATGCAGGTGAGGCTAATTGGACGCTCTAAATTGCCCATAGGTATTCAACACTTGTGAGTGAATGGCGTGCGTCCTGTGATGGATTAGCGACCTGTCCAGGGTGTATTTCTGCCTCTCGCCCAATGCATGCTGGGATATCCAGCCCCACTTCGACCCAGACCAGGAATAAGCGGATTAGATAACGGATGGATGGATGGACAAAGCAGTTCATTTAAAGGTGCCAAGAGGAGAAATCATGTTGGGAAATCAAGCTCTTTCCATGGTTAGGAAAACTAATGCAGCGCCTGACCGTGATTCCAACTCGCCCAGGGCCGTCTTATGCGTGGTGATTCCAACTCGCCCAGGGCCGTCTTATGGGTGGTGATTCCAACTCGCCCAGGGCCGTCTTATGTGTGGTGATTCCAACTCGCCCAGGGCCGTCTTATGGGTGGTGATTCCAAGTCGCCCAGGGCCGTCTTATGCGTGGTGATTCCAACTCGCCCAGGGCCGTCTTATGCGTGGTGATTCCAACTCGCCCAGGGCCGTCTTATGCGTGGTGATTCCAACTCGCCCAGGGCCGTCTTATGCGTGGTGATTCCAACTCGCCCAGGGCCGTCTTATGCGTGGTGATTCTCGCCGAGTCCCTCCCCCCACCCCGGGACCAGCAACCAATTGCCACTCCGTCAAAGCACAGGCCATACTTGGATCTGGCAGGACCGGGGATCAAACCCCCGATCTGCACAGACTCCTTTACCGCTACACCATGGTGGCGGCCGAGCTTTGTTTTAAATATCAGCACTCAGCATAAATGTCAGGATTTGTTTTTAATTTTCTGTCCATTTTAACGATTATTTGACACTCGGGAATGCAAGAAGAAAAATAAACTTAACACAACCAACAGACATTACCGTGAAATCAATGATTGGGGTATAAAGGCAATGGGTCTGTGGTCAGGATTATGCCTACAAACTCTGGCGAGGAGCAGAATTCGCTGAAAGAAAAATACAACGTCTCTCTAACAAAGTGAGTTTCACATGAACAAATTGTTGCTTGCACAGTACTGTCAAAAACTGACGCGGGCACATTTTACTCTCATCTCATCTCCTTTGGTTTCACACCATTTCTGTTAGAGTTGAATTGACCCTGAACGTTTTACTGTGATACTAAACAGCAGTGGAGGCAGTTCGCTGTGGAATTGAATCTGCGACCCTTTGGTTAAAGGCCCAGTTCTCTGAGCACTACACTGAAGTCACCATGCAGCCTCTGAGGGCATTAAGCAGAGAACAACACTGACCATCAAATGGGCTCATTCATAATCTGACATTCCTAAAACCTAAAAAGATGACTACTGAAAGCCCGCTTATGATTTCACAATAAACGTGTCCATGAGCGGATAAAATTGTATGAAACGACATGCTACCATTTTCCTGACTTGGAAAAATAACCACCGCCAACCAAAGCAATGGCGTTCAAAGATGTAATTTCCTCAAGACGTTCTTTTTTAAAGACATTTCTTTCAGAGCACACACCTCAGGGGTAAATCTTTTTTTTTAAAAGCCTGATGAAGTAACAGAAAATTGAGCCCCAGTGTCCCGGGCTAAAGATTTGATTCCAGCTGTTTCCACCCATTTTCTGCTGCATTTCACATTAAACGCCCCCACCCCTGCAACAACTTCAGTTGGTTAAGTGTCTGATTTCTTCAGATACTTTCAGGCCGCAGTAAGACCAGAGAAGACCAGAGGAGCAATGACTGATCAGAGACACATGGAAGGGTGTTGGTCCATGATTTATGAGAATGAGTTGCAGTTGCTCTACCAAAATGGCCGCCAGCAACTCGTTGGGGTTATGTGTGAACTCATAAGCTGGGTTTCTAAAAGAAGGAGATGAAACTAACGCCTTACACAGGACTTCACCGACGATAGTACTCACACAGATAAAATGGCGGCTACATTTTTATATAAAGTGCCTGTTCATTGTATAGGTCAAAATTATACTATTAGTTCAGCTGACTGAACAGTTGGGCTAGTTGGAGGGAACTATTCTTTCAGTGACATACTCTACAAATGTATACATATTCCCTACTTTTGAAAGGGAATACATAGTCAGACTCAGAAATACATTTTTATGCCTCCATGATATATTGTATTTGCAAATAGTTTGGCCCTGCATGCATTGCACAGTTTAGATGTGAATGAGAGAGGCTATGCTATGTCTAATGGTGAATACTTTCACCTCTTTCCACCAGCCGACAATGGTAATAATGAAGAATGCAGGTTCGCAGACTGTAGTCTTTGCACCACTGCAGGGTTAGAGATGATTTTTACCGCCCACTGCCACAGTACTCTAAAAACCACGATTCTAGACACCATGGCCAGATGGATCTGAGCACAGTCTGTCAGACCAAGAATCTGTGATTCACACCGCATGGAATTACATTAAATACTCAGAGGTGGTCAAGAATGGAAGAACGAGGGGATAAGATACTCTGATTTAAAAAAATGAAAGTGCGCACAAACTGCTGTTTTTGGCATAGTGTGCTTATTGTCTCTGAGGGAATCGAACACTTGTGAGACCTGGACAGGATGGAGCGAGATACATAGGCTGGCTGCCAAATGTTCTGGTTTGTTGTGTGTCACAGCAAATCGTCGGCTTTTGAAATGTTAAAAGATTTAACTCAGTGTGAATGCCGGAGGCTCTCTTTACCCAAACATTAGCAGACACTCTTATCCAGAGAGACTTACAAAAGTGAAGAAAATCAGTGTCATTCTCCAGAATACAAAAAAATGCTACATCAACAGGAAGGCGCAGAAGACCCATTTATATTCAAGACATGTAAAGTCAGCAAAACAAACCAACAATTAGTAGTGTAACCAAAAATAAACATCACTATTTTGATAACTTATCTTTCCATGGTTATACCGAAAACATTACAACACCAGAAAGAAATCCATAAAGACAGAAAGATGCTAGAGGGTTTGGGGGAGCCATGGTGCAGTTTAAAGAGCTTTAAGGGGTCATCAATCTACGTAAAAGTATGGGCTCTGCTGTCCTGACCACTGACCACTGTGAGAAGCCTATGCCAGAAAAGACTGGAGATGTGATGGGAAAGTACAGGCTGAGGGAGGTGTGTGTGTGTGTGGGGGCTTTTTCACTGGGTTGTATGAACTAAAAGAGAGTAGGAAGTTCCAGAAACTATCCACACCAGGGACTAAAACGGTTCTTGAAGCGTGTCATGTTTGCTTTCCCACCAACCGTGAAGATTAGGCAAAGTAGGAGGAAGTGACGCAGTTAGCCTACGTTTAAGAAGTATTGTGGTCTTTTCTTTTTTTTTTTCCTGCTGGGCTAGCCCCAAGATTTAGAATGAAATTCAAGCTGATATCAGTAGCCAGTGGTGAAAGACGGCTGAGCCTTCATTGTGGACACGGTGGTCCTATACCAATGGGTTTGATGAGCTTTCCCAGGTAAGACTTGGGGCAAATCAGCACCACACATGCACACTAGCCGCTGCCATGGGAAGAAATAAGATCCAGAGCAATGGAAGGCAGCTTTTTGGCACAGTGGTTTGCACTTATAATTACTATTCCATGCAATGCTGTGCTGTGTTTCTTCACTATAAATCATTCAGCCCCAACTACCACAGGGAGAATGCCTTGGCAGCGTTTCCTGGCTAAGTGCAGACTCCAAGATGAAATTCAGTATTAGCATACTGTATCACATAGGCAAATAACACCAAAAACCAAACCAAATCAATTGCCTCTCATCCATGAATTCATAACATTCTCACAATGTATTTGCGACATTATACCTTAAGTCCGTTCCTTGAAATTGTGCTATTGACTAACTTAGCAAATAGCCTTATCGAGGGCTAATGAAAGCCGACACATTATGTGCGTTATACATTTTCGCAGATGGATATTTACTCAGACAATCCAGGTTTAGTACCATGCTGGAGGGTGAAAACAGCGGGGCGTCACATGGGGATTCAACATGCCTCTGGCTACAGATCCTCTCCCCCAACGGGTACAATACATTGCAACATCACAGACACATAGCAAGAACAATGAATCACTAGCAGACAGGGTCAGAGAACCCTACATTGGGACCACTTCTCTGAAGGCACCTGAAACAGCTCCCCCCCCCCCCCCCCCCCCCCCCCCACACACACACACAAACCACCCCAAGGTCCTCTGACACCAACAGGGCATGGAGCGAGGGCCACACTCGTGTACGTTCCCTCTTGTGAAGTCGGGAAGAAGATTCCCAGCGAGCCGAACAAAGTTATGCGCATTGACAAAAGAGAAAAGCAGAAAAATCCCAGTCTAGAGTGCCGGGGGGGAGGAAAAATGCTTACACAAACACTGTAACAGTTGTTGAGCCTATCAAAGGCCCCACACAGGAGGAGAACACAGGGAGAGGCGCTCTCTCACACGCACAATGTGTCCATTTAGCCCCTCATGTGACTGCTGGCTGCATAACATGCGCGGAACAACGCAAAAACAAAACTGCAGAGAGAGAGAGAGAGAGGCGAAGGAATGGGGTCCTCAACGGCGTCCCCTTCATCGCCCGCCACTAGTCATTACTGATAACAGTCATTTACAACATGGCGGCGAGCCTCCACTAAAATGCAGTACGGACAGGTTGTGTCGATTTCAAAATGTTATTATTCCTATCATTTTGTTGTTAACCGAAGTAAATTAGCAAAGAAGCATTAAAACCTGACACTGAATCTGAAACAAGAAACGACAGTACTGTCGTCACGGTGAGACGAGACAATTGGACGAAGCCGCGACCAAACTGACGTGACAACAGCTCTGGAGATTCTGTGACTATTTTTCTTTTCGAAGATGTACAAAGGAAATTAAAAAGGTGAAATAGCAGTGCGTTGCCAGGAAGTTATGTAACAAGGAATATTTTTATGCGCAGTCTTACTTAGACACTCGCTTTCCTGTTTTCCCTTTCGTTTTTGCACCGCTCTGACTCCCAGCATGCAATCTAGTTGAATAATGAGGTTTGAATGAAGACTGTCTTTGTGCTGAAAACTATGTCGGTTCATGGCTCTCCCATACCATTTGGTCGTCCTTAACCTTCCCAGAATACAGTGAAATTACATTCTTTCATTTTCCTTTTCTCTTAGCAGCAATTAAAGATGCAATGTTACGGGATGAAACGGAATACATTGTATGTCTGTGCTAGTGCTTCTAAAGCACTGGGAAAGATGTCACCAGAAGACATTGCTTCAACCACTCCAAGTTTCATGTGGAATAAGGTCCAATGTATTTCTGCCTTTTTCTCTGTGAAGTAGCAGTCCACTTCCGCAGTGTAATCTGTTTTATTCCACAGCTCAGCAGACAAAAAATAATTCCTGCTATTGAGGAGAATTTTCCTGGCAGCATGTAGCTACACCTGGCACAATTTTTTTTACACAGAAAATAATAATGACCAGTAAGAAGAGTCCAACAAACTATTTGTCAGGAAAATTAAGTATCACATGCTAACACAGGCAGCATAAAGGCATTCTAATGAAATATTGGGTTATACTTCCAGTATTTGCTGAATTTTTGTTTTGCCTTTTTATTTTGTGTTTAGTGACATAAGAATGAAATTAAACCATCCTTTTAATCTATACAAAGGTACAGACTTGAATGGGAGTACTTCAGCCAGTCTTGTGCTTCAAACCTGTCTGCAACTGGGTGTCAGTGTCAGGCTTTAAATGAACTCTAATTAAACTCTAAAATATGTATGACGTTATGTACAGTACTGAATAAACAGCATAGTCATAGAACCAGCTTAATCTGATTATCCGGTTTCGTCCGCTTAGTTTACCACTTAAGGTTTTTGGCGGAATATGGCAATGTAGCGGGGGAAACCCAGAACAGTTCATTTAACGTGACCTGGGCCAGCTCTCTCTCTCTCTCTCGCTCTCTCTCTCTGTCTGGTGCTTTATAATTTTTAATTACAGTACTGCGGTGCTTTCAATGTGGCCTGTTTGTAAATCGTGATGCGCAATTGAATCTGGTGGCGCAAGGGCTTTTTTTCAGACGTTTTAAAACGATGCGGTGCATTTGGCGATCAATGGAACTCTGAACACACTGTCCCGGACAAACAAAGACCCTGAGCCGTCAGACAGCAAACGTCAAAAGACAAACGGCCCCTCGAGATACAGCAACTCTTGAGCTTTCCAATTCACAAGTGCATTATTTTAACCAATATTAAAGTAATCCATTGCCCCTTCAACTTGTGGATTGAAGTAGAGTAGCCAGCATTGGTGATGGTTGATTGTATCGATAAGCCTATTAGAGTGGTAGTCATAGGCTATATAACGACAGTAAATTTGCTTATTATAGCCTATATTTTTTAATATGCTACTACCACTCCGCTAGGCAAACAATCCCCCGCAAGTCTTCCACTGTTCAATGCCTTCACTACTTCAGCGAGGTTCGCAGTGTCAGGAGCCAATAAAATCGCCTAAAGTGATTTCCAATACTTCACTTCTAAAAAAAGTAATGACTGATCTGTACTCACCCATTGAGAGTTATTGTGCTCTGAATGTGACCCTCTGTTCAGTAGACTTTTTTTTCAGTAGACAGTAGAGTTTTACTCCAGAGTTGTAGGCGAACTTGTTCGGATGTTCTTCGAATGGGTCGGAAAAAGCAGACTGTGTGGGACCGGGCGACGTCACTGAGACTAGAAGCGGGCGGAGTTCTTTTCAGCAGAAAGTGATTGAGAATCAATGGGGTTTTGTGCGAACGAATCAATGAGTGCTAACTAGTTACAAAAGTGGTCCTGAAAAGTGCATGGCGGTTTGTGTTCTGTGTTTAAATCCGTGTACCCGGCTTATTCCGACTTTCGCTCGTATGAAGCTGTTTAAACAGTCCGTTAGAAAGTTCCAGGATGTAGTCTACACGCACACGGCTGGTTTAACTCTTCATGTGTCTGTTTTAAACCTTAAAAGTGAAACACTGTCTGCTCTGTAGCCTACCCCACTCCCACTAACCTGCTTGGTGGACGGCTTAACTGGCATCCCAATAAGGGGCTTGTTTAGTTTCAAAGCTGATATGGCTAAATTATCTTTGCAGTAGGCTCCATCTGCATTAATGGGAGAACATTCAGGAACACATTCCTGCCAGTATTTCCCTTTTCAACTTGCACGGTATGGTTTGTTTACTCTTCATCAAATAAAACAACATAATATATCACTTTTTTATAAAAAGTAATATAAGTAAAAATTTTAAAAGCGCACAGTAAAATGGTCATGTTAACTCAAAATCAGAGTTAATATGATCCCGAAAGTGAAAAAAGTAGCTACTCGTAGTTAGAATGGATTGCGCAATGGACATTTCGTTGTGTGGAATTATCTGTAGCCTACTTTGTGCTGAGATGACCGCTGTTGTGTTTCAGATAATCTTTCTCTCGGCTGATTCTGTCTTCCTCTCCATTTTGATATGCTGTTTTGCATGGTTTACAATGCAACAGATCACTTATTCTCATAAGCTGACATGTCATAAGGAATGTATGTGTGTCAATGACAAGAAAACGCTATTAACCAAAAGATCATGGTAGAAGAGCACACGCACTAGACTAGACTGTGGGATCAAAGCAAGCTATGGATAACTCTAGCCACGTGACACAGGGCTTCAGTGAAGGAACATTGAAAAGGGGAAGAGCACACTGCTAGCAGGTGGAATACCCAGCTCATCTTAATCTGCTTCGAGCACTGTTCGTTTAAAAATGCATCTGTCATTGTCTCAAGCAAAGCATTTAAACGGTGTTTTGTCATGCACAAGGGAAGGTTCTGCTGTTTTTGTCTCATCATGCTAAGAAACTCGCTCCTAGCCTGTGTTCTTCCAGTCTGTTCGTCAAATTAATTATGACTTGTTTTCATTTATTGCTCACTTTTTTTTTTGATAATGCTGTATTCTATAATAAGGAGTTTGATTGCATATGCTACTCCTAGGTTCATACCTTGTTTGGTTGACCAGTCAGTTTTTTTAATTTATTTATTTATTATTTTACCACCTGTTTATCGGGATGGTCTGGTTCAGCTGGACTCATGAATCAGTGATGGCCATGGCCTAGACTGCGGTCCTTCTACAGTGTCTATTCATAAAAACTTGTTAACTTAACTAAATGAAATTACATTTCCCCAACGAATGCTTTTCTAAGTCAACTGAGGGGGGTGGGGGGAGGGGGTGTCTCAGCAGATGAGTTGAATGGTGCTACCCGCTACTACCGCATTTAATGTATAGCTACTACAACCTAGCCTCTTTTGGGAATATATCTCATACACCAAAAAATGTAATTCCTCCTTGAGTTTGAATCCCTAGGTTTTCCAAATTGTCATAACTCTGGTGTAGGAAAACCTGGAATCCCTGGTCCTGGGGTACCAGTGACGTTTCTGCGTTTTGCTCCAATCGATCTTTATCATAAGAGTTTGATAGATTGTGTTTAGCCTCAGATGAATATCCACACCCTGAATGGGGAAATGGCTGAGTACCTCCAGCACATGGTCACTTGCGTTCATTAATCCTAATAATTCATCTAAATTGCCTAGTTTTATGTTGGTATGACGCAAAAAACAAGAATATCCATTGCACTCCATTGCCAAGCTTGCATATACCCCGGTAAAAAGTTTCATTTGTTTGTTGTAATTATTTGTAGGCGGGAGGTCGGTCAGCCTACTTTCCAGTGAAACCCTTGAGATATTGCACGCAAATGAACTCAGTTGGCTATCTCCACTTCGCTTCAGAAGGTGCTACTATGCAAGTATCCTTCGTTTTATCGATTAACTTAAAGGGTAATTAAATGCGCCCGAGGCATTGGGAATTAGGTTAAATGTGCTGAAATACCAGGCTGCACACTTGTGATATTTTGAAAGTTGGTAGTCACTATTTTACTTGGAAAATGCGCCGACAGTATTTTATGATGAAAGGCACATGTTTGACGTAGGCCAATGGGTTGGAAAGCCCTCCCCAATCCCTCCATGTAGAACACGAAACTACCAATTTGCCTACCATTTGACTCACGATACAGAAAAACATATATATATATATATATATATATATATATATATATATATATATATACGTATATATCTATATAGGCCTATTGTATTCCATAAATGCAATGTTCCTGATCTTATTCATAAGCTAATTGTCGTGCTTACGTATTATTTCGTCCTTTTCCAACTGTGATGCTGTATTAATTTTCCTATAGTCGTGTAAAAGGAATTACATTGTCAATTCTATACGTTTACCACATCAACTAGCCTTGTGTGGTGGTCATATTTTCTTTCCATCCGATACCTAGCTGTACACACCCATATCTCGCTTTAAGAAAACACCTAAAACGACGAATATAATGGGAGCAGCGCCACCTGTTGCTGTAAGTATGCAATTAATAAACAGGGAATAACAATGTGTTTGGTTAAAAAAACAAAAAACGAATCATTACGCTACCTCTCATTTTAAACATACAAACTCTTTGTGTGATCTGTAAATAAACCCAATGTAATATAAGCCTTTCTTATAATTAAATGCTATTAACAGATATTTCCATCTAAACAATAAATTCGCTATGAATTCTCTAAATATCTTCACAATGGATTATTTGCATAGTCTCAAGACAATGAAGATAAAGAGAAATCGTCGAGAAACGCCTACCAATGTCCCACCTTACAACGAATTACAAATGAAACCGTTTTTTATCAGCATATAGGCTAGCGTATGGTTCACAGAGCTCATACGACAATGTAGGCTGTATTGTTATTGTATTGCTATCCTGCTCGTGTATCTAAGGATTTTTTTTTAAATATTTGAGGACCTAGTAGAACGGCTTGTTAATGAACGTTTTAGTGTCTTTTCAAAGCAGCACAATGGAGAAATGGAATCATTATGTTTACTGACACATAATTGATAATGCATTAGCTATTACAAATTGTGCTACATGCAGATTTGCGTTCCTTCGTGATCGAGAAAGCCAAATAGTGGAACACAAAATTTGTTCGGGAATTATGCGCGTTGTTATTTCCAAATGATGGCAACGCACAGTGCACACAATTGTTCGGATCAATTGACTGCACGGGACCAATTTATTCGGACCTCACGTTTACTTATCCATCCATGGCGCCTGGACACCGCCTTCTGGTCAAGATTTACAGGGACGAAACCATTTGCCAGTATTATACGAAGAAATGGGGATACGGCTTATTTGATTGATACATCAGCTACCCAATGATCGCTCACATACAGAACAGCGTAGCAACAAAAACTACTTGAATTGACCAATCGGTGCCGCGATACGGAAACAGAAATAAGTAGCTACAGTACACGTAGCAAGTATTTCTGGTCGGGCGATACACCTAATTTCAGCACCACTTCGCTGTCCACTGTCAGAATTAAGCAAGGTAAGTGTACTGACGATTTTGACTTCTTAATGAGAATTTTATAAAGAATGGCGGAGAACCTGCAAATCATGTCCTGTTATCCTACGCTTTGTATTGCTACGGTGGGTATTTAAAGCGTGTGTCACTGTGATTTAATATAACCAACCCAAGATTCAGTTGTTTTTCTCAACCGTAAGTCTATCTGTATGTGCAGATTAAATGCGAACAGTGAGAAACAGCACTGATCAAATTCAATATTGTGGCTATCTGTGTATGTACGAACAGTCAATCGGTGACTGCAACTTTCGTGAGACTTCTGATTTATATCCCAGGCTCGAGCACAAGTACAGACTAGTGTTGTAAATTATATCACATGAACACACATGTGGAGTTTAAACAAAACTTTTGTTTTGTATGTGATGGATAAGAGAACAGTATAATAGTAATAATAATAATAGCCACATAAGCACTTTATTATCAATTCAGATATGTATTAATGATACATACCACTGACGACTAGATACTACTAACAACTAATTAGTCATGATTTACTCATAATTTGCTTTTGATGACTAAAACATCTCAGAGTGGTTTAAATATTATTACAGTAATACAACACTTTTTAAAAGTGTGTGGAAAAGTGAATCATTAGTCACCTCCTCTGTGATAAAGTTTAAAAACTCTTAATTGACTTAGCTGCACATGCTTTTGTCAATGTGATGGTAGTTAATATATTCCACCCATGACTGTATGGAATACTGACATGTAAAAACTGCCTATGCAATAAGGTGCAATTAATTCAAAATAGCCGATGCTGTTACCATTCTTTTCTAAGTTCTGCTCTTAAATTAGTCACTTAGTTTCTCTTGGCAACAGTAGTAAATTCCCACATGCCCTAAGTACATTCATCCAAACATGGGCACAATTAGCAGACAACAGACACAAACACTCCTGGAGACCTCCTGAGAGATACCTTTTAGACCTGTCACTGAAAGCACCAGAGGGATTCAGTTTATGTATAGTCTTAGAATATACACAGATTTCACCATCCACAAATAGAGCAGAACAGAAACCTTTATTGTCAGATGAAAGGGGAATCGTAGTGCACATAAGGACTCGTGGCAATACGTTAGACGCACGTCCATGGCAATACGCTGTCACCGTGACAACAAACATAACATCACAGTCTAAGTCTAGAGCTGTACGTGGTAGATGAGACCGATATAGCAAAGTTGATGTCATTTTGACGTTGTTGAGGAATACCGCCGGGATACTCTTGTCTATGTTTAATATGTCCTCCTCTTCCTCATTGTCTGTGCAAAGCTCAACTGTTGGACAGTAAAGTGAGAAGAAGCAGTGGGTGACATGGATTTCAGAGAGGAGAATGTTTGCTCGTCTACACGATCTCAAATTGATATAGGAGGCTGCTGCGATGAGCCCAGCTCACTGATATAACTGGGCATCCAAAAATGTAGTTAAAATGTGGGAAATCAACAGGCTGCATCAGTTTCAACTGAAGTTTTAAAACTATTTTGAAAATACCTCAGGCAGTTGTCACATCTGGTACCCTAAATCTTGCGACTCTTACAGCTGTATTTATGGGATATTAATGCTGCAGGAAGCTGCAAATCTACCAACATCCTAAGCAAATAGTATTGTAATGCATGCAGCGAGAGTAACACGAAGGCTTTTTTACACGCTTTAATAATCATATCTTAAAAGGATTGTGAAATGGACGAAGAAACATTGCAGTTAAATTGTACCTAATTGATCGTTTGATAACATACTTGCTTTGAGTTATGTTGTTTCATATGAATGTTACTGACTCAATTAGTGGAATAAATTAGCATATTTCTCGACTGAAAAAAAAAGTATAAAGTAATTTACTAATGCCATTAGTATAAAGTAATACTAATGGCATAGTAATGGCCTTTTATATTTTTCGAAAGAACAAATAGGGATAGTGTTGGTGATACATGATCATAAGGACACAGACCTTACAATGTAACATTTGGACTCCTGGGCAGTGATTATCAGATGTCTGTGATTACACGGTGATCATTTTGGAACGTTGATGGCCTTTCTATATTTGTAACTGTTGATGTTGATATTGATTACATCAATATTATCTCCCGTAATAAGAGCAAAGGCAGCATTGCAATGCAGAGAGCACCGTTTCTGAGATGAAAACAGTGGGTTTGTTTGTCTAGCACTGTTCTGCAGACACTGTTATCCACGAAGGGACTCTGAATTCAAATGATCAAGGTTTATATCTAATTATTTTTCGGGAGGCAAATGTTTATAGTGTGCTCTAAGCTATTGTGCTGCGTCAACAGATATCATGTAGCAATATACACTCAATAGTTCTGATTGTGCTGCCCTTTGTGAAAAATCAATGTGGATTTCAGAAGAGAGAGAGCAGTCATGAAAAATCACCATACAGACCATTAGTTGTTTTATTTATTTATTAATTTATTTTCATTAATTTACTTGGGACACTTTGAGCGACAAGAGCCCTCTTTTTTTCAAGTGTGCCGAGTTTACAAATAAAAGATAAGACATCACATTAATCAAATCATATCAAAATCAAATCAATATTTATTTATATAGTGCATTTCACAACTAGTTGTCACAATACGCTTCACAGAAAAACCCAGCCTAAACCCCCCACAAGAGCAAGCCAAAGGCAACAGTGGCAAGGAAAAAACTCCCTGGTGTAAATAGGAAGAAACCTTGGGAAGAACCAGACTCAAGGGGGGAACCCATCCTCCTCTGGTCAGCTCAGGGTCTAGATCTTAATGATAGATCTTAATGATAGACCTTAGAATTAGCATTAACAAAGCAAAATACATAAGCTCCATCAAAACATCAAAGACAAAAATCAAGTGTAGGCAGAATATAAATCAAAAAGCATCACTAAAAACATGCACAATTAAAACTAATCAGGCCATTAATGAGTTCTCTTAAACTGTCCAGAGTCACCATAATCTCAAGCTTTAAGGTTTGTTGTTAGTTATTCCAGGTGGATGGAGCGCTATATCTAAAAGCAATCTTTCCAAGGTTTGTGTTTACTAATAGAACCTATAGCAGAAGCCAATCTTGAGTCTGATAAGCACCTAATCTCCAAGCAGGAAGAGTGGTGCGATAAGATGGCAGTCTATGTGAAAGAGCTTTGTAAATAAACGGAAACCAATGCTGCTCTCTTCTTATATAGAGATGTATATCTTATACAGCCCATATTTTGATACAGAATACAGCCAGTGATGTGCTGTGTACCATACCATAATCTAATGGCTGAGTGATAGGCTTTAGAAGTTTTAGGGTGGAAGTTGATGCATGCCTATAGATGGCCATATTAACTAGATCACCATAATCACAAACTGAAAGATTGCCTCCGCTAATCTATATCTGCAGAATCTTTCTTTTCAAGAAGCTAACCTTCACCTTAATTGTATCAGTCAGTGCTGTAATGAAATGGAAGTTTAACATCAAGCTAGATGCTGAGATATTTCTATATGTAAACTCTTTTGATACAGGTTCCATTCAGAGTGGCAATCATCAAATTACTGTGATATTCTTGTTTTGGAAAACAAGATCTCTGTGCCTCTTTATTTATTTATTAGTCAGATAGTTAAATACATTTTATAAAGCAGATGTCAACAACAGCCACTAATAACTTCTGCTACAATAACTGGTGTTTACTGAAACATCATTGGCCAGGAGCAGTTTGCTCTGCTGGAGTTTACACCTTATGTTTAAACCTCTAGACCACAGAACTGCATTACAGCTGGAACTTCTAATCCTTATATCGCAGATTTGGATAGCCGTCCCAGTTGTAATGCAGTTCTGTGGAATAGGGGTTTAAACCTGAGGTTTGAGCGCCAGCTAAGCACGTTACAACAGACCCCCATGTACCCACTGTACCAAAGTTCAAACTGAACATTCAGAGTTGGTTCGGGCGGCATAGGCAACCTCCTTTTTTCTTCTCCAAATTGGAATGGCTAATTATGCCTTTCACCCACAGCTGTTCCACACTCATGCTTGCTGAGGACTCTAATGCTGTATCGGTGGTCTCTAGGTGACTATAGGGCACAACTGTTGCTTGGGGTGTGCTTGTACCAAATGAGATGCTTTAGAGCCATGTGGTATCAATGTACTTGTGACGTAGACAATCGGTTTGCAATGAGGTACGCAACATAACAGTAAAATAAAAATAAAAAACAGGAAAGACGCTATTGCTGACACCTTCACCCTTGGGTTGATTACAAGATAAATGGTAAATGAAATGTTTATTTATTTTATTTTATTTAACCACGCACTCAGAACCTAAATTGAATTGTTTGCTATAAGTAAGTAAGTTAGGACAAGCTGTGCATTTCCTAAGCTGTTTTCCCAATCTGTTTTGCATACATCATGTGTGTGAGATTGCCCATTATTATACATACTGTATATATCCCATAATGCCAGCGTCAGGCTAAATTAAATACATTAAAAGAGCTGTGCAACACAGCACTATGATATGGTACATCCCTGCACATATAAGAATGCAATACAGTACACTTATGTCATGTTACTGGATCCCTCATGCGTAAAAAATGGCAAACTGGGAGGACAATGTGAACAGATTTCAAGAGGTCAGATTCGATTTGAAGGTACATTTCACAATTAGTGTATTAGACTCGCACTGCTTGAAGCTCGAATTTGCAGTGCAGCAATTATAACGGCAGCATTGACGCAGCCGCAGTTGACTGGACGCGCGCCGTCTTCACTTGCAGCCGAAGTGCCGGAACGAGCTCTTGTCGACGCGCTTCGTCTCACGGCAATTGCGCTGGAGGTCGGGGTTTCCGGTCAGCACAGGGCCAGCCGCAAGCAGAAGCATTGAGGCTCCGTCCAAGGAGGAATCAGATTTGCATAATCCTGAGCACGGGCTCGTTCACTTTTAATCACGATTATCCCCTTTGAATATGTGTGGGCTAAACGCTAGCCGTGCAGTTCTCAATGCGTTTCAGCTCCCATTCACGGAGGAGGTAAGATCTTTTTAGCTTTGTATATTCTGCAGCAAGTTCTTATAATATGAAATAAATTAAAACAATATAAAAATATTTTAATAAATTCAAATAATAGTTTTTAATCGGTGAAGATTGGAAACAGGTTTAATGGACTGATCTGCATATTTGGTACCGTACTTGTTTATTGACTTATGTTCTGTTTTATGGTTCAAAGACAAAGATATTTTAAAGACTTATATGGTTATGCAGTGTTTTGATATGTGAGAGATGAACTACGACAGGAAGACCACACAGTGTGAACATTGCTGCTTGTATATGGAATACATCTACATGATCACGTTTTGACTCAATGTCCATTTAAAAACAGTGAGCAATACAGGACTTTTCAAGCAGACTTTATTTATCAACAACAAGGAACAGAGCACAGTCTCTTAATTGGGACGAATATTTAATACAGCGCAGTCCTAGGTGACAGTTTGAAAAGATTGTCCGACTCAATATGCAAACAGCAAACAGGAGGAAGGCCAGTTTGCCTGTAGTGTGTCTTGCTACTGGGTGTACAGTATGTACTGCCATACTTGAGTCTGCCCTTGGTGAATGACAGTTACTTTGTCCTGTCTATTGTTGCATTAAATGTTCATCCAATACAAAAGAGGCTTGTAAATGTCTGTTGCATAGTAATGGTTGGGTCTGCGTCAAGATCTGTCATGTTTCCATTAGTAGTGATACCCATGATTTATATCTACTACAAGAGTGCAGTAGGGCATAAGTAGACACCGAGTAAATGTCCATACTGCATACACCTGATTTCTGAGAGCCAAAAAAACACTTATAAAAAAGACAACCGCAGTATGTCTTATAACATTATGCAAATTATATGTTATAGAAGAGAGTGGCTATATGTACACGGTACAGTAGTTATGTACAAATAATTACCTTGCTTACTCACATTGGCTCTGTGCCTGTGGGTGTCCAGTTTTCAGCTACCACCATGCAAGACAAGTCATCATTGGCAGGTAATCAATGATATAGGGCCATAAGGGCTATATCAATTATTTCCAGATTAACTTATACTGGTCAATACTTGTCAATTTTTTATATACCGGTCAATTTTGTTGATTATTTGATTATGATGACGATGGTTATATTTGCTGCGACACCATTGCTATTTGTCTTATTGAAATTCTTGCTCTATTAAAGGGTAAGTTCGCTATTTTGGACCTTGGACCCTATTTGCGGTCCGTCTTCCATGAACCTGACCCATGAAGTCCATTTTTTCGCTGATCGGTCCAGTATTGAGTTCGGTACAGATTTCCTGTAGGCTCTCACTGGGCTACAATGGAAGTGAACGGGGCAATCAGAAATGTTCGATAAATGTGCTTTCATGTACAATAAATGAGACGGGAAGCTCAGGGTGTATTGTTACCGGTCTCAGTATGCTCTCCTGTGAAATGTATCTCAATCCGAACATTTTTACGTGCTTGGCATGGCTTGGAAGTAAGCATTTCTCTGTTGCTTGTTTGCGCTGCACTCGCGGAGTACTATGTGTCGGGGGTAGGGGAGCGGGAAGGTGTGCCGGCCGTTTACGAAACTATCTAGTTGAGCAGTCTGCGTTTGTTTACCTGCAGCAACGTAGGCTACAATTTCCACAAAAAAACTTGGATGATGGATGACTATAATGATTACGAAGACGAAGAATTCGATTTTGACTTTGACGTTACTGGCTACAGATTTGAGCCAGAATACACGGACACGGAACTACAAGAGATGGATGATAAGAGAGCGAGAGAAGAGAGAGAGGCTGAAGTTGCGCAGGTAATGTTATCCGAAGTCGTTGCCGAGGCTAGACCAAGAATTTCGGGGGACTTTTGGTGTTCTTGCAAGAGGTGCAAGCAGATGCCCAGAGAGGAGGAAAGTTTGTGTTGTAGGGAGTGGGATCTGTTGCTACCGAATGCCATTGAAAACCTGGATGTATCCGTGGATGACACTGGATCATCTCCATTGATTACCATTACACTATGACTGCCAACAGATATGTGATAGATGAGAACTTTGGACAGGACACCATGCGTCAAGCATTTGTAAATAAAACATTATAGAATTGTAAAAAGTTATAGTTGATGAACGTTTCCGACAGTTTTGTTACAAGAAAACAACTTATGTCAAGCTCGGATTTTGTTAGTTGGTATTGAGTGCTGGGTCAGAGGACGCGCTCAAAAAAAATAAAAATGTTAGTAACGTTATAGCTAAATATAACTTACCTCCGCTCCGGTGCTTGATAGTGCTGCAGGTCCGACACGAGGAACAGCTGTGTTCTTTAGAAACCAGTGTTTTGCTTCTGATTTGCGGTTACAGAAATCAGTAGCGTCGAAATGCGCTCCACAAACTCGCGAGTCTGCTAAACGGAGTTGATTAACTGGAGTGTTTATGTCGATCCGTAAGACAACCAGCCAAAGTCTCAATCTTTCTGGGTCAGAGAACGGGAGCCTGTGAAAACTGGTATTTGAGCGTCCAGACATTTTATTCCCACAACCGGGGACTGCACATTCGCGCACCATTGCTGTGATGAATTATTACAAATGATGATTACAAAAACTGCGTTACAAATATTTCTGCTGTAGGCTACTAGCTAGTAAACTCCAACGGGAGGTCAGGATTTGTGATCAACTGCTTTTCAAGCGGCCTCTCTACAACGTAGCTAGACTGCGGAAGTTTACAGTGCGAGGTAGTGCGGTCGGAGAAATAGTTCTGTTTCAAATGGAACTGTTGTTTCAACGTTCGGTTTGCGTTTGCGATAGCCTACATTTCACAGGAGAGCATACTGAGACCGTAAGAATACACACTGAGCTATAAAAGCACATTTATCGTTGTTTTTCCATAACATTTCTGATTGCCCCGTTCACTTCCATTGTAGCCCAGTGAGAGCCTACAGGAAATCTGTACCGAACTCAATACTGGACCGATCAGCGAAAAAATTGACTTCATGGGTCAGGTTCATGGAAGACGGACCGCAAATAGGGTCCAAGGTCCAAAATAGCGAACTTACCCTTTAAGAACAACAAAAGCAGAATTGTAAGGCAGAGAGCTTTCATTGTAGAGATTAAAACAACAGGTTTGTGAACGGGCACTGTCCATTTTTCTATCAGCCATTTAAGAAGGAGAATAGATAGGTTGCATTTGTTAAAAGGTGTGTGCATTTAGAAAGTAAAAAAAGGAAGAATGAAAGCTTCGGAGGGAGTGTGTTGACCCTTTTAAAAACATGATACTTCAGGGGTCATCCTCAAAAGGATTGATCAACATAGGCTTGATTATTGTTGCACTGCACAGTGAATTAGTCATTTCTTTGAGAAAATTTTGTATGGCTAACACATTTTTTATAATTCGTAACCCTCGATAATTGTTTACTACATTGCTTTTGATATTTGATCATGGTTCATATTTGCCATCAGAGTAGGAACCTCTTGCTGTTGTTGATTATTCCAACTTGGGTTTCTGGTTAGTCATTAAGTGGTTGATGCTCCCACAAGAAGGTATATTTTGGGGTTTCTTTGATATTGATTGGACGACAGGCACTGTGACCATACATTCAAGGACTGTAGCCTAGGCCTACCTCCTCTGGCTGAGCACGTGCCACTTCAGTTTAACTGCCACTCAGTGTCTACATCGCCTAGGAAACAGTCAGTGCAGTGAGTGGTCTCTTTGGCGTCGTTAATTTTCAACCAAAGGAAATGTCTGTCCACTCGGAAAGAGGAGTTCCATTCTGCATGCGAATATTCGGGTACAAACTGTTTGGCAAAAAAAAGTCACCTTTCCCATGAAAATCAGGTAATATTAGGTCTTCCTTGACAACTTCGATACGATAACCTATTAATCTGCGAGCTGACATTTACTGATCCACATCTTTGAGAATGCGTGACATTTCGATCTCATCTTGTCATTTGCCAAACCATCTGTAGTGCAAAACAGCCTGCTAAAATGACACGAATAATTCACAGTAACGTTACGCACAAACAATTTACGGTATTCTCTTCGTCACTCAGTGTCATCACGCTGCTGCTGTTATATGGGCAAAGGAAATAGTCAATTTTAGGGAGGTGGGGGGAGCACAAGTGTAGGTGTTGCGAACAATTTATATATTATAGCTAGAGAAATATAAGTCGTGCGAGGTACTAAAAGAAAACACCTTTAAGGAGTTGGCGGAGGACCGCGTAAAACACATAATTAAAATAAAAGAATCCGCTGTTGCCTGGCTACCGCCTCCCGCCTGTCTCGCACACAGCGAAGCGGTAGGCTACCCGTCAATGAGCATACACGGTGGTCTGTCGGCTCTCACCGTAGGCTACGATTGAAACGAGAACATCAAACGGTTTGGTGCGGTCAGAAGTCGGTTGCGAGTACCGCTTCGCCTCAAGGATCCTAAAAACCGGGATGGATATTCTAAAGTGGTTCACAAAAAACGATGCCGATTTAAAGGTAGGATTGCTCACCGTGGCAGTCGGTCAGTTTGGTTGGTCTATGCGCGACGCCTTTGCATCCACAGGCTACTCTTGAATCGGAGGCTCAATTTCTCGGCTTTAGTATTCTTGCAGAATAGCCTACTGTTATCGGATGGTAACTGTTCATAGATGCATATTTGGCACTGCTGTCTGGTTGCATGGTGCATACTTTAATGCTGACATTACTTGCGCATTGGGGATTGTTCAGCGAATTTCTTTCATCGCTTAGGCTACTAAAATTGCATTTCCGTTCTTTTAAACGATGACTCAGACAACGTGCACGCTTACTGTATGTGATAGGCAACGCATTTCTCAGAATAGCGTAGATACACGCCAAGTTTTTGTCCTAATCAGAGTGAGCAGGCATTTGTTATGGACATTTACGAGCAGAATTCTCTCGATATAGATAATAATTACCTATTATTACAAATACAATATGGATACATTTCTTACCAAGTCCGTAGTAAAACACGTAATGCAATTGGTTGAAAACATACACTTATATATCATGTTCCTTCTTTTCTTTGCTTCTGCTAATATGACGTTATTTGGCGATATAATTTTTATTTTTATGTACAGTTGATCTTGGTTGATAGGCTGAATCCACTTGCGTGTACAGTGGGACTTATGGATGTTATACATTTTAAAAATAGGTGTGTGTGTGTGTGTGTGTGTGTGTGTGTGTGTGTGTGTGTGTGTGTGTGTGTGTGTGTGTGTGTGCGAGCGCGTGCGTGCGTGCGTGTGGGTGCTTGTAAGCAGATTTAGACCTAAATAAATATTTTTAGCAATATACTACCCCCCTTCAATTTGAGGGTTTGCATGTTCCACTGGTGTGTGACTCCACACAGTCACTCCAGTAACTTTACCTGTGTCATCATAGACTCTTAATCAATTGAGGTCCATCAACTACGTCCAATGAGGTATCTGTGAGAGCCTGTGCCTTTTTTTTCTCACAGATTTGTTCTTCTGCTCAGCTGTATTTATCAAGAGTGACATGTATAGGTGACATGTACAGAGGAGGAACCATAAACATATTTCGTATTATCTCTGTCTGGTGAGAAATTGCGCAAACACAAGACATGTACAGGGAGGAATGCTGAGATACAAGTGCCCAGAGCAACTTGCAGGGTTTAATATATCAATTACAAATAATTAGAGCAATGGCAAATTAGAGCTTGTATACAGAATAGGAAGTAACATGTGGAGTAACCTAAGGTAAGGCAGCTTTACTGGGTAAGCAGTCACACTAGCACCTACCTATTACTGCAAAAACTTGCTGTGTAAAATTACAAATTATACATGTTCTAAGAGCTATAGTTGACCTTTATCCATTTTCCACAATAGTTTGCAACTGCAACGCCCATCCTTGTTGTTCCAGATTGTAGGATGACAAGACATATCACACTAGAATTTAGTTAACAGATAAGGGTAAAACATAAAAAGTGGTTACAATATTAAAGTAAAAGGGTGTTTGTGCCAAGGTCATGCAGTAACCTAGGAAGGCTGCCATGTTCTTACTAAGGATTCTGTCTGTTCCTCTTGTCTTTGACTGATGAAATAAATCAAGGAGGATTTTTTTCATTGCTTGTCCAACATGCCACGCAAATTCCATGCTCACAATATTGTATAACTGCTGAAAAAGTAGCACCTGACTCAATGGTCTTATTTTTGTAATGTTGCCAGGTAATCTGACTAGGAGATGGGCCTGATTTATTGAGGCCTTTAGTAGGTGCAAAACATTTTAGCACACACAAAACGAATAACACAACCAATCATTGGTCCAAAACAAATACCATGACCAACCTCATCATGTTATTGGTTTTGCATCAAGCCCCATGTCCTTTGTGCTCAGTGATCGCTTCTGTCATTCTCTCTTTCTGTAGATAAAAATGTCCCAGGTGAAACAGGTAGGGCTTCTGGCTGCCGGATGCCAGCCCTGGAACAAGGACGTGTGTGCGGCCAGTGGAGATAGGTTTGCCTATTGCGCGACACTCGCGATATATGTTTACCAGGTTAGTGCATCACTGTGAGTATTGTGAAGGGATTAATGTGCGACCCTTGATAATAAAAAAAAAAACATAACATATGCACATCTTAAATCACAGCCTGATATGTATTGAAAAATATAAATAATTGATATAGCACCTTTCATCTCGTGTTCATAATGTGCTCTACACCAAGGGTGTGAGTCACCACAGCCACCGCCATTGTGTTGCATCCTGAGAGAGGTGTGGGAGAGATATGAGTAGCGTGGAAAAATAGCGCTAAGGCTTGAAAGGAAAAGTCTCAAGTGTGTGTTTTAGCGCGGCCCTCGATACCAAATGTCGTCCCTCCGCCTCCTTCCCCAGCTGGATCGCAGATATAACGAGTTCAAGCTCCGCGCGATCATGTCCGAGCACAAGAAGACCATCACGGCGATATCGTGGTGCCCTCACCACCCGGACGTGTTCGCCAGCGCCAGCGCCGACAACCTGCTCATCATCTGGAACGTGGCTGAGCAGAAGGCAGTGGCGCGGCTGGATAACACCAAGGGTATTCTCTCCGAAAACGATAAATAAAAGCGCTCTGCCCTACAAACGGTGACACTTTTGTTTGCAGTTGTTTTGCGTGAGGCAGAATATACTACACTGCCTGGCCAAAAAAAAAGAAGTCACACACTGTAATATTTCGTTGGACCGCCTCTAGCTTTGATTACGACGCGCATCGGTTGCATTGTTTCGACAACCTTATGCAACGTCACATTTATTTCCGTCCAGATTTGCATTCATTTTTGGCCTCGATCTTGTATTGACGACGGGAGAGTCGAACCACTCCGTAAGGTCTTCTCCAGCACATTAAGGTCAGGACTCTGGTGGCCAATTCATGTGTGAAAATGATTCCTCATGCTCCCTGAATCACTCTTTCACAATTTGAGCCCGATGAATCTTAGCATTGTCGTACTGGAATATGCCCATTTATGGGATAACCTGGTCATTCAGTACATTCAGGTACTCAGCTGACTTTATTTTATGGCTGCATAACGTTGCTGAGCCTAGACCTGACCAATTGATGAAACCCCAGATCATAACACTGCCTCCAGAGGCTTGTACATTGGGCACTATGCATGACGGGTGCAACAGCGACTTTTTTTTGGCCAGGCAGCGTATATATATATTTATATATATATGAATACTTAAATATCCTCCTAAGAAGGTATTCTTTCCAGCACTGGTACAAGTGACTTGACCAGCACAGATCAGATTCACATGCATTTATTTTTTTTAAATACACAGAACTGACAATAATTAATTTTGCACTAAATAGCCAGACTGAAAAACACAGGATTATAATATTTTAATTTCTCCAGTTACATGTAGATTTTACTTAAGAAGTATGGTTTTTTGAAGTACTTAGTTGTACTTGTGTTGTGTGTGTGTGTGTGTGTGTGTGTGTGTGTGTGTGTGTGTGTGTGTGTGTGTGTGTGTGTGTGTGTGTGTGTGTGTGTTGGTGGGGATGCTTGTCCAGCAGGAATCCCTGCCTCCCTGAGTTGGTGCTGGAACGCTGGTGATGCTGTTGCCTTCGTCTCACACCGGGGACCGCTCTACATCTGGACCGTCTCAGGAACCGAGTCGGGCGTGGCAGTGCACAAGGAGGCCCACAGCTTCCTGTCCGACATCTGCCTGTTCCGCTGGCACCCCTTGAAGAGGGGAAAGGTCGTCTTCGGACACACGGATGGGAGTCTGTCCGTATTCCAGCCCGGTAAAAACGTGATGCACAACGAGCACGCTTTCATTTACAGCACAAAATGTTTTAGCCAATAGTCAGGTCCTCTTAGGTCAGGGCTACTCAACCCTGTTCCTGGAGGTCTGCAAAGTGTGCAGCTTTTTATTACTCAGCGCTTTACTAATCAAATAAAGCATCTGATTACACCGTTAGCTCACCTCACCTGGTTTCGTAGGTCTAGACTGGTTTAGGGGTCTTGTCTTAGGAGATGAAGCATTTGAATAATCTTCCAAAACATGTATCACTTCAAAAGTAGATAAAGAGTAAATGTACTTAGGTGCTTTTCTCCATATTGCTGTGTGAACTGGATTCATAGGTTGTCAGTCTCTGGGGATCTCAAGGATTGGCTATGAGGGTTTCAAGCACAGAGGGGGGCTGGTCTGTATTCCTAGGCTCTAAGAATCAGAAGCACATCCTGAGGCCAGAGTCTTTAGAGGGGACCGACGAGGAGGACCCGGTCACCGCCCTGGAATGGGACCCCCTGTCCAATGACTACCTCCTGGTGGCCAACCTGCACAATGGGATTCGTCTGGTGGACTCGGACTCTCTGCAGTGCATCACTACCTTCAGCTTCCCGAGCTCAGCGGCGTCCGTGCAGTGCCTGGCCTGGGTCCCCAGTGCCCCCGGCATGTTTATTACTGGAGGTACGTATGCTTATTACAGGAGAAGTGAGTGTTTATTACTGTAGGTTAGTGTGCTTATTACTGGAGAAGTGAGTGTTTATTACTGGAGGTTAGTGTGCTTATTACAGGAGAAGTGACTGTTTTTTATTAGAGAAGTGAGTGTTTATTACTGGAGAAGTGAGTGTTTATTACTGGAGGTTAGTGTGCTTATTACAGGAGAAGTGAGTGTTTATTACTGGAGGTTAGTGTGCTTATTACTGGAGAAGTGAGTGTTTATTACGGGGGCTACTTGTGCTTATTACAGGAGAAGTGAGTGTTTATTACGGGGGCTAAGTGTGCTTATTACTGGAGAAGTGAGTGTTTATTACTGTAGGTTAGTGTGCTTATTACTGGAGAAGTGACTGTTTTTTACTAGAGAAGTGAGTGTTTATTACGGGGGCTAAGTGTGCTTATTACTGGAGAAGTGAGTGTTTATTACGGGGGCTAAGTGTGCTTATTACTGGAGAAGTGAGTGTTTATTACTGTAGGTTAGTGTGCTTATTACAGGAGAAGTGAGTGTTTATTACGGGGGCTAAGTGTGCTTATTACTGGAGAAGTGAGTGTTTATTACTGTAGGTTAGTGTGCTTATTACAGGAGAAGTGAGTGTTTATTACTGTAGGTTAGTGTGCTTATTACAGGAGAAGTGAGTGTTTATTACAGGGGCTAAGTGTGCTTATTACAGGAGAAGTGAGTGTTTATTACGGGGGCTAAGTGTGCTTATTACAGGAGAAGTGAGTGTTTATTACAGGGGCTAAGTGTGCTTATTACAGGAGAAGTGAGTGTTTATTACAGGAGGTAACAGTGCTTATTGCAGAGGGATATTAGGGGTGATGAATGTTTATTACATGAGAAGAGAATGTTTATTACAGGACGTAACAGTGCTTATTGCAGAGGGATATTCGGGGAGATGAATGTTTATTACATGAGAAGGGAATGTTTATTTACAGGAGGTGAAAGTGATTATTTCAGGTGGTGAGCGAATGTATAACTGGATATGATTGTTAGGATATGAAGGTGTTTAATCCTGCAGATGAGATTGTCATTGGAGATGAGTGTTTAACACAGGAAATGTAAAGTGTTATTGAAGTGTTTCTTACTGAAAGTTTGTTTCTAGAGAAAAGGCAGTAAAATCGCTTAACTATAAACTCAGGGTATGGAGCCCAGGGACAGGGGGAGGCTAATCAGCACCATTGAATAAATGGACCAATATTCAGTCATGTGAGCTTTTGTCATAAATATTATAGACAGTCAAAATAAAATAATATATTATAGATAGTATAAATACTAAAAATAATATGCCGGAATTTTCCAATTTAATTTTTTTCAAGTATTTTAAAAAGTTTGATTCAGTCTTTTTTTCCCCCAAGATTCACAGGTTGGTGTGTTGCGGGTATGGAACGTGTCGAGGACGACGCCGCTGGACAACTTCAAGCTGAAGAAGACGGGCTTCCACGCGTTGCACGTGCTGAATTCTCCGCCTGCTAAGAAGGGTGAGCGACATGGCGCCCCTGAGGCTTGCGCTCAGAGACGTTCCACCCCAGCCGCCTGAACGCCACCCACCTTTTGTCTTTCATGCCCAGCCTCCACGTCCGTTTCCCCGACAAAAAACCACCACACGTCCTCCACCAGCGAAGCTGTCCCCCCGCCCACGCTGTCCCAGAACCAGGCCTTCTCTCTGCCGCCGGGCCACGCGGTGTGCTGCTTCATGGACGGGGGCGTGGGACTGTACGACATGGGGGCCAAGAAGTGGGATTTCCTCAGAGATCTGGTGAGGAACCCCAATAATCTGAGTGGCGGCTGACAAATCCGACTGGCGTGTTTGGCCTGCCATAGTCGGAGCTGAAGTATTTCACCAAAGTAAAGCAAACTGGTGACCCATTTATTAGGGCAGCAGACTCCCAAACCCCAGCCTTAAAGAATATCAAAAACCATAATGTTTTATAGGAGGAATTTTGTGTACTATACTATATTATGAAAACAGTAATATTTGCATGCATGATACGGGACAGGTTCTGAGTAGACTGTGGGGCATATTAAGATCGATGCCAGATAATCTGATTATAACTAATGAAATGATCAAGTTTTCTTCTCAGAGAAGGGAGCTATTTATAATTCATAACACAAACCTGTCTCGTCTTGAATGGTGATTTCATTGCTTACTGGAAAATTTGAGGTGTACTTTCTTACTTATCCACAAATGGAACTTCTCCGGTTTTTGCCTTGTATGATAATAATCTCTGATATGATTATTAGCTATGAAATAATGGGGAATGTTAATCTTCAGGGACACGTGGAGACAATATTTGACTGCAAATTCAAACCGGATGACCCAAATCTCCTGGCCACTGCATCGTTTGATGGGACGATAAAAGTGTGGGACATTAACACGCTCACAGCCGTTTACACCTCACCAGGAAATGAAGGGGTGGTATACTCACTTTCCTGGGCTCCAGGTAGGACTGGGACCTTAATATCTTTACTGAGTCTTATTTAACAATAGATAAACAAGCTGAAACAAACATTTGGTAAAGGTTTCTACATTAACCCTTGTGTGGTGTTCGTGTTTTTGTTACTCACCCAGTGTTCGCGGGTCTGGTGGACCCACAACATTATTGTGTTTTTAAAACAATAATGCCATAACAATTTACCTAGAAATACTTCACAGATATTGACTTTATCTCAATTACAAGCAATATAGACATCATATATGGTTAATATTGTCCATTTACCTCTGCTAGATCACATTTATCAATAAAAGTGATATGTGTTTTTTGTGATAAAATGTGATTTTTGTGTTCTTTTACATGTTTATCACAGAAAATGAGCCAAGGTCAATGAGTCTCAGGTTGAAAAAATTATGAATTGTATAATTTTTCTTTTAGTAAACATTGAATACGGGTCCCACAGACCCGAACACCACACAAGGGTTAAATAAATGACAATTGTTTTATATATAGAATTTTATATATATATATATATATATATATATATAATTCATTTTACAAATATTATTATAATACATCACATATTTCCAGTATCACCACTGACAATCATATACACTTAATCCATGCTAGTGGTAATATAAAATAAATGAATACATTGAGTCACCTTCATAACTTCATCTCCCCTATCTTATCATGAACCCCATTTCCAACCCCCCCCCCCTCCCTCTCCCTTCTATTTCCACATATTCTCCAACACACATGAATTCTTACTGCCATACACATTAAACACACTTATCACTAACATAAAAAATTATATGTTTTTTTAATATATAAATAAATGACAATTTCTAACGTAACACCAGAAAAGCATTTTTAAAGCAGAGATGTTTTTAATGTTGGGTAATATGTGGAATAACCGTTCTTTTTAAAGGAGACCTGAACTGCATTGCTGGGGCCACGTCTCGAAATGGCGGCTTCATCTGGGATGTGAAAAAAGGCAAAATGATCACAAGGTTTAATGAGGCAAGCTTTAAATCCATGGTTTTAGATCTGTGACATGCCTGAATATTATGTAAAATAATTTCCAATACATTAATTTTAGTTATTTATTTATTTTAGTGATTTAAATTATTTATTTTTTTGCATACAAATTTTGTAGTGATGTCAAATTTAGAATTTTTTGATGACAGCCTGAAAGAATTATTAGCACTTTGTGCTTAGATAGAAGACATGTTTGGGTTGCATTCTGAGGGTCTTATCCCGTTCATTCATTTCAAGCATGGGAAAAACGGGATCTTCTGCATCGCGTGGAGCCATAAGGATTCCAAAAGAATCGCCACGTGCAGCGGGGACGGCTTCTGGTGAGCTCCGGAATTCTGGAATTCTCCCTGGAACGCCCTGTCGGTTCTCCCTGTCTTAACATCCTGCTTATTACTAATCAACCGACGGTAGATCACGGGGAGCTGGCAGCAAGTGACACGAAGGAGAGAGACTCAATTTCATATTATCGGCTGCCGCATTTGTTAGTTGAAGACACCTTTTGCGTCGAAATTAAAATGTTCCTGAGTAGTAGAATCTATTACAGAGCAGACATTATAGAAATGATTTAGAATGGAACCTTCAGTTCAGTCTTCAAATATACTACCTGTCTTTCCTGTAAAACCTATTCTCAAGTGTAAGCATTTTCAGTTTTCTTGCTATATGTATTCTTTGTGATTGTGTGTTTCTGTGTGTACGTGCATGCAGCATAATCCGCACAATCGACGGAAAGGTGTTGCACAAATATAAACACCCTGCTGCAGTGTTCGGGTGTGACTGGAGCCAAAACAATAAGTAAGCAACAGCGCTTCTATTTCATATGATATTTTCATCCAAAAAATACAGTCAAATTATTGTATTACATGTATATCTGTGCTTTCCAAAGTGTTATACATTTTTAAATGCTTTTATACTGTCATCTTTTTTGTTGGGTTGTGATTTATAATTACATAGAAACATGTATTGAGCTGAATTGAATGTTCACTTTTTAATTGCAACAATCAAATGCATATGTGTATTAATATCTTGTGCTGATTCTTTGTGAGTGACGCTGAACACAATTAAATAGAAACTTCAGACTTTTATAAAACTTACAAAACACAAAGTTTTGGCAGTTCAATGATCATCCAAATTTGCAAGAACGTCTTAGCACTGGAAATAAGTAACGGTTAAAAGTCGAAGCGACGGACTTACGTACGTACCCCGGGCCAATTTGAGAGATCTTTTTATTTGCTGTGTCACTCAGAGACATGATTGCTACGGGCTGTGAGGATAAGAATGTGCGGGTGTACTACCTGGCCACCAGCTCGGACCAGCCGCTGAAAGTGTTCACCGGGCACACTGCCAAGGTGTTCCACGTAAGATGGTCGCCCCTGAGGGAGGGCATCCTCTGCAGCGGTTCGGACGATGGGTAAATAATCCAGGTCGTCACATAATTTGCCCGGGGATTCTGGGTAAATAACTGAAGCCGTTAAATAATTCAGGCCGGGAGACTGGATCGATAACCGTTGCCAACCACGTGATTCGCATGAGAGCGCTTGATAAATACCCAGGCCTGTCACACAATTCGTCTGAGGACAGCGGGTGAATAACAAAATCTGAAACATTTGTGTGAAGGTTCCAGGGTCAATGAACAATACCGTATGTGATACAAAGAAAAACAACTTAATATATGTATTTCTTTGCTTATTTAAACATCAAATTGGTGTATTGTAATAGCATCATTTATGTTTTGCTTGCCTCGTGAGCTGTGCTAACTGCTTTGTCATTTTTGAATTTGGCAGCATGAGGAAACTGCTAAGGCAGTATTACATTTTTGATTTTTGATTTGATTGAGAACTCCAGTTCTGCTGTATGAAAATACTGGCCTTACATTACAGAGTTTCTATTTAAGTCAGTTCTGTCCTATTTTGTCATAAAACGCTTAGGATTTTATCTTAGGAAAGCTTGGGATTTCTCTCTGTGGAAGACACTTTGTAAAGACATTCAGTCCAACTTAGAGTATTGCATGTGTTGCTTCTTTTTTTCTTTTCTTTTTTTTTGGGGGGGGGGGGGGTTGTCACATGGTGGTTCTTAAAGGCATATAGTCTATAGTCTTTTGTTAGCCATTTTTATCATTTTGTCAAATTAACAAATAAAATAACGTCTATGACAAATTCAACTGGTATAACCCAGCTGTTGAACCCCACAGGACTGTGCGGATTTGGGACTACACCCAGGACGCCTGTATCAATGTGCTGAGTGGGCACACAGCGCCCGTTAGGGGTCTGATGTGGAATACAGAGGTCCCGTACCTGCTGACCTCCGGGAGCTGGGACTACACCATCCGAGTTTGGGACACCCGAGACGGGACGTGTCTGGACACTGTTTATGATCATGGGGCGGACGTCTATGGTATTATTTATTCAGCTGTATATACATGTTTCAAGTAAACTCCCTTCTCACATTCTAACATTTTTTTGCAGGTCAACAGCAAAATCCAAAAATTGAACTCTTTAATACTCTTTTTTTTCAGAAAATAATAAAAGGAATGATCTGTGAATAAAAAAAATGTGATTCTATGACAAAATGTATTTTCAGTTTATAGGTTTAATATACATTTTTGTGTAGTTTTGGTATTGTACTCATGCCAGATTTTCCATGTATTAAATGCTGTTTGTCACTCTCTAGGTTTGACGTGCCACCCGAGCCGGCCGTTCACCATGGCCTCCTGCTCCCGAGACTCCACAGTGAGGCTGTGGTCTCTCACCCCTATCATTGCGCCTCTCCTCATCAACATCTTAGTCGACCGCAGCTGGGATGACATCATCGGGAACACAGGCGAGTCTCACGCTCATAATGGGGGGGGGGGGGGGGGGTCAGTTCATGCGTTCAGGTTTAGGAGACCGGAAACCGATTTTCGGTTCCAATTATTAGTACAATGACAAAGATTGTATACATGTATACGTGTGTATGATCCGACCGGTCACAAAAGCGATTTAACCAAGGCCAAGCTTATTGTTTGAGGATGCGGATATAACCACAAACTAAATATACTTTCTAAGGTTGGACCACGACCGTAGCTTAGTGGCTATGGGACGAAACAGACATGCAGTGCGACATTGGATGGGCAGAACACAGGTAGACTAATGTGGGATAGCATACTGAATCATGATAAGTCTTGATTCCTGTGGCAAAGCCAAGCTTGTGGATGACATCAGATACATGCTAAGAGTTTGATTAATGAGGCATTCATTGAGCCAGGCCTTTGCCATTTGTGCAAGACACGCCCCCATTCTCTGCTTACACCACACTGGCTCCACTTGCCTGGACAGCTTGGCCTACCCTGCCTCTGCCCTGTTGTTTGTGTAGATCGTGCAATGGTGCCTGGTGCCCCGCCCCTTCTGTGTGGTAAAGTATCCAGGGACGTCAAGCAGGAGCTGGATAAATTGTCTAGTGATGTTCGTCTGAAGAAACTGAGGTGGTTTTCTGAATGTTTCTCCGTGAGTAAAAATAAATAAATATATGTATAATTGTTCCACTCTGTGGATACAGGCTGTGTGGTTATACAGCGTGGACTAGATACACGTAGCCAGGTGTGAAACACAATTCCCAGAGGGCCATGTGTGCGCTCGTGTTTGTGCTCAGCAATTCCCCTTAGTCTAATTGGTCCAATTAGTGAATTAGTTGGATACATTTACACCTACGCATTTCCCAAAATGCACTGCATGCGCCAATCATTCTTGCGAAGGGGCCCGTGAGCAAACTATAAAAAATGTTTCAAATGCGTGGTTGACTGGGCTGAATAATTAATGAAGGGCAAAGGTTAACGCGACGAGCGGCACAAAGCCCTGGCGCCAGGGGACTTGAGTTTGACGCCGCGGCGTATAATAACGTGAGCGATGTGTGGCTCTTATTTTGCATCGCTGCACAGAACTTTTCAGATACTGAAAGAAAAAAATAATTTTGATTGTTTATCTGTCACGGCACAGCCGCCAGGCGGGGAGTAACAACCTTTGGGACCTTGTGGCCGTGACAACGGGCCAGGATGACAGCTTGCTGCCCCCGAGCTATGGGAAGGGTGTCATGCACATGAAGCACCTGGTCAGGTTCAAGACTGTAAGTCCCATTACCTATAACTGCTACCGCTAGCGCTCTAGAGCTTTCAAACATAGGCCAGTACACACCCCAAAGTCTCCCTGGCTTTTAGTCCTGTTACAAGTCATGGTGCTGGCATTTATAACTACCATGGCAACATTATTAATGCTGATGCAGTCAAAATAAAGTGGATTAAAATGTATTGTTTATGTAACTGATT
Organism: Synaphobranchus kaupii; assembly: GCA_029718625.1. Taxonomy (NCBI): domain Eukaryota; kingdom Metazoa; phylum Chordata; class Actinopteri; order Anguilliformes; family Synaphobranchidae; genus Synaphobranchus; species Synaphobranchus kaupii. The sequence continues at coordinate 16,454,728 of CM056395.1, forward strand.
GTATTTGCAGCTGGAGTATACATGCTTTCTTACAATTTAGTTACTACAAAGGTTAATTACACAACACAATGCTGCAGAGTCACTGTACATCTCTGTGCTTGACATTATTTACATCATTTTTGTGCTCAATAGGATGGGCAGCGTGTAATGAATTACTTGCCATTTTCTTTAGTTTGGTCAGATGATTTATTTGTATTTGTTCTGGGTTGCTTTCATCCCATAATATCACCCTATTCATTCACTTTCATCGACTTTCGATCTGTAGTCAGAGGCACAGGAGTTGACGATCGTGAAAATGTCCAAGTTCGGAGGTGGGATAGGAGCTCCAAGCAAAGAGGAGAGGCTAAAGGATGCGGCTGAGATCCACCTGAGGCTGGGCCAGATTCAGAGATATTGTGAACTCATGGTGGAGCTGGGAGAGGTACGGCCAGGAGCTGACTGAATTGCAGAGGTGGAAAATCCAGGTTCAAAAAGTAACAGTCCACCCTAGTATTTTGGTCCGATCACCTGTATTTGCTATTTGGCACAATTATTCAGCCAGGAGGTAGAACTAATTAGTGAAATCAGCAGGCTGAGTTCATGGGTGGAAGAAAAACATGGCAGGACTTTTACTTTCTGACCCCTGGACTTTATACTTCTGTTGTTCTTTGTGCAGACTTCACACACAGTAATAACAAAGGGAATGATTTGTTACCTTTTTTAAGCACTGTAAAAAGCCTATTAATTAAATCAGTTTAAAAGAAATGTTGCAAAATGAAAAAGCACTCTCACTTGTTTGTTTATCAAAGTTAACGACAGCAATGCATTTGGACTGAATTCCAAGTATCCATGAGCATGATGCTCTCCATCTGTTAGTGTCATCTATCCGTATTGGACATGCCTTATCCTTAAGGATATTTTATTTTTCAGTGGGATAAAGCACTATCAGTGGCACCTGGTGTATCCTTGAAATATTGGAAAAAACTGATGCAAAGGTAATTTATTCTTAAAAGCTTATTAGTCTTTTATTATGTAACTGTCTTACCAACACTGGGGATTAAAGTGAGACTTTGATCTTTGCTCTTCTTAAAAGCATTTTTTAAGTGTTCTTAAAACGTATAAGGGCGATAGTCGTCAATGAAACCCAAGTCGTAGACCCCACCTGGAATGGCATCCTCTAGAACAGAGGTGTGTCTCAGCACAAGCCCTTCATTTAAGCCATTGATTGGCTAAAGAGTCCACGCATAATATTGCTCTCAAGGCCTCATTGGAAGCTGACTGAAAGGAAACCACAAACACCTGCAAACACCGTGGCCCTCCAGGACTCTGAGCTCGGGCCTCCCTACTCTAGAACTAGGATTGGTTGTCCCTGGGATAATGAATCCAATAAAACATGAGTCTGAAATGAGTTGTAAAATTCTGGGTGCTTTTTCAAACTCACAGTGGAATGTGACTTGCTTGTTTAGGAGAGCTGACCAGCTTATGCAAGAGGACAACAATGACGTCATCCCATACTGCATTGCCACAGGTGATGTGCAGAAACTGGTCAATTTCTTCACCTCTAGGGGCCAGCTGAAGGAGGCCCTACTCGTTGCCCAGGTACTCCCAATTCCACACCAGTGTGTATTGGATCACATGTATCCTTACGGCTGTTTTATACTTCTGTGTGGTCAGCGTTTTTTGCGTTGTGCGGCACTCTCGAACAGACAGAGCATTTGTGCAACATGTTGCGTAGGTTGTGCAGGTCGCGTAATTAGATTTCCGGCCATTAGTTGGCCATGCATTGAACAAAGTCCATAAATTTGTTGCTTGACGAATCGTAGGGGTGCCTGTATCGTCAGACCTCTTCGGCTAGCCTCTCATCAAACCGCTCAATATTTGTTGTTTAAAATTCGCAACAGGAAGTGAACGATTTGGCGGAAATCCCACCTCATCACCATCACCAGTCAACCAATGATCATCTGTGAGTCGTATGCGGCCACTGATTACCAACTACGCACTTTTAAACTTTAAACTTTTTATCGGGGAGGTACACGACATCTACGGAGACGTGGTCTGCAACTTCCACACACGCCGCACAACACCTACACAGACCTATTTTTACGTGTACGACGCGGAAGTATAAAACAGCCCTTTGCCTCTCCTCAAATGCGCATACAAATCACCGATAAGTATCTGACAGCGATGCATGCCTGGTACACTGGCACCGGAGCAGCTGCATGTCTTTAATGCATTTAGGTCAGTGTTGTTGCATTTGTCTCCTCATTGATCACTTGGACCTGGTGGCACAGGGTGCGTGTGAGGGGAACATCCGCGCTCCACAAACCTCTTCGACAAACCACTCTGCCAGCGCAGACGAAGACAACGACAGCATGTACAACGGGTACGCTTTCTTTTTACTCTTATTTTTTATAGCATTTTTTCAATTTCCTCATACTTGCCAGGGGATTGCTCTCCCCTCAGAATAATCTTAGATCTGTGGCGGCGTGATTTGTCTTTTTCTCTCAGTATTAAAGACAAGGCTCTGCCTGCATGTTTCCCTTCTTCCAGGCTGTTGCATGGCGTCTGTAAGGAGCTGGCAGAGTGGTATTTTCAGGACGGGCGAGCGATACTGGCAGCTTGCTGCCACTTGGCGGAGGATAACACAGAGGTAGAGACACTGATGTACCATCACAGTCCTACACACACATCTAAGATATTTAATGCTTTTAGGTTTTTTATTTATTAAACTTTATTTAGCCAAGTGTTCACATTGAGAATATTTTGTACAATTTTAGGAGTGTTAGGAATGACTTGTTTTGATATTATATAAAATATAACTTTTCATACACAACGAACAGTGATTTTTTGTGTTTTTATTCGATTTAAAATAGAATAGAATAGAATAACTTTTATTTTCCCGTTAGGGAACTTCAGTTGTAGTTTCCAGCAGTAAAACAGACATCGACAGTGGGGCAGACCCACAAACACAAACAAGCATGTTAAATAAACACATTCAATTGAATCAGATGTTTCACATTATAGTGAAGGTATGTGTGATTATTTGGTATACCAAAACTCATATGCTCTCTGGCAAAGCTGGCAATTGCCAGTCTAATTAGGGGAAATGAACTGGAACTGGCCGTATGTGTTGGAATGGTGCTGGGAGAGGCAGCCAATCAGGCGACACATTACGTCTTGGAACTGCTGGCCAGGAAGTACATGACTGCTCCCACCTGGTAAGGTGCTCCCAAAATCGTATATATCTGTTTCATATACTGTATATCTGTAGTATTGCTGTGTATGAAATTTTAAGTAAGTTATATTGGACATTTACTGTCCATTTCTGCCTGAGAATGGAGAAAATAATAACGTGTCATTATTTGCTAAACCAACAGAGAAACATTAAAATTAGAATGAGTGGTTAATTATGTGCCTTGACCTAAGTTCATTCAGTAACTTTTCAGATAAATTATTGTGAAATTGTATCCAGTGAGGGTATGATCCAGCGGGAATTACAGAATTAGGATGCTGAATTCACACATTACCTGTCCAGCAATGATATTCTCCTGGGCAACAGAGCCTGTGTGATTATTTTAATCGTGCTTACATTTGCCATCATTCGGAAAATATCCACCAGTGGTGTTTCTAATTGTCATTTCCTTTTAGCTTCCCATCTGTTGGATACAGGTATTTTACTTCCCTGAGACAAATTGCATTTGGTTTCTTTGTCATTGTGTTTGTCTTGCACTCATAATTGCAAAAGATGACTCTGGTACAGACAACATCCATATTTGTTTTCATAGTGTATTTTGTATCCATGCCACCACTTAGTCAGGCATTGCTTTATTCTGACTGCATTCGCCTGTTCAGGGCAATTCATGATTAATATCGGTGATGGATATACATTACAAAAACTGTGTGCAGCAAGATATTTGAGTTACAGAAGAGCCCAGATATAATAACCAGAAAGAACTAGGTCTGAATACACTGAATTATTTATTTAAGTTTCATTTTAACAGAAATTAAAATGCCACTTCACTTGTCAAAGACTGTGCTGTGTGTCTGCATCAGCAGGAGATGTTGATTTTTCCATTGTTAAATATGTTCGATATTTTACAGATTGTTTAATTGATATACGTACATTTTGAACAATAGAATGGAAACACACAGGAGAGAGAAAAAAAGGTGACGTATCAGAGATGACATGGCTTCATTAATGTCCAGTCTCCCACAATCTGAGGCAATAAATATTTAATGTGAATTTGTAACGTTCACCCCTAGCAATAGTCTGCCATGCAGAGCATTTTCTTGTGATTGATGGTCAGCGGACCTCTTTTGTCTGTCACCGGTACTAACATGATAACACTTATCTTCCTGTCCAGGGACCTGGCTGCCGATTTGTTACAAATGATCCCAGACAATGAAATCCTGTTAGTCAAGCTGTGTGCATTCTACCCAGGCAGTGCTGCAGAAATCAATGATCTTCATGAGAAAGTATGCTTTTCATTAATGGCATTTATAGATCTTTATGAAAGGCTCACATGCCCTGCAGATTATACTTTAATACCTTCAGCCTATCAGTCATTTAAAAAAAATTTTTTTATATTAAATATTAAATATTTCATATTAAATCTGCAAGAAAAACATATTTATAATTTGTACACTGGAAATATGGTTATGTACACTGGAAATATGGTTAAAATTTCTTCTCAGTTTTTTTTAGTTTTACCCTCATTGATGAAAGTGGGATGTTCAGATTATGATAAATCATTATGATTATTTGTACCGTTGTGGATATGCAAATATAAACCAAGAACAAACAAATAATGTATATTGCATTGTTCAGATTTTTTATCATGGACATTAGCATAGTCTGTGTAATGCTGTGTTGTTTAGCGTGACTGCTCTGAGGAATTAATAGTATTCAATCAAATACAAATGTAAAAATGTCCTTGTCTGTATTTATCGAAATAACGTACAATTAATTGTCATTTCAGTGCAATCTCCCAAGTTTAGAAGAATGTAAAGAATTAGGGGAACAGGCGTACAGCGATGGAGAGATTTTCCAAGCTGTTAAATACTACCTTTTGAGTCTAGAGCCAGAAAAGGCCCTGCCTATAGGAATCTCATTTGTTAAAGGTGAGACTTTTTTAGATATACTGTAGCTATCATGTGTCTCATTACAGATGTTTTAGTTGACGTTTTATTTAAAGAAGGTGTGCATAGTGTCACAAAATGTCACGGTTATTGTAAATTAAATGTGACAAATAAACCTTAATGTGCCATGTTGATGTACCATGTTGTGCAAGCGTGCTTAACATTGCATGATTTTAGTTGGGTGGCTTTGGCTTGCAAATGATCTTTATATTTCTGTACTCAACAGAACAACTTAGCAGCTCTGACTGGACTTTAAACTCAGTGCATCCCATCCTAGACCTGCTTAGTTACATAAGAACTGACAGGCTCATCCTCCCTAAGGTTAACGAGTGAGTATATTGGCCTCATGTTGTACTTGCTGGCTTTTACGGCATCTCTTCCAGCAGAGCATTGTGTGTGTGCGTGCGTGCGTGCGTGTGTGTGTGTGTATGTGTGCTTTATAGTGTAGTTAAGAACTTTTGTAAGCATGTATTATCAATGTATTATTATACATAGGAACCTCTGAGATATGAGTGCATCAGAAATGGATGTGCTTTGGGAGGTTTTAAAGTGATTGGAATCATTACTAACATTACTGTAGCCTTATTTTTTTACATTAAATTAAACAATAATCAAACTGGAAGTTAAGTTCCCACTTTTCTGAATCAGTGATTATAAAGAATTTGATATTGATAAGGTACAAATGCATGTTTCTGTATACCCTGTTTGTACACAGTAAATTCACAGCAAAATGTCCAGTGTTAATTCAACTCTAACAGTGTTGATTCTGTTAGAATGACACTGTTAGACACTGTTAGAGTTGAATTAACACTGGACATTTTACTGCGTATGTAATTCTGAGGTTCTACTGTGTGTTACGTGATAATAATGTATAATATAATGAGAATAGCATTCAACGCTCTCCAGTGTACCACACATACCCTCTAGGGAGATTGGTGGTTTTGCCCTGTGCTGTGAGTAAATACTCTGTCTGAGTCACTGCCTGTTTCCTATTGCCAGAAGCCATAACCAGCTGCTCATCCTCTGTGGATACATCGGCGCTCTGCTGGCGATCAGGAGGCAATACTCCAGCATCGTTCCTGCTCTGTACGAGTACACCAGGTCAGCTGCCAAGTTATGCACCAAGCATATGGTATATCATGTGCATTATGGCATATCATATGGTATATCAAGCATATGGTACAGTATATCATGTGCATTATGATATATCATATGGTATATCAAGCATATGGTATATCATGTGCATTATGGTATGTCAAGAATATGGTATATCATGTGTATTATGGTATATCAAGAATATGGTATATCATGTGTGTTATGGTATATCATATGGTATATCAAGAATATGGTATATCATGTGTGTTATGGTATATCATATGGTATATCAAGTATATGGTATATCATGTGCATTATAAACAACTTTTATCATACTTTAAAAATGCATCACTCATGACTTATGTTTCTGTAATTTGCCCTGATGAGGGCTTTCATCTGAAATGTCAAGTGCATTTATCAAACACTTTTTTAGTAGCCATTTTTTACTTCCATTTCCCTCTAAGTGCCAGTGCATCTATTGTATATGTTGCCGCACACTGAGGTGTGTGTGTGTGTGTGTTGCGTACAGGATGCCTGATGCAGGGGTGTATTGTTGTGTTCTCCAGCCAGCTGCTGAAGAGGCGGGAGGTGTCCATCCCTCTAGAGATCCAGCAGCTCTCTGTGGAGCTGGACGCTTGGCGGGCATGCACCATGTCTCACAACAAGTGGGTCCCACACCTGACAACACCCTTCATATATCAGTCCATCACAGATGAGCTCGAGCCCAGAGAAGTCGGCGGCGTTTCTGGATGTTGTTGATATATGGCTTACGCTTTGCATAGTAGAGTCTTAACTTTGTAGATGCAGCGACGAACTATGTTTACTGACAACGGTTTTCCGAAGTATTCCCGAGCCCATGTGGTTATATTGATTACAGAAGCATGTCGGTTTTTAATGCAGTGCCGTCTGAGGGATTGAAGGTCACAGGCATTCAATATTGGTTTTCGGCCTTTACGCACAGAGATTCTCCTGAATATTTTCATAATATTATGGACTGTAGATGGTGAAATCCCTAAATTCCTTGCAATTGTGCTTTGAGAAACGTTATTAAACTGTTGAACTATTCGCTCACACAGTTTTTCTCAAAGTGGCGAAACCTCGACTCATCCTTGCTCGTAAACGCCCGAGCCTTCGTGGGTGCTCCTTTTATACCCAGTCATGATAGCATCACCTGTTACCTATTCACCTGTTTACCTGTGGAATGTTCCAAACAGGTGTTTTTTGAACATTCCACAACCTTTCCAGTTTTTTACTTGTGTTCCAACTCTTTTGGAACGTGTTGCTGGCATCAAATTAGAAATGAGCGTATATTTACAAAAATCAATAAAGTTGATATGGTAAAACAATAAATATATTTTCTTTGTACTGTTTTCAATTAAATATACATAAAAGATAATTTACAAATCACTGCTTTCTGCTTTTATTTGCATTTTACATACTTTTTGCTTTTTACATACATCCCAACTTTTTTGGAATTGGGGTTTGTATATTCCATACAAGAGAGGCTTTTGAATCCATTGTAAGGGATTTTCTGTAACTTTCTGTCCATGGTGCTTGATTTGGATGGATTCAACTTTGTAGTCAATTTGAAGTGAATTATCAAATCGCTCACAACAACAGTCCAAGACAGAGACTGCCAAGAGTAGCACAAGACAATGGAAGAACAATTAAATTTATACGCAAAGCAGTTGAGCTTCACATTTTTATGCTAAATTAAACGGGGGATTACTCCTTGCCATAGATTACAAAACATTTTTCTTTCCTCAAATAAAACTGTAAATGCCGCCAAATGTAATGATCTGTGAATTTATTAGATTTGTTTTTGGGGTGTTTTTTTAATGGAGATTTTAGAGTGATACAGCACATCGCCCCCACTGGTTTCTTATCCACTGATTTAGACGGAAGCATTTTGCTGTATGAGGACTATTTTGGCTAAATGCATTTGTACGTGTCTGCCCCTGCTTGTTGACAGTGACACTGCTTGTTTGTCTCCCACAGGTCCCCCGAGGAGGTGACGTATACGCCCCCGTCTGAGGCCCACAAGGCCGAGTATGCCCTCCTGCTGAGCCGAATTAAGGAAGAGCCCCTCAGGGGGATGGAGGGACCGGACTATGTGACCGGCTCCAACCTCCCCAGCCACTCTGACGTCCAGATCTCCTGTTTCACAGGACTGCGGATACAGGTCAGACCCGGCTCAAACGCCGTCACTGTTTCATTTACATTACATTACATTACAGGTATTTAGCAGACGCTCTTATCCAGAGCAACTTACACAACTTTTTTAGAATTTTTTACATATTATCCATTTATACAGCTGGACATATACTGAAGCGTTTCAGGTTAAGTACCTTGCTCAAGGGTACAACGGCAGTGTCCTACCTGGGAATCAGCCTAGCACCTGAGCAGACGTGGAAAAGTGGTGTTTTGCTTTAACACATTCAAAAATAATAATAAATAGGTACAAAATAACAGAAATATGGAAACCCCGTGTTTAATTAAGCGACAGCAAGTGCATGCATAACGGAGGCTAACCGCGCAGGTGCGGCTGAGCCATTAATTAAGCAAACAGTATCCCAGCATGCACAGGGCCACGTATTATGTGCCTGACAGGCCTGGTTGCCTATAACGATGGTCATTGTGGCTGCAAGAGGAAACCTCAGGGTCAGGGACAGTGAAAACATGGGTGATTTTGGGGACACAAAACAGGCATACAACCAGTCCAAACTGTGACAATAGCACGCAGTTTCATTAAACAAATTGGTGGTGGCCCAAACCCCTAAGTGACTTTACATTGGTGTTTCCATTTTTGTGTATATGTATACAAATGTATTGAAGCATTAATGTTGGTCACTGAAACAATAAATGTACCGTTTTTGTTTTTTGGCTTACGCAGGGCCCTGTATTCTTCCTTGAAGACGGGAAGTCGGCCATTTCACTAAATGACGCCCTGATGTGGGCAAAAGTGAATCCCTTCTCGCCGCTTGGCACGGGGATGCGTCTCAACCCCTTCTGAACACAGCGTGTGGCGAAGCTAGCCCGCAGCATTTGGCTGTGCGACAGAGAGGCACAGGCATGGACACGGTGTATACGTACGTCAGTATCTACTTTGGGGGGTATCTTTGTAGGACGGACGGAGAAGCGACAGCTGAAGATGGACGACGATGGAATTGTCGAAAAGTGCTATGAGAGAAACAGTCGATTGCGATTTCCAAAGGTTGTCACCCCACAGTTTGTGGCCTGGAGATATGCACGGAGTGTGTGTGTGGAGATCAGTTAGAGTGAAACACATCAGATAACAGGTTAACATTTGCATAAGCACTTTTACTGGCCGAACAGAAAAGGGTGCTTAAATGCACATGCTTTTTGAATTAGATTATGTATGTGACAAAACAATCTGCATGATCCCGATGGAGGAAAGAAAAATGTTGATGAAGGATAGTAGATGTATTCTCAGAATGAAAATGCTTCTTCCAAAGTCAGAGAGTGGTCTGACAAAAATTTGGGAAAAGATATAGGCATTGCTCTCTTGGTCATAATTTGTTGCATACCTCACATCTTTAGTACCCGCCCAAAAACTGTTCTTGGTTCTATGCTTGTATATGTTTTTCATATCCCTCTTGTCGTTTGTTTCCTTTCCACAGCATTTCATTGTTTTGCATAGTCAGTAAGAACAAAAATGTATATAGAGAAAAAATGTTAATTTTATGAAACCCGAGAGAAATGTCCAAAATGTGTTCAAAGATTGAGTTACAGGTCATACAATGCATCCATTGCTTTATCTGTAAAAATGTGCAACTTAATGAATGATAATCAAAAAAACTGCAGTATCTGTGGAATTGTTAGCAAGTGGTAGTGCTATGACCCTGATTGCAGGCAGTAGTGTGCATTGTATTTGACTGTGAATGTAAACATTTTTGTAGATCCAAAAAAGAGAAAGGCAGATGTGTACAGATATGGATTATATTTGTTAGCTTGTACTGTATATATTAAATATTGTTTGGTTGTGCAGTATTACCATATCAGGGTTGTGAGCGGTTAGAGACAGAAAAAAAGAAAGTAAACATCGAAAATATTTTTTCACGTAAAAATTCAGTGTTTCCTCACTGTTACCAAATGAGATGTGTTTTAACATGCTACAAATGCGCAGAGCTACGGCTTAAGACGGCTGTTGGATTGCCTTCAACAAAGGTAGTTCTTTCTTTTGAATTTGCACATTGGTTTAGTATCGTAGAGTAGTTACTGTGTGATTAAAATTACATTTGCAAGTTGTGCCTTAACGTAGAAGACAAAACAACATTCAGCACCCTTACCAGTTTAACAATATACATATGAAATGCATTAGTTGCATTAGTCTTTAAAAGCTTCACAGTTCAATTGCAGCGTGCTTTGCTGGAGCTTAAACCTCATATTTAAACCTCAAGACCACAGACCTGCATTACAACTGGAACAGCTAAACCTTATTGGAATCAGAGATTCCAGTTTTAATGCAGTTCTGTGGTCTAGAGGTTTAAAACTGAGGTTTAAAGTTACCCCACCTAAGTACACTGCAAGTGACCCTGCAAGTTTCCATGCCTGGAAGTCTCTGAAGTTTATCACAGTGTTTTTAGCACTGGTTCAAAGGTACCATGCTAGTTTGTTTTCCTCAGGTTTCATTGCAAAATGTATATGTGTTTGTATTTATTATTTTTGCTTATTTATTTATTTATTTATCTATGTACACTGTGCATATCCGCTGCTGTACAGTCTCTGTAATAGACTGCATTTGACAGCCAGGTTTATTGCCTGACATAATGTTGAAATTATAGTTGTCAAAAAGTAATATACGTACACCCAGGTTTGCCCGTGATATTGTTTATTGCTGTTGTAGGGGATTATTCGTCGGAGCAAGAACACAGGTAGGCAGACTTAAAAATAAAACGATGAAAGCCAGCTAGTGTATTAACACGTTCTGCAAAGGCGTCATTCTCACTTAATGGCTTTTGTGTTGCTTATTTACATTTCGAGTGTAAGCAATAAACCTTTTCATACGGTGCCATAGCTTTTTGTACCTTTGTTAATGCACGGTTGTTTTCAATAATAATAATGATAAAAACTAGTACGGGCACGCGTTTATTGAGCTACTTCGGGCGGAATCCTTTAATGCTTTTATCAGTTTGCTTTATTAATTTGAGTATATAACTCTACAGTTAGGGTTTGTATATCTCAGTGGCCCATCTCAATAGATTTTCCATTTAATGTATTTTAATAGGAATTCATAAATCCGTATAACCAATAACAGTATTTTTAACCATTGCTCGTTTCATCACAAAAACATATTCACAGTGTTTATCAATAAGACTTACATTATTACCCAATTCAATCTAAATGCTTTGTTTCTTTGTTTTGGGGGGGGGGGGGGGGCTTGACAGTTATTGAGATGGTGGTGATTGGCATAATAGGTACTGTACCTGCATCTGTCTGTGTGTGTGCCAATGCGTCTGCACTTGTGTGTGTGTGTGTGCGCGTGTGTGTGTGTGCATTTCTTATTCATGTCTTGTCCTTGGTTTTCTCGCTGTTCAAATGTCGCAAAGCACCCTTTCAGTAACAGCCACGCTGGGCAGTAGCACAGCTAGAGTTTGATTGGTGTGTTAAATGTCATGACGCTGAGCACACAGGACATGCTTTGATTTGTTAATAGAGATGCGTCCATCTGAAACCGTTTCGGTATTCTGCTGGGTTTTATGAACATGGGCCTGCTAGCACCAATGGTGAAAATTTGGCAATGTAGATTGGGTAAGCAGGGTTTTGCGTTGAGTTGGAACATTGATTCTATCATTCCTAATCAGGTTAATTGAATGCATAATTATTTAAATGCAATTGCAAGTCTTTCTTTAAGTTACTACAGTTTTGATTAACTCATTTAAGTATATTTATTTAGTACCAGCCAGCTTTGTGGCACAGAAAATGCCATATTTGTCTTGTTTGCTACAATAGATTTTTTTTTTTGCATTGTTATTCAGTTTAAGAAACACGTGACAATCCCAAATTTGATGTAGTGGCAAAATGTTTTTTTTGTTGTTTTGGTGCGTTTGCTTTTTGGGAACAGGGCCTGTTCTGTTAGTGTTTCTATCTGAGACCAGAACCTAAATTGCTGGGGAGTGAAGTTCTATTCTCATTGGAGTGCAATTCCAGAATATTCTACAAACAAACCTATGAATCCCAGGAGGAGAGTCCCAGTTGTACTGTTGTTACTTGAGAGATCGTTGTGTGTCATTTGTCATATAAATCAACCAATCAAACAAGTCCTGTTCAAATTTATGTAGCTCTTAACAATACAGACAAAGGAAGGGACCGTGAGTAATTAACCCTCTTGTGAAATGAAACATAGGAACCGTGTGCTGGTCATAATGCATTTCAGTGCTGAGGCACTCTATACCCCCACCTAGTGTTCTGGTCACTGCACTGACATTTGTTTTTTTTAAATGTAGCAATAACAATAACACAAATACATTGTTACGACTGTGATGGCCGTTAGTTACCCTTCAAATGAAAAGGAAGGGGAGAAGTGTTAAGCTAATGAAAAAGGTTAAAATACAAGCTTTTTATTTTATTTGTCTTTATATTTTACACATACATTTACATACACTTTTAACATATGATGCAGTTTGGCAAAATTCATTAATGAGAATGGCAAGCTTCCTTTTTACATTCAGAATATAAAAGTTGGCTCTTAACATGTTTACAAGATAAGATGACACAGCTGGCAATACACAAGCTGTCCGTGTTATTCGTCTGGTATCTGAGACAGATGCATAACACAAGCAGTATTGTGAACACGGTTATTATGGTAACAATTCTAAACACTGGCTTGCATGATTTGGAGTACTTCTTTTACGTAATCTCCTTTGGCTTGGGCAATGCTCAAGTTTAGTTATTCTGTCAAGAGGTGAAGGCAAAAAAGTATTTCATAAAAAAGAACACTTATAACTTGAAAAACAACATGTGGACAATGTATTATGAATATTATAGGGCACTGCATTATTTTATGAACTAAAAACACATGGCGTATTAAAAACGAAACTGAACATAAGCAATACTGTGCATTTATTGTACAGCATATTAAAGTATATAAATCTTTCACAAATTGACACGATATGCAGAACGTAACATATCGAAGTGACGGTATTCTAATATGTGCAGTTTATATTAATACATATTTGAAAATATATTATCTTTTTAGAGGTCATATATTTTTCTCAGGCTTAAAGAAAATGACATGTTGGTAAAGCGGAGTCCATGTTGCGTTACAAACCGATTTAATTCGCAAATCATAATTGATCTCCCTGAACAAGCTACTAGAGCGGGGATGACGCTGTAGGCAGGTGTTTGCAAGCAAATAATCAGTTTTATTGTCAAAAATATAGTGTATTGATTTCAGCACGAAACACACTGCATTCCTTTACAGATCCCACAGACATAAAAGGCGAGTCATACACTCGTTGAGTCAGTAGGGGTCGCTGCTGAGCTCTTGAAGGCAGGGCATGCTAACAGTTTAGCTACGCTGCACTACATATTTACAGGCGCTCTCGCCGCACTTATATACTGTTTTTCTAAATGCGCTGGCCCATTTAAGGTTGATAGTGAATTAAACATGTAATATTATACATAATATATATATGTAAAATACGTGTGTCTGTTTTCAGACTGATAATGATACTCTAGTTAAGTAAATAACATATGAATGTTATCTTACGCAAAAAGGCTAATCTGGAAGCATGCAAAAAAAGAACATGATGACACACTATTACCCCCAGAACAGAAATAGAAACCAGAGATTCTTCACTAGAGGCAAAGACAGACATCAACCCTGACAGGAACAGCACACACATCTGCAAAGAAGAGTGTTGGCTCGACACGACAGAGGCGCATTCAGAATGCAGGCAATGTGCTTTCTCCTTTGCTTTGAATAATACACAATACTGTACACAGTAAGAACACAAAAACAGAGTTTAAACTTGCGACATCCCAAATTTAAACTTGTTTTGGGGATGTGGAGCTCACAACTAGTGTTTAAATGAGTCATTCACAGTTAAGAAAAACACATATCACATATAGACTTAATGCACTACTTACAGATTCATTGCTAATTGGACATCTCACCCTAAATTCTAAAGGATATTTTTTGTACAACTCAAGTGAATTGTATTCCTTTGTCGCATGTTATGAGAGTGCCGTTATAGAGTTACATTTCAGTGCTGGGTATGGCTCGGGGGTGGGGTCAGGCTCAAAATATATGAAGGTAGTAAATGCACTTGATAGAGGGGAAAAAGTGAGGGAGGGAGAGAAAGATAGAGAGAGACAGACAGACAGAGATGGGAGAGGGAGAGGGAGCGTTGTTCTATCTGTACTGCAGGAACCTCTTTAGCAAGGTGGGCAGCTGAAGCTCTGGAATGAGGTGCAGCCTGGACCGGCCCACGTATTCCCTGATGCTCAGGCGACACAGCTGACACAGTGAGCGGGGCGTGGCTACAAAGCAATGTGGGAGGGGACAGATAAATGTCATTCAAAGCTTTCCTCCAATTAGGAACAGTTTAACATCTAAATCTGATGCCCACGGCTCAGTATTGATTATGCGCATTCTCTCATTCGCTGCGTTGATTCTACCCATTCTGAAGAGAGCCTCTGGTTTTCTAATAACAACATTATGCAAGGGAATCATACCAACATCAGCAATCATCATCATCCATGGTAACATAAACAATCCACCAAATACTGAGAAATTCTAAGAGCCTTATTTTTAGCCAAATTTGCGCAGACAGAACCGAAGCACAGCCCTCAGTTTCTCTTTTAACTCTTCTTAAGAGGGCCTCACATTAGTTTTTTTCTGAGGCTCCACTTTTAGCTGACATGACTACCATGTGATTGGGTCATACACGATACAGTTCTCTTCACACACAGCAGACGGTCTGTGACATACCTTCGTACAGCAGGAGCAACCCCTCAGCCAGACTGCTAGGAGGCGCTGTCTCCACCGGACGCTTCAGCTCCAGGTTCCTTGAGTTGATGTTGGCTCCAAACTCCAGCAGCGCCTTCATGACCTCTGGGCAGTCCTTCTGCGCAGCGGCGTGCAGCGGCGTCTCCAGGAACCTTCCTTTCTGTACGTTTGCTCCTGTGAGGAAGAATAATAGGTGAACCCCCGTTAGCCTACGCACTCCCACCGTCCTCCTCACTGCACTTATCTCAAGCAAAGGACTGTGATGCCTCATCCACTGAAGCAAAGTCAAGGATCAATAAAAATGTTATTAAATGTTCGGATAATGATGAAATCAGTCTGACTCAATGACACCCTCACATATGTAACAACACTGGGAAAAAAATCCTTCTCACAATATAGTCTCTCATAAAGATTGATTATTATCTCAAGAAATATGTCACAAGACAGACTAACCTTACTTTAACACCTCATTTCATCCATTAGAAATATACTTGTTTTTCAGTGTTATAACAGGAAACAGAGCACACTTCCTGTGGCTAAAGTCAGCAATAATGTTGCGTAAGAGCGTGGCCCTCACCCCCCGGCGAGCAGAACGCGGGTACACTGCAGTTGCTGGGACATGCAGGCGATGTAGAGCGGGGTACCCAGGTGTGGGATGTCATAGTCCACATTGGCCCCCCATGCGATCAGGGCCTCCACACACGCGCTTCTGCCTGGGGGGGGGTATCATCAGGAACGGCGTCAAAACACACCCCCTTGCCCCCACCCTCTCCCTGCAGGGGTCAGGAGTCAGACTCGCCGCCACAACTGGAATGCGAGAGAAAGACCTGGGGCCGCACGTATAAAACTCTGAGTAAAAGGACGCGTAAAAGAACGCTCAGGGTGAAAGTCGTAAATCTGCTTAAAAAAGGTTTTGCATTTTCTACCTCTGCCTTTCGGTCACTAAGTCGCCATATCACACTGACGGCGAACATTGCGTACATACGGTGTCCAGCGTGTGCAGAGGTACGCAGATTCTCACAGCACGTGTTATTTTATACGTCTGAATTTCTGTGTGGAAACTCCCTTAAGCGGCTTTCTGAGGGAATTTTTCTGCTCAGCACTGTTTATACATGTGGCCCCTGGACTGCTCCGGACCAGAAACAGGCCTCCCCTGTTTTACATCAGCACAAGCTTTGGGAGCATGGGGGTCAATGGAAGGTCAGGTACTTGTGGTACATCATAATATCGTATAGTACACTGTACCAAGGCAGAACCAATCAGAACCTTTTCCTGCCTTCTGTTTTGAATCAATTTATTTCACCTGTTTTTTTCTCATTCACTAAACAGAGTAATATAAACCTTGGGTTTTGGAAGGCTTACTTTTACTTTTGAATGTTTCACTTTGGAGTTATAATATAAATAAATAAATAATATATTTAGATTTTTTTGTTATATTTTGAGCAAAGTGAGCTGATATTTTGACCCATTTGAAGGCAGTAATGGACCCATGACTAATAAAAGAAAGATAACCAAAGCCAGAGAGTCCATATGTTTAGCAGTTCATCACACGGCCCGGACTAGTATGGCTACAGTACCTTTGCTGGTGGCTTCGTGAATGGGGGAGGGCTGGCATATTTCAGACTGGGGTTTGGCACCATGCTCCAGGAGGGCCTCTGTACACGTCGCACTGCCCGCGGAACAGGCATTGAACAGCGGCGTCACCCCCGTCTATGGTGGTGCCATTTACCTGCAGGGGACATCAACATGGATTCATTCCACAGACCAAAATGGACACCTTCACCGCATTTGACAGCAGAATTCAACATGACTGTTGGAGCATGACTGTTGGAGCACGACTGCTGTAACGTTACCCACGCCGTATGAAAATGCTGTCAGAACATCGCGTGCTACAAGGTTTGGCTCTCCTCTAAGCATTAATCCATGAATAATACCTCATCCACCAATACAGCACCTCTAATAGGGTGAACACATACTGCACAAGTCTGTGTGTGCTGCCTATATTTGGTGTTTTGGGGAGGGGCCTACGTTGGCTCCAGCATTAATGAGCGCCCTGGCACAGGCCACGTGGTCTCCAAGGCAGGCCTCGTGCAGAGGCGTCACGTGATCGATGGTGAGGATGTTCGCGCTGTAACCCTACAGCAAGGGGGAAACACATCACCACAGTTACATCGCTGAAGTTACACACCCAGCTCCTACATATCAGTATATTTTTTCAACTTTGTACACTCTAATGAAGATTTTCAGGAGGACTAAAACTGAAACTTCATCAATCTTCCATAGTCGGCATTGAATTACACTATTACTTTTTGGTTCTCTCACCCTCTCTCTCGTGCCCTCTATATTGCTTCTTCTCTCTTACCCTTTAGCTCTCTCTAGCCTGTTCTCTCACCCTCTACCCTCTCTCTACTCCTCTGAGAGCAAGTCATTTACTCAAGAGCAACTCTTCCGGCCCCCCGCGGCGGCGGTCTTCGAGACAGAGGCCCCCGCCTCCTCGACGCTCACCTGCGACAGCAGAGTCCTCAGAGACAGGAGTCGACCTTGAGCCGCCGCCTCGTGGAGCGGAGAGCGGTCTGCCCATGACCCTGTGACAGAGTGGCCGAGATCACACCTCAAATAATCAGCATGCCCACTGGCCCTTCTCCCATAAAAGAAAGTGAATGAATCGGAAAGAAAAATTAATACAAAAACCCTTCTTCTTAATCGCACACGCCGCCTCACAATCTTCATCGTTGAAATCAACAGCACAGGAAAAATACTGATAATGTTGCAATGATTACCTCCGTTTGCCTCCCCAAATGAATGGAGGGGAGAGTTCTATAAAGTGACATCATCATCACATTTGAAAAAAGTCAGTTAGGCTGTACAGCTTCAGCTGAACAGTCCTCTTACATTGTTAATAGAGCCGGGTTAGTGGTGCACAGGGCCCAGCAAATTGCATTGACAATGAATTTGCTCAGTTAATGCATAATAGACTGCGGGTGACTTGGAGAGGAGGGTTGTTGAAACAACGATAATAAAAGCAATCACTGGCCTGAAATGTCGCTCTCAATGTAGGGTTGTTTTATTATCATTTAACGGTAGGTGACCATGCCCAAGGTTAAGGGCTGTTTACACACCTGAGTCAATCCCTTTGATGAGGAAATAAAGTGCTAAAACGAGACCTTCGGCGAGTTTCAGTGAACGGCTTCCATTTTCACATTATTTCTCAAAGGTATGTACAAACGTATTTGTGGGTTAATAATATAAGGGGAAACCATCTGAAATGGAGAGGTAAATCACAACCCTGTTAATTGGCATCAATTTCAGGGGTTTACTGAACCTTGCGCTTATTGCAAGATGAAATACTGCAGTCGGTATTGGCTGTGCTGTTACTGTGTCGTAAACTGTGTTGAATAGTGTACGTTATGAGCACAAAACCAATGGGACTGGCGCACAGGGCAATATATCAGACTTTAAAAAAATTAATAAATAAAATAAAAAAATATTTTGTGATGCTTTTTGCTGAACTGAAATGCATGGTATGATATTTTCATTCTCTGAAAATTTCAAATGATCACTGGTACATTGTTTAGTTTTCTAAAGTATTTTCTCAAATGACCACTGAAAGAACCACTTGGTATATGCAATATTAAAAACACTTGACCCTCTAATGTGCATACAATCACATGTACAAATACTAATTTCTAGCTCTTACTGACCTAAAATAACTAAATACAAAACTTTAAAAACCATTTTAAGGGGAGGTAGCCATTTCAAGAATGATTTCCTGTACATACAAAGAATTAAAATGACATGTTGTTAGATAATTAGTTCAAAGTAATCTTTACGTGGTAAAGAAAGAGGCACTGCACATGGTTACGGCTGTAATTTCTTCACTTTTAAATGTAACTGTGATTTAATTTGGTTTGATGGAAGGAAATGAGGAATGTATACAATAGCAACGGGGAGATGTTTTTTTTTTAGATTTGATGTTATTTCTTTTGGAAAACATTATTTTATATTCATCGCTATATGTAGCTATAATCATGAAATAATGCTAATTTTCAGCACACTGAAATCCTGACTGAAAGGGTTTGCTTGAAAACTATCCCCGCATTCATAGTGTTCTAACACAACATTCACACACACATTTTGCCCTGCAGCACGACGGCATCCAAGAACAAACGGACACTCGTTTAATGTGGATAGAATAATGAAATGCTTCATTTAAAATGCATAACACTTTGCTATAGATAAGTACCCCGCTTTCGCAGTGCTTTCAAAATGTCTACAAATATCAGAGGACAGTAAATCACAGGCTATATTTAGAAGTGCCTCTCATTGAGCCATCTGGCCTAGCTGCATACAATCGGGCAGTCTGAAATGCTGCACAAACATCGTCCGCAGACCCCAAACCGCCGCGACAGAGGTAAAATGCCAGAGCGTTTCTACGTACCAAGGTCGCCATCTCCCCACGGCACGTCAAGCCAGCCGTAATCAAACGTGTAAGACATGGCCTGCAAACAGAGGACTCTTGTCACCTCGAGACGGCTTCGTCCCGGGATTCAAAACAGCGCCATCTCTGGAGCTCAGCCTGATTTGACTGTGAAATTCAGCCAAAATGGCGCTGGCTTGGCAAGGACTCACTCTCTGTTTAGGATTTTCCTCCTAGGCCTACAGCAGAAAATGTCAACTAGATTTAGCAGAAGGATAAGAGCAATGAAACAATAAGGCATCTCCCTTCATTTGTTTTTTATTATTTCCAAAAATATTCCACATCTTTCCATTGACATTTTGAAATGTCACAGTGGCAGTACGACATTCCTGTAGGGGACCCCTGTGCTAATAGTTAATCCAAATGCAAATTAATTCAAACACCCAATGGTGTAAACAAGGGCCCGGATTCTTTTCTGTCTTTGGATGTTCAACAGAGCTCTCTGTCTACAGAGGGAGTCCATGGTTACCTGAAACGCTCAAAGGCTATTGGTCACCTGGAACAAAAACAAGTCAGGCTAGTACTGTGCCTTCAAGTGAAAAGCTTTTCTTTCCATGGAAAAGGCTCTCATGAATATTTCATGCACACACAGAACATGCTTTTGTCTTCCAAGGCGACCGCATGTACACATCCACTAGTGCTGAAACTGACCAACGACTGATGAAGAAATTAAACGGAATCAAAATGAAACTGAACCAAAATTTTAATGTGGGCATTATTCAGCTTGATAGTTTTTTAGGTGCAGAACAAATGCTGGAATATTCCTTTGTTATAATGATTAGTGCTGGCAATATTAATTATGAATGGACTTGCTTTCATTTTCATATGGCCTTGTCTGGGAGAACTTTGACATTTTGACAATATCCTTTTCCCCAGCTACAAAGGTAATGACAGCGGTGTCAAGTAGGAAAGCTGAATCTGGTTGAAACACTGGTTTACAACCCAATGCCACAATGGATCTATTAATGAACTAAAACTAATGTCTTCCTCTCTCTAAAAAGTATGAATAAAAGTTTATATTTGTAAGGGGGAAAGGAACACTCCACTAGAAATACTAGATGGAGTTAGCCATGCCCTTATGGAAAAAGAATATACTGCAGTATATTGTAAATATATCAGAATTATCGTCACAATATATTTAAAATATACTGCAGTATATTACATTTCCATAAGGGTGGATATGACTGTAAGCGCTTGTAATTTATGGCGCTCCTTTGGTGTACCATGTGAAGGAGATTTGTTTGCATTACCGTAAGACAGACATATTCCATGTGGGCAGCTCTGTCTTTCGCTGTTCAAATCTCAACAGCCAAATGGTTGCACCACCCTGTGATTTAAAGGCATTAACAGCATCCGTGTTAAATGTGTACTATGCTATGCAGGATTTTTAACCTTGCTATGCTGTAGTCCTGTGTTTACAATCAAATAATTCTCCTCCTCTGTCCTCAACCCCGCCCACTCAAGATACCCGACTTCGGCCATCTAGCTACCTAACGTAGCTAGCTGGATAGCTAGAGGAACGTTACTTACAGGTCCAATAGAAAACACGGCAACTCCCACGTCATCTAGGAAAAGCAAATGCAAGGTTGACGCTGCTTCTTGAACGCGCTCTGTCGGCTTGTCGTTAGACTTCGCTGTACTTCGCTGAAACCCGATACCACCACACGGGCTCTGTAGCCACACCCACCCATCCCCACACAGAAAAGAGCGTCACGCCAAGAAATGTCCTGAACACATCTTAGAATATTACATAGCCTACAGGCAGAGGGGCACAGGCACAGGTCTGCGCAAACACAGAGATTGCCAAAGCATTATAGATATGACTGAGTATGGTTATTTTATGCTATTTTCAAGGTAAAGATTGTGCATAGCGCACCTTTAAAGACGCGCAATGCAAAGGTGGCACATTTCATATGCAGTTTTGTTAGTGGAGATAGGGATGTGTAATAATCAGAGTCGCAAAACATTATGGACACAATGCGAAGGTGTCATATACTCCCCAAGCACAACTACTTATTCTACACTCATTCTACATTTCTCACAACTCTGCACCAACACACACACATATGTTGCACATGCATACCCTGGACTCCTAATGTAACTGAAATCATAATGTAATATACATATGCAAAATACAGCACATTATCCAAGATTTACTTTGATATCATCTGCAAACATTTCCCAAAGCAATCAATGATTAATCTGGAATCTGCTTGCCTTAAAAACTTGTCCAAATGAACAGCATTGTGATTTTGCAAACGTACATTAGCCTATCAAGAGTATTATCGTAGGCAGGGGAATTCATACACATGTAACACTGACCTTGGCTTGTTAAAATGCCCCAGCAGGATTTCTTTTTCGCGGGGAAATCCTCAGTCTTTTCTAACGTCCTTTTTCTTGGTGCCTTCTCTCGGGTGCTGCTCTCTATACATGGAACTTCAGGCATGTTTGTATATCAGCTATTTCTCTCAGTCGAGCCTCAGTCGAGCCTGCCCGTGCGCTGATTGGCTGGTTCGTTGTTTTTACAGGGTGCTCAGTCTCGAGCTGAACGCGATAACACAGAAAGGCAGAGCGCGAGGCTGCACAGAGGAGAGCTGCGGTTGGGGGATGGAAAAGAGATTACACAGCGCTGTTCTATTTATAAAACGCGTTAAGGACGGGTTTAACCTCAGTCCGAGCATTAACCATATTATCCCACAGTGAAACGCTCACGTTTGTGGATTTATTCCTTCGGTTTTTGATGTTTTATTTTTTTACTGCAAGGGTCTTCATTTCCGCGTAGATGACGTTCGGCACTTTAAATAGAGGTAGTTATTTTTAATAAAGGTTGACCAAACAGTACATTGCCATTGTGTTTTATGGCGATATGAACAAATGCATAGAGTCCCGTAAACGGGTTACTTGTGTAACGTCAAACCGCTGGGTGCAAAAACATACGCTATTGTCTGGCAGTTGCATAGCTACAAGACAGGAAACCACGAAGGCTGTCAACATCATGTAAAGGGTTAAACTATCTCTTGCTTTATTCAACATCTACACAATACAACCGCCCGTCATTAAACGCTATGCACTATGCTCAGTTGTCATGTGAAACACTGAATTTATGTGATATTTATGTATGATATGTATGTGATAACGTGATTCATTTACTTGCCTTCTGTGTGTCCATGCGAATGCTCATTTGAATGTAGTATTTTACTTGTTAAGTTTAAATAGTTGAACCATGGCACTTTCACCTGTCAGGTATACCATATTGGATGGCTCTTCAATAAAATAACAAAATCTACTTTTAATCCCACAAGTAGGCTATATACATATTTCTGTTTCATTTCAAATCCAATGTGAGTACAGACCCAGACCAAAACAACAAAAATGGGTCACTGTCCAAATATATATATATATACATATATATTACAACACTTTTAAGTTGTATCAAATGGCTGCATCTTTTATAAAGACAGTCCTGCATAGTGACATAAACATAAATACTTCATCCTGAACAAAGGGCAAGTACACACTGCAGAATACAGGGGACTTACAAGAACAATAAAAATAGCAACGGGAATACAGTGATTCATAATATTACAGATATGTCTCACTAGCACGAGTGTGACTCCAACAGGCACATTCCTACTCTACGTTTATTTATGCATGCATGAAAAAAAAAATGGTACAACACGATTTTGCAAACATTTATGACACAATCGACCTGCTCTTGACTGTTATGTGTTGTGCTTCCAAAATAACTCTGCCCTATTTTGATAGCTGATTTAGATTGCAGAATGCAGTGTGAGTGTGTGTGTCCAAGTGTGTGTGTGTGTGTGTGTGTGTGTGTGTGTGTGTGCGCGCGCGCACATGTTGTCTGGAGTATGTATGAAATGAGGAATTGTATTTTTAGTTTTGCTCTTATCCTGTTGTCAGGGCTAAGATCTTTTCCCAACTGAATTCCCTGTGTTCCATAATGACAGACATGTGCTGTCTGTGAAATGCTACAGAGTAAACGTTTACTGCTCAAAGACCATAAAGACCACTTGTGTTCCACTGGAAGACGTTTCTAATTCCAGTGACTACTGTCATATGGACATAATACAGTATGTTCATTAAAAACTAGACAACTTACAATAATATAAGATTAGGAGATCATTATTACAGTTATAGTGCTTAGGCTGACTATCAATGATAATAAAATATTGAAATATTGTAAAGTAAGTAAATATATTGAAATTAAAATTAATTCAATAAGTAAATATTTGACTACATCAAGTATGTATCTTGTATCAAGATAGCAAAATCGGCAATCCAGCTATCCAAACACGGCATACTTTGTATAAAGATAAATCTCTGAAAACATTGTTACCTTAACTGCAATGGCACTGACCTTAATCGTATCATACTTTACAATAAAGTTGAGAGAATCAATAGATGTGGGTGAAAACATTATCTCATTTTTTTTAATAACAAGCAAATGTATAGCCTGTTAGTGTGCGTGTGTGTGTGTGTGTGTGTGTGTGTGTTCTACAGTACATTTTTCTGTATGATATGGAAAACTGAAGAAAGGACACACTGCCACATAGCACTGATACTTTAAAATGCACTATTATACATGAACAAGAACATCTGCTAAATAGGTAATTTCTGAGTAAACAATGAAAGGGACCGCATTACTTTGTTAGTAGGCTAGGTCTACATTTGTACTCTCTCCAAAATGTTGAATTGCGATCATGAATCGTTAAAAATGTTAATAATTTTGATGATGTAGCTAGTCCTTTTAACATGTATTTGTATTGTTTTATGTTTTTGTTGTTTGTTTGTAAACGTAAAGATTTGCTAATGTTTTATTCCTGAAATTCCAACTAAAGTTGGGATTTGCCTACCTGCAGTCCAACAATGTATTGTGGTTAAATAAATAGGCTGGGCTATTTATAACAGTAGCTAATAATATCCTGTCGCAAACATTTGTAGCTATGTCTTGAAAAGTGATAGTGAAGTGAAAGTTAGAAAGCTGCAGAAACAACTATGGATTAAAGTTCCCCCACCTGATGCTAGACACTTAAGATCAAATCCGCAGACCTCCTTAGCCCCATACAACATGTTGCATGCCTGAGAACATAGTGACTGATTTTCCTTTGGGTAAGCTTGGCATGCCGCACCTTCCAAAACTTCAGGAGAACCTTTCTAACAACAGGCTGAGCGTTTTACTTACTGTGTCCTTGACCAAAATCGTAAAACTCTGCGGCGATCCGAGCGGCCTCCTTGCGGTTGCCTTTGACGACATAGAAGTGGGTGAGGATATTGAGGCTGATCTTGACGAAGAGCTTAAAGCAGAAGAGCGCGAATATGCTGAAGTATACGTTAGCGAACTGGGAGCCGAACGGCTTGCTTTCCAGTATCTCCGTCATTGCTCCTCGTTGGGTGGCGACGAGTGTTTTGGAAAGAGTCTGTGTTGTGCTGACGGGATCATATGCCGTGCTCAGGAATGCCCACAGCAGCTGGCTCCCCAGCAGGAGTAAGATAAAACAGCTGTAGCTCGGCCTGTGGAAAACAGCGCTCCAGCGCTGGACATTGTTCATTGGCTTTGTCACACTGAACGAAGAAAAAAGGGCAAGCGTAGCCTAGGCCTAGTCTTCAAATTTCATCTTTTGGATTACTGGGAAAAGGTTTGTTTTGTTACCTGGAAACAAACAGCTATTGAGAGGGCACCACGTTAAATGAATAGGGCACTTGCTATTATTTGCTATTTGTGGATAGGTCTATTTTGCCATGGAATATTCCGATGTCCGTCAAATAAATAAAATTCCAGTTTAAATTAACGTACAGAACAGTCCTATTTTCCCCACTGGAGAGTTGTAGGCTACGCCTGAACATAGAGCATAAACATCTCCTAAATTGCATGCAATTCTGAGCCACAAACAGAGAAGGCAATAGCCTTATTGACACAGGGTGCACAACTGAAAACTACATTACATAGGCTATCACACATCTCATCACAACACACTTTTCCTAGGCCTACTGCTGCTGTCAAATTTCAGGGAACATGTTAAAATAGGCTAGACACCAACACAATTTAGGAAAATGAGGCATTTGGGTGTTTGGGGACATGGGTGGTGTGTTAATGTATCCAAGTTTATTTTATTTATTAGTCCCAAGTTCAGTAATTTCACATGTCGTGATTATTTTGAGTTTTTTAGTGATACCGTATTTTGTAGTGCTGCAATTGTTTTTACTGTTTATTATAGGCCTAGTTTTCAACCAATTCAGCGGCCTACAACACAAAATGTATCATATTCACTGCGACTTTATACCCCAATGCAGTAGGTGGCGCTGTGAATTATATGAATAGTCTTTCTAAAGATCGAAGGAGAGTGCTTTCGTTTCATTTCCGCATTTTCAAAAATAATTCGTAGGCTATTTCCTGTATGGACCCTTTTCCAAGCAGCTGGCTGCTAGTCGTTAGTTTTCGCTGAAATTGCAGCTAAATATATGAACGGATTAGTTATTTGCACTTAGTAAAATGAATACCGTATTATCTAGGGCCAATTCCCTGTTTGCCTTTTCGCTCAGTGTAATGGCAGCCCTCACGTTCGGCTGTTTTATCACCACGGCATTCAAAGACAGAAGCGTCCCTGTGGACATACACGTATCAAGAGTGATGCTGTGAGTATTAAAAGAAGCGAATCCATTAAGTTAGCTAACTAGTTAATTTGTTCATTTGTATTTTTGTGTAATTAGTCATTGCTGCACAGCCAAGTGATGATTTCAGACATTGGCTCGCTCGCTGGCTAGCTAGTATCCAATAGCAATCGAGCACGTTGACGGATTCAAGAGCACATACTAATGAGTTGTGTGTGTGAGCACTGAGTAACAACGTTAAGTTGATGTCCAGCTCCAACTTGCAGAACAAATTACATGCCTGTAATCGTATATACTGACTAGTGGATCTGAAGCCATCATCGATTGTCCCTGTACTGCGTTTCTACACTATTATTATGTACGATGCCGTCAGTGATGTGTTAATGCAGCCAGGTGTTTTCAGATGTGTAAGCTGGCTACATTGCAGTAACGTAACGTTATACGCAATTTCATCTGAGAGACCTTGTATTCTGTTTTACCTCGTTTTCACCAGTGCATTCACTTAATATCATAATACTGAATGCACATTTGCTGAAATGCTAAGTCCTTAACTGATTGCCTTATCTATTAAATGTTTTTGCCTTTGTATGTTGATATGTTTTTAATTAAATTTCCCTAATTCCCCTTTAATAATGATATTATATAAACCTGTACTGTCCAAACATCGAAGTGAAATGCTCATCCAAGTGAATACGTACTAGTCTCAGTAATAAGTATTGGGTCTATATAAGTAGGCTATGTAGTAAAAGTGTTGTATGTGCAAGTTTGTGTGTGTTTAGAATTTGTTCTTTGGGTTTGGGGTTAGCTTGGTTAACTTGCACTAGTGGCCTACTTTAGTGATGGTGTATCTTTGCCTGCTGCTCTGGATGGGACTGTTGTTAGCCATGTCTGTCATTATTGCATCAGGATTGATGCATTTGTGTTTCTCCTAGCCAGTATTCTATGTTGCTCTGGAAAAGAGTATCTGCAAAATTAATCAAATCAATATTTATTTATATAGCACATTTCACAACCAATTTATATAAAGGAACGCAAACATTTTGTGCAAGCTGTAGACCTATTGTCCAGTAAACCTGGAGGAAAAAGCATTTCAAAGAGCAAAATGTTAATTCCTAAATGACATTTGTGCTAGAGCGGTTCTTTCCATCGTCAGCTTTAAAATTGATTTTGCTCTTCCTTACCGGAGGGACCAGCCGCTGCATTTGCCCTTGCGATAAGGCTGTTTAATGGTAATGCGTTTAAATGATGCCCATTTGATAATTGGTAATGCTCTTTTTAAAAATGCAAATATCCATAATTAGAATGGGAATGTATCATTTCAGTGTGTTACACTATTCTTTTGGAGATGAAAATGTGGCTCTTTATAGTTTAACAGATTAATTTATTTATTTTGATTAAAGCAAAAAAAAATCGACTGCAAGTTGCAACTAGCTAGTATAATTGCAAAGTAGATAATGTGACCGGTATAATCCTGCTTTGAGATGACAAGACTCCTTTTTCACAACTGAAAACACTATTTTTAGTGGCAATAGTTGTGGAAAAAAAAAGTTTAATTTTTATTTATTTATTTTTTTTGTTGCAGTATTTTTTTTTTTTTTTTAAATGTGTAATTGTATGGAAGTGTAGATAAGGTTCAGCAAAGCAAAGGGAAATTGTATCTTACATGTGAAATATAGGCCAACCTCAGGAAGTTACTGGTCAGCCTCTGCAGCTCGGCTCTTTGGGCTGTTTGTAAAATTGTCGAACTGCACTTGCTTTTCTTTACAGGAAAAATGTGGACGACTTCACCGGGCCCAGAGAACGAAGTGATTTGGGATTCATCACCTTTGACATTTCAGCTGATATCCTTTGACCCTTTGGTTCTTTGTGTTTCCATGTGCCGGCAATTAGTGATGTTAAGTGAGCTGGCTTGTTTGAGTTGTCAGATATTTTTAGAGTGGAGATAAAAATGATAGACCTTGCTATGATTGTTTGCTGACGTTACATGTCTGTTCATTTTCAGACATGTAAGCGGCCTACTACTTATTGGCTTGTCTTTGTCAAGCATCGGACCATCCTGAATGGTGTAGCCTAGAGGGTTATTTTATTGGAACACAACAAAACAAACAAGATACGTTTTTGGTCAGGTATAACCAGAATCTGTAAATCTGTAACATTTTTCTTGGTGGCTGTTTGGTGCAACCAGCCATCTTTGGTTTATCATATATATTATTCATATACATGTTCCTATTTCTGAACATAAGTAAGTCATCAAGTTAGTACACGTACAGTGCAGCCCAAACATATTTGGGCAGTGTCACTGTCCAAATACTTTTAGACTGACCTGTCGGTATGGGCTACATGTTAAATTGTGATTATATAATCTTCTTAGCCTATATCAGGGTGTGAAAACACACGCCACCAGCCAGATGCTGGTTAAAGTTTGATTGTGGCTGGTAAGATTTTCTAGTACTCTAGCAGGCAATTTGGCAGGTAACCAGGATGTGCTGTAAAAGGTAATGTGGCTGGTAAAATGATGAAAATGGCTGGTAATTTTTAGAATCAACAAGCCACTCTGGCCAGTAGGTAAAAAAGTGAATTTTATGCTCTGGCTTATGTACAGTGTACAATGTACTTATGTACAGTGACACATTCTTTGTCATTTTGGCTCTGTATTCCAGCACATTAGATTTGAAATGGAACAGTGACTATGAGGTTAAAGTACAGACCTTCAGCTTTGATTTGAGGGTGTTTAAATCCATATCGGGTGAACCATGGAGCAATTGTAGTCCTTTTTATACACCCCCCCCCCGCCATTTTAGGGGACCAAACGTAATTGGACAAATTAACATAACCTTAAATAAAGACATCACATTTAATATTTGGTTGCATTATCCTTTGCATGCCATAACTTCCTGATGTCTCTGACCCAACAACATCAAAAGACTCTTGATATCTTGTTTTGAATGGATCTCTATGGGAACTGGGGGTGTGGGGGGGTGGGCTTGATTATTAAGCTGTAAATTATGCTGTAACAGTATGAAACACATTGTTGGCTAAATGGCTGCAAGTGATCAATGGTCTGAGGTATCAAATGAGCCTCAAACCATCACTCTCCTGCCAGATATGCAGTAGATGTGGATGGATTACTTTAAGGGTTGCTTCTCCTGACCTCATAGTTCTGTTCCTTTTCAAATGTGCTGGAGTAAAGAGCCAAAACAACAAAAAATGTGTCACTGTTCAAATACCTTTTGACTGCTCTGTATTTTCATAAAACGTCCAGCCTTCAGTACTGGAAGCAACATCAGTGCTGCTGCAGTAATTTAACACATGTATTCATATAAGTAGAGCTTAGGGCATTTTAAACAATTGGATATTGATTGAAATCAATATAAAGACAGGTACGACTCACCAGGTTCATAACCCAGAAAATGAACCCAGTTTCAAATTTTAAAAACAATTTAAAATAATTTTTCAATCTGGAATTCCCTCCCACTACCCCTTGGAACATTTACATCCACGAACCCTTTTAAACACCTGTTAAAATACTCACACCTCTTGCCCAATCAATCATGTAACCGCTAGTTTGGACCCGCTATTTTCCCCTTCCTTCACATGTAGCTACACTACTTAATTTCCCCTCATGTCATCATCTCCTATAACTCCTGTCTTTCCGTTCCTCTTTTCTCCTAATTCACATCTTCCCTAATTCAAAAACAGGGCCTAAGACTATGTTTGTTTTTTTAAACATTTTTTTGTATTCCTGTGAAGTAAATGAATAGAAAATGTAGTTTATAAGAGAGTGTTATGTTCGTTGCAGTGGGCGGGCCAGAGTGCAGTCCAGTTGGGTGGGATATGGGTCTCTCCAGGTCGGTCTAGCAATGTTGGCTTTGGCCATCTGTGCAACTGCCTTCCTGGTGGCGAATGGCGTCTCTCACTGTGACTGAAGCAGCCGCGCTCTCCGCATTGTTCTTTAACCGCCATCACATCTGCAGCCGATATTCGACTGGAACGTCAAACAGCTCTTCCTCTATCTGTCTGCGGAGTATGCGACTAAAAGCAATGTGAGTGTGCTCTCCTGTTTCATCAAAACTACTCTTTCCATGATGCAAGTTCCCTTCATTTGATGACTAATAAACACAGTTTTTCTGCTCATTAAGCAGCTACTGTTAATCTGTCATTGGGCAGTTAGCCTATATGTTAAAAAAAATATATCAGTTTTTAGAAGCAAGAAGTTAATGGCCAGTAGTTAAGATTTGCTTATACAACCAATAAACTACCCCTATCCTGGAGGATTTGTGTAGTCAAGTTGATGTGTTTTCTTTGCATGTTCAGTATGTATATTCTAGTGTGTGTTGGTGGATAGTGAATTTAAGTCATCTTGAACATGGTCAATTACAAAATGGACACGGTGATATTATAATGTGAGCAAAGCAGCGGTGTATGTAATGGACGGGAAGTGGTAAAGGAGTTTACTGTGAGCAAAGCAGCGGTGTATGTAATGGACGGGAAGTGGTAAAGGAGTTTACTGTGCTAATGAGCAGGGTTGTCTCCTCCAGGTTCTCAACCAGGTGGTTCTCTGGGACAGGATTGTGTTGAGAGGTGATAAAACCAAGCTCTCTCTGAAGGACATGAAGTCCAAATACTTCTTCTTCGACGATGGAAACGGCCTTCGGTAAGCACTTCTTCCCACCCGAGTAGGAAAACACTTCGGGAAAATATATAGGTTACAGTTTTAATATTGATGCACAGAATTATCTCATGATCTCCAATTTTAGTATGGAAAACAAAAAGTACTTTTCAACACCTTTGATTGCGTTTGAACTTTTTGCATTTCACATTGGCTGAAGAAAAACAGTGTCACTGAAATCGGCGTCCATGTTCATAACGTGTAGAGTGCCTCCAGTATAACAACCAGACAAATTCTGATTTGCGAACAAGATGAGATTAACATCGCATTGGTAAATGTAGGCTACACCTCTGATCTTGCAACACCAGTCAGTGCACACGTCTGCGTGCATACAATTAGGGCTGTGCCGATGATCGTGTAATCGGGTGATCGCGATTATAAGAAATGAGGACAATTATTCGATATCTAATCGTATGATTCCATGTGTACCTTTCTTCCATTGTTCACTACATTCATAGTTTCAGATCAACTTCTAAATTAATATTGCACTGCGATGAGAGATGAACCGTTATTAATGAGAGCGCGGCGCTCTGACACCAAACAGCCTACCCTTACAATGACAACAGGCACAGTGGAAAACTTACTGCGAAAAAAGTGAATATCATTGCAAAGCCCCACACACACACACACACACGATTTCTCCCATCTGGGCACATTTTGGGTTTAAGCCAAATGACAGAGAACCCAAAAATAGAGGAGAGGCGATTTGCAGCGTTGGTCTGAAAAAGGGACGCATCCGAAGACGCCAGCACGCTGAAACCACCTGAGAATCAACCACCCGTCCCAATTTCCACAACTACGGATAAGCACTGCCGCAAAAGCATCCGCCAGCTCGACTGCTGGATATTTACAGCGACTTTCCGCCGTGTCGCCAAATATAGCCGAGACGGCGAAAGTGCCAAACGCGAACAACAGTGTGACGAGGTATTTAGCGACGGTATTTTCAACAGGAGAAAAAAAAACTGAATTTAAGGAATAGGCCTACGTACATTCAACCTGTTATCCATGTTTAGTACCAATAAATTAATCTTCCTTAATGGTGTGTTTAAGGAAGATACTAATTGGGGCAATACTAATTAGGCTCATACTGTAATATTACAAAAAAAGACAATTAAATTGTTAATCGCAATTATTTGTGTGACCAATAATCGTCAGCTAACATTTATAATCGTCACAGCCCTACATACAAGGAGATGTGCATGACTGACGTTCCAAACTCAGTGTAATCTCTACTTCTCACCATCGGCCGCCTCAGTAGCACTCTATGTAAATTCCACAGATATTACACATAGTGGGAAAGAAATGATCCTGTACTCTGCTGGGAAACCACATTTAGCCAGCAGTGTAAGCGGTGTCCATGTCCACGGTTCTGTCCCAGTAACATGGTGGGGGAAACAAACGCAGGTCCGGTAGCAGAGCTGTTGTTTACCTTGTCTTCCAATGCCAGTGTAATGTGCTCTCTGTACAGCAGAGGGCAGTGTAGAGGAATACAGTGGGGTCACTTAAAAATACGCTCTCAACAAGACCAGGAAGTAAGCTTCAACAGCGAAGCCCAGTTTTGGCCCCATGTATTAGTACAGAGATTTTCAGCACTGACCCACTGATCACTCGGTGTAGTGAGTACTCATTACTCTGTCGTGTTACTGCTTCTACATTGAAGTGCATGTACATATAAGCATGTCCTTCGGTTTAGAATAAAATTTTGATTGCCAAATTAATAGACTTTCTGATCCTTCAAGTCCAGACTTGAGTTGGCTGGAAGCGTGGCTGGGGAGTGTAGTTTTAGTTTTAAGTGATATGTCCCCATTTCCCTATGTCCTTCATGAATAGGTGCATTCGCTTGATAATTATTCACAAAGGTGACATTATACATGCTTCACATTTGGGACAGGGCACTTCGTGTGTCAGTAACTCCCATGTAGTTAATTCTAGACATGTTTATTCTTCAGGACGGAATACGCCCAAAGGGAACTGCTGGGTGTGGTGTTGCCCTAACCTGCCCTTCTCTCCTGCACAGGTCCAATAAAAACATCACTCTGACGTTGTCGTGGAACGTGGTGCCAAATGCCGGGATCCTGCCGCTGGTCACAGGCTCTGGTCACATGTCCCTCCCTTTCCCCGAAGCGTACGAGGCCACCAAGAGCTACTGAACCGCCCAACTGTCTCTGAACAGTGTGACTCTCTTAAGGCTTTTAATAAACGTTTACACCACAGGGCTTCTGAGATTACTTCTATTTGCATGTGGAATAAGGGGCTCCTTTACAGAAAGGGGAACGGGCTTGGGGACACTTGGCCTGGCCCTTCTAAAGCTGGTTAAGCAGCCAGCAGCCCTGTTTAAATGTAATGTTCCTTTAAATTGCTTCAAGGTGATGATTCAGCAGTCATGTTTGTTGAGTGTAATTTTTTCCCCCCAAGAGTGGTTCTCATCTCTATGCTTGTCGATGAGGTTTCATTGCACATCACAGTCCTCCAAGCTACAGGAAGTTAGCTTCCATTGGCGTAGTCCTCGCTTCTTTTTTTGGTTGTGATATTAAAATGTTCTCCTTTTTGCAGTCCGTGTTTAGTTTAGTAATTGGTTTTGTGGAATTCTTATGTGGCACTAAGCAATAAAATAAAAATCACGGAATGTGTTTAGCATAACATACCAAG
Source organism: Synaphobranchus kaupii (assembly GCA_029718625.1). Classification (NCBI taxonomy): domain Eukaryota; kingdom Metazoa; phylum Chordata; class Actinopteri; order Anguilliformes; family Synaphobranchidae; genus Synaphobranchus; species Synaphobranchus kaupii. Next base: position 16,488,340 of record CM056395.1, read on the forward strand.
GACGTTATAATGGTTGTTACGACCCCGGCTCAAGGCGCCGCAACACAAAGGATTTCAAAAATGGGAACGGTTACAAAATGAGTTTAACATATCATAATAAAGAGACATGAAAATGGGAGCTGGTTGACAGGACAATGCTTTGCCCGTGTGCCCCTTGCAGAGCAGGAGGAAAACGAAGACAACGGAATTGGGGTTTTGCAGACTAATAGACGGCGAGACTAGGCTAATCAACCTTCCCGAATTGAGAACAATACCAAAGTCTCCACAAAGCAAAACCCTGGTCAATTTGCCTCAAAGGTCCTCTGTCTACACTACAAAAACAAGTAGCATACACAAGGGACAGACTACAACACAGCAAAGTAGCCACAAACCTACAAGCAGCTACCGACATGCTTCTTTAGAAATTAGTAGTCAACTATTTACATGAACAAAAGCGGCGAATAAAAGATGTTAATACGCTGCCACAAAGCAAAGTTAAAACCGGCTTTTAAAACGGGGAAGTACGCTTAAATACACCTAGGCAAATGCGCACCCCTACAGCACAGCAACAATTAGGCTACGACAAACTACAGTATAGTAGCCTAAGCGCTGTATACAACCTAAAACAAACGCCACGGTAATATTTAGAAAATGCCTTTCAGCACGGCAGTAAAACTGGCAACGTGTATGAAAGTTAACCAAAGTGGAAAAACAATATTAAAAAGGAAAACTAAACAACCTCGAGATAGAGAATGCCGCAAATACATATTCTCTTGGGAAATTAATCCCATCTTTATTTGAATGTAAAGTATAATGTTCTTTCGCATAAGAGCTCCAAGGTTCTCTTTAATTTATTTAAGTGTACAGTAGTATGCAGCGAATGAGGTGCCATGTCAAACGGAGCACTATCTTGACAGCACTTTACCAGTAGGTGGCAGCAGAGCTCTTGTTCTGTTATCCATTCATTGGTCTGTTCTAACTGCGCCTTTCCTGTCTTGCTGTGGGTAAGTGAAATGAAGGCCAACGAAGTCATGACATTGAAGTCATTTTCTGTAACTTGACTTCTCAAAAATGCTTCAGAAATATATTCACAAGACGAATGCCCTTTGTATTGACGTTTTTTTGGGGCCAACATCATGTGAAACGCAGATGAATTATGAAATTAATTATTTGGGTCTAAGGTCCACATTTTCCCATTTCTGCATCAAATAGTTTTAAGTGGCAAATTCCAAACTTACTGTACTAAGCTTGAAATAACAGCAATTGCCTGGTTCCAGTTTCTCAAGACCCATTGCCAAGAAATCTATAAATAATGTAACTTGACTGCGTGAGCACTTCAAACAGATTTGACTCCCTTGACAATGACCAAAAAATGTTCAGACATGCAAGCTCTTACTTTTCAGTAATACATTTCTGCAGGCTAAAGAAGTGCCATTCTGCATCTTGCTCTCCCCCATGTAATGTAATGATCTGTGTATGTGAATGAGACGTGGATATATTGTGTTTTCTATAGTAGTGAAATGATATGAAAAAGTCCGAACATCGCTTCCACATATTTTGTCAAAAAGTTTTTTAGTTTTTTATTTATTACAATTTTTTAAGCTGAAGTCCTATACAAAAAGGTGAATAATAAAAGCCTGTAGATGCATAAAGACCACTAATCCAAACACTATCAGAATATCTCCACTCTGGCCATGATCAAATTGATTTTTTGTGGTGTCGTGTAGTCCGGTGAAGGTTTTCAATATCTGTAATCATTTTTTCATTATTGTGTATACGTAATATACCATACATATGTAACTTTTAAAACAAGCAAAATAGAGGTTATTGGTCAATTTGTCAGTGTGTTAAGTAGCAAAGAGAGAAGTTCACTGGCTGTGAATTTCTCTTTCCCCAGCAACTGTGCCACCTCCAAGGGTTTTGTGTCCGTTTGGCAAGATTTTATTTTATTTTTTGTTGCCCCCTCTACTGGCTTCAGTTATCTACTGAATTCTAATGAATTATTTTAAAATGGCTTTGTTTAATGGCCTGTGCCATGCACTTTGAGAAATCCCAGCTGCCTGTCACTCCCTGTCTGTAACGGTGTGGGGGGGTCTTCATACATCACCTGTAGCAAACGTCCACCACGCCAACTCCGCTCAAAACATCAAAGCTCAACTGCAGTGGAAAACATTCGCAAACGTACTCCCACCAAAACGCACCGAACTAAACAACAATTGATGTTATTCATCAATAACACTCCCATTGTACGCCGCACAATACGGACAAAAAAAAATAAAAAATCCAAGGTTGCTGGCGCTGCTACCGTAGTCAAGGAGAGATGTGATTATAGCGACTCGAACATTTGCATTCAAAACACTGATTTAATCTCAGAAAATAGCCCTGACTGAAGTTGCAGCAATCACAAGTTCCTATGAGCTGTTCTTCGAACATCTGTGGTATGCGGGGGGTACAAAACCAGGGAGAGAGAGAGGGGGGAATGAAAAACAGTTGTGTAAGCCTGACATTTAGACAAAAGGGACCAAGGAGAATGTTCCACACAAACTTAAAGTGAAATACAAATCAGCGCCTGCTGTTGCAATTAGGAGAGACTTGCCAGAGTATTCTCTTAACTGCGAGCCGTAGGCATAATTGGTGCCTGTAGGAAAAAGCTCTTTGGCCTGGACATCTGACAGCCCGCAACGAGACCGCCGTAATTAATGCGCGCCCATTTGATTGGTCCAGACGCTCCTTCGCGTACGCCCCCAGAGGCCTGACGGACATGCTGTGACACAGAGCAGACGCTCTCCAGCGGTTCTGTCACAGGGTCCTCGGACACCGGCGGCTTCTGTTTCCACTCCGGTGCTGGGATTCGGTAGCGGGTCTCCTGCACGTTAATTCCCTGTCAGAGGGAGAGGTGGAGCGGCTCCACCTGTCCACCCAGCCAGGGACCCAGATAAGTGGGCTCAGTCGCCTTTTAAGATTGAAATTCTGAGTTTTCAACGAGCTTCAAAGTTGTATTGAAGGATATATATAAAGTCTTAGTGCCCTTGTACTGTATTTGCTGGTGTTAAATGTTTCATAGAGATATGGGAAGCAAACATGCTGATTAAGTGAATCCAGCCAGGGCCGGTTGTAGGCATAGGTGATATGGGCGGTCGCCTCCCTTATGGAAATGTAATATACTGCAGTATATTTTAAATATATTGCGAAGATAATTTTGATATATTTACAATATACTGCAGCTTATTCTTTTTCCATAAGGGGCTAGGCCGGCATCTATATGAGGGGTGGGGGGGTTGCCAAACGAAGGAAAAGAATGTGAAAATGGAGGGTGTTGTATTCATGATAGTCTGCGAAATCCTGTCCGACATCGTTTCCGCCAATCAACCCCTCTTTCCGCAATCGCTATCTCGCCCCCCCATCCCCCCCACACTCGTTACATGATCGCCAACTACAAAGCCTCGCCCTCGGCCACGATTCCGCCTCGGTCGACACACAGGCCACAGCCAGGTCCCTGACTCCGGCGTTCTCACGTTGGCATCAGAATTTATTTATTTTTCCCTCGTTCGCTTTCATCGTCCTCCCGGGAGGGGATTGGTTTTTTATATCTCACGGGGGTCTAAATGCGTTGTGATGAGTGGGAATTTGGGAGCACATGAAGGCATTGTTCTCCGAACCCTGGTTTCCCGCGCCGCTTCGCAGTGGCTCCACCGCACCGCTCCGAGGCCAGGCGATCTTCTTGGCGACGTTGGAATGCGGTGGCCTCGCTAGGCCTCTTCCCAGCAGCGCTGGTTGAGCTACGCGTCGCTCCTCACCACAGGCCCCTCCCCTTTCGCTGATTGCCTCCCCATGCCGCTCTCACACCAGCGCGGGGCGTCCGAGCGAGGCAGTGAGCCGGCTCTCTTGCCCGAGATGGGTACCAGATGCCAGCCTACTGTTCCGCAACCCAACCGCGTAACCCCACTGCATCCTGCCTGGCGGACTGACAGCCACCATCACGACAATACAAATACGTGCGCAAAGAAAATAAGCAATGAGGGAAAAAGGAGGTTGTACATGGTCGTTTAAATCACCCCTTGTCCGTTGGTGTAATTCCCATGTGGAATCGCTTACTGCACTGGGCTCTAGCTTCACCGCTGCACTGCTTGGAGCACTGCAGGACCTGTGAGCCACTGACCGTTTTTTTAACACTACACCAGTCCATGCAGTAGTACAGGAAAGCTTGTAACAATCAGAGGACCGCTGGTATCCTGCGGGTAGCGGGTGGGTAGCGCGGGTGCACTTATGCGTTGGTACCCGGAGGTGCGCTGGCTGTACTGGCCCTTTCCTACCCCGGGGAGATGAAACCAGACCCCCAGTTACAGCCAGCTTTTATTAAGCTATAACAGGCTTTTTTTTTGCCATTAACAGTGGTATTCGCTTTGCACTGAATGGCACATTTGTTCAACGCTGAGATATCCGAGTGACTTTTTTGTTCATTGCAGGGGGTAAATCTTTGGGAGATAGTTGCTCATTGTAATCGAGTGCGTTGCGAATTATTGGTCGTTCCACTATGTCATTGGTGGACATCTGATATGAATACGAGCGTGTCCCTCAGAATGAGAAATGTTTCCTGAGACTACGTGCAGGATGTGCATTGGGAAGTGTTGGAGGCCCTCCTTGCAGTGCATCATCCAATCAGCTGCCGTAGCAATGCATTCCACAAACTGTTTTTGTTTCAGAAACATTTCCAAAACCGTTCATGTTAGATTTTAATATTTATTGTTATTTATTTTTCTCGAGGTGAACGTTATCCAGATGAGTTTCCCCAGAAATATTTTGCCGTGTGCAGACAAAGATTCTTTACTTGTGAGTTCAGCGCTCAAAGCACGATTGCGCAGAAAAAATGTAAACGCTAGTAACTCAGGAATACTCGCACACAGTACTCGGATACGTAATTCAGATTACGCAGAAGGTAGGGTTTACTTGCCCGCCTCACGCGGTTAAAAAACATATTGTGTTCTTTTTCGCACGCAGGGTCGGTGCGCACGTGCGGAAGGAGGACAGGTGTTTACAATCACGCGTCGTCTCACGGAATCCGTGTCACAGCACGCAGGAGACATCGGGGTCGAAGGTGTCCTGACTCGCCGCCATTATCAAACCTTTCAAGTTCAATGCTGCTAATTCTCTATGCAAGGCGAACTCCATGCGCGGTTTCCCAATGCAATTTCTTGGACGTGTGGAAGTATTTAAATGACTGGGGCCCTGCAGGGGAATTTGGAGGACTTCAAAGTACCCCAGGTAAAGCCCGGAATTGGGAATATGCCATTTGGTTGATGCCAAGACTTGAAGTCACAAATCACTTCCAATGTGTTAATTCAGCTTGTGTGGCTGTAGCAAAGGGCACAAAAGAGTGACTGCTGGTGGGATTGGAGGATTTGTTCCTGAAGGTTTACATTGAGTCCGGTGTTTGATGGGGATGCACATTTTAATTTCCATTTTTGTCCAAAGATAGGCCATCATGGCAAACCATGAGCAAATCACAAGGGCAACTGCAAGCACCAGAACCCAGTAGAAAGTAACACTATAGTTATTTGAGGGCAAAGGTGGTCTGACTCTGTCAGCCTTTTTTTTTAAACCATGGTAGGGGCTCCCACAGGTCCCTGAAGGGGCTTGATTTTTTCTTAACGTGGAGGGTTTGAGGTTGCGCTTAAATATTGACGAGAGACTGTTTGACAATGCGCGATTATTTCGTTTGTTTATGCATTTTCACTGAGCCATTTTCAATTTGTTGAATTGTGAAGTCACGTGAGTTGAGTTGGGCGAGTGCAACTGGCAGGCTGGTAAAGTAACTAATAAGACAATATGAAATTTCTGTCTTTCAAAGTGTTTAAACTAAATTGTTCCTATTTAATGCATACAAATATTCATGAAGGGACATGGTGACAAATGATAACACAGGTTATCTAGGCATGCAGGAACTGGCATTCAGGGGAATAGGCTAATGAAACAGAGAATTTTGATATTTTTTGATGTGTCAAGTGGTGGGATGGGCAGTGTTTGTTTCTGTTTGTGTTTATGGAGACTACAATGTCACGGTTCAACTTCAGTGAAGAGCTCATCATTGCTCAAACTAGTAACGTTAGTGTCCGAATCAGAGACTTATCTACTGCATCATGTGTCCTGTGTAACGTTACTAGCATAGCCTTCTAAAACCTACAAAAAAAAAAAAAAAGTATATCATCGGTGATCTTAACTAGGCTAAACTACATTTACAGAACATTATAAATATTCACGTAAGGTAGCCTAAGCCTACGCTAACATCTTTTGCTATTAGAAGTGCTTTCTAAGTCTAATTTTGTATCAACTTTTAGGGGTTATTTTAGCAAAGATTTTCAAAAACCCTCTTTTGGGTGGGGGATACTCCCCCCTCCCCCCCAACACACCTCCACTTTACTTCTCAAACATATTTCAGTCCTCATCTGTCCCCATACCCACCAGCCGCCATGGCTAGCCAGGCCTACATAACACCCATGAAAAAAACAAGCCCTTTTCTTTGGTGAATCAACCAAAACCAACCCCGCCCCAGTCAAAGCAGTCTAGAACCAGGCCTGCCTCAAACCATCACTCTGCTGTCAGATATGATGTTATGTCGCTAGTGTTGTACTTGAATAATATAACATAACGCCTACATAACTGTCATAAGCATGAAATAATACCAGTCAGCCAGTTTTCCTGACAGCACATTGTAGCTTTTAACAAATGTCATAACACCGTTACAAATTATGCAGTTAATTTTAATAACTGCTTAAAATGTATTTCTGTATGACATTGTTATGACTTTGCTCATCAGATGAAATACCTATGCAGTCATTACTAATGTGTCATAACCAGTCATGGTCATTAATGACAAGAATGGTCATTACTGATGTCATGCCTATGAGTTACATAGGCTTTATGGCATATACAAACCCCAATTCCAAAAAAGTTGGGACAGTATGTAAAATGCACATAAAAGCAGAAAGCAGTGATTTGTAAATTCTCTTTTGCATATAGCATTTAACTGAAAACAGTACAAATAAAATATATTTAATGTTTTACCTTATCAACTTTATTGATTTTTGTAAATACGTATATGCTAATTCTGAATTTGATGCCTGCAACACGTTCCAAAGAAGTTAGGACAGGGGCAAAGAAAAGACGGGAAGTTAAAAAAAACCATGGTTGGTAAAATGGCTGTAAGTCATCAAAGGTCTGAGGTATCAAAAGAGCCTGAAACCATCACTCTGCTGCCAGATATGCAGTAGATATGGATGGATCACTTGAAGGGTTGTTTCTCCTGACTTATTTTTCCATAGAGTTCAATAGGAAAGTGAGTCAGGAGAAACAACCCTTAAAGTGATCCATCCATATCTACTGCATATCTGGCAGCAGAGTGATGGTTTCAGGCTCTTCTTCCCAGTATTATGTTGTGATATGTACTGTATGTGTTATGACATTTGTTACAAGCTACAATGTGCTGTCAGGAGAACTGTCTGACTGGTATTATGTCATGCTTATGACAGTTATGTAGGCGTTATCTTATATTATTCAAGTACAACACTAGCGACATAATTATGTGAGTTTAGAAAAGAGTCAAAGGCTATACATCATGGAAATGCATATCGGAGTAATACGTAGACTTGTATTATTGCAGAAGTACTGTATATGTTAACAATAACATAATTATCACATAATACAAATTATTTAGTAATTAAAACATTTTCTTTTAAATACCCTTATCCATATTTTCTTCTTTTTTTTTTTTGAGTTTGTTATATTTACAACTTCCATCCTTCTCCAGCTCCATGAAGTGCACGAGTACACTGTATGGAAAACAACTGCATTTAATGGTCATAAAATGGCCTTTCTTCTCTGTAAAATTATACGGACCATACACAAATACATATTTATGTATTTATTTGATTTCATTCTATTTATTTGTATTTATTTATTGGGGGGGGGTTGCCCTATATGGTATATTGATATGGATCAAACTGTATTGCCAAGGGCCTCTTTGTTATGTTTCCATTAAATAAACTATGCAAAGTAAGTAGACTTCCTGAGTTACCTGCTACATTTGTTCCACTCTATTATCTGCCCCTGGGGGAGAAAAACATATGTATTTTTCTGATAACCAGAAACAAAGGCCAATACAGGGATTAAAAAAAGGCTAGTGTTTCAATTTAGACCAATGGGTAACATTATACACTGGAATTGAGAAGGATGTTTTCTCAACAAGAGTTTCACCAACTGATTGCACTATGCAAGCCCTGGGAAAGCCTTTAAAGAACACGTTCCACTGTGAATACGTAAAACTCAGCTATTGTGTCTGAATATGTAGAACACAGCTATAGTGTCCGAATATTTAAAACACAACGACAGTATATGTAAAACATAGCTGTAAATTAAACTCATATTTCAATACGTGAGACACAGCTGTAAAACCTTCCCCATTATACAACTGTCGATTATATAAAATATAGCTATAAATGAAACCCCACTCTCAATACATAAACCACAGATGTATTGCAAACTCAATTTTGAATATGTAAAATCTGTTCTTAACACTGCTGTAAACACTAAACCACACCTTTACACTGTATGTAAACTTTGGCTTTAAAGTACAGCCCCATTAATTCTTTATTTTTGGGTACAGCTGGTGTTTGTGTGGCTTCATCACACACTCAGACTGTCCCGGTGTGAGTGTGTGTCGATTGTGGCAGGGTAGGCACCACATCAACAGAGATAGATATTTTTCTTTCATACAGCTCCCAGATGGAACTATACAGGAAAGCACATGTTTCCCAACAACGCCAGCTGGGGCGCACATTCTTGTCACAACATTCCTGCTAGACAAAGCTCTTTGTGACATCATGCTGTGATTACATTTCTGACAAAATTATTTTTGTCATTTCTACAGAAATGTACAAAATAATATTTGTTCCCTTTTCTGTGGCTTAGTCACGCATTCCATACAGTGCATATGGTTGGGCTGTCTTGAGTTTCAACACTGAAATATTCCTTTCACTTTGCATTGAATATCGAAGTTGACCATATGTATATGTTTTTGTATAGGTTTATGATTTTAGTGTAAATCTCATTAATTTTAGTCATGAGTTTTTTTATGGGGCTATATGTTGGTCTATTCTCATTACACATTATCAGAATACATCATAAAACATTGTAATGTTGAAGGATATCTGTCTTGTGGTGTTTGCTCATTATAGGTGGCATTTCATGGATAAGTGGTAAATTACTAGTGTACCTAACCACTTAAAAAGGGGCCTGCATTTTATGATTCTACCATCTAAGGTGCCTTAAATGAAATAAGATTAATTAAGTCCAGGAATACAGGAATGTTTCCATGTTAGATTTCAGCATATCCTGCACTGCTATCTGCTTAAATCATTATATGGAATACGCAGAAAGCACACACTCAGCTTGTTGTGTATTGTCCTGTTCTTGGTAAGACTCTAACATAGTTGTACGTGGAGCGGAGAGTCACACCCATATTTCTCAAAGGCCCACACCTAATGACAATCTCAGGTGACACCCCTATAACCAGGGGTCGAAGGTCACGGTGAATTTCAATGGCAGGAAAAACGTATGATGGTAAGTTATGCACACACTGATGTAATATACAGCGTGACCAGTTTTAACGGCGTGATATATTGCCTTGCAGTCTGGGATTCTGGCACTTGATGCCGCTTCCTTCCTTTCCCGCAGGATATTGGCCATCTTCGAAGGAGCCGTCAGGGGCAGTTAAGTCTGTTGTTAAAGTCAAACAGTATCCAGGAGACGATGAATTATTTCCAAGAGACACCTCCCTGCATTATCCTGCCGGAGAGATGTTTCACAAAGGCACTTTTAAGGTGACTAAACAAATCTCATTTGTTTTGTTTTATTTTATTGCTGAGAAACTTCAAGACATTGGGTACATTCTGGAGTGATTTTCAAGAAATAGGCTAAACTGCATCAAAATACCTATGGAGGCAAGTAAGGGATAATGACTGAGGGGCTGGGCATTACGCAGTGCGGAGGTAGTAAATTTCCTGAGGTGAAGCCAAGGGCAATTTCCCTCTGAAGGGCATTCAAACTGCGTAATGCCCAGCCCCAAGGTCACTATCCAGCTTATACAACGGCTTACCAACAAAAAGCATGATTGTAATCAAAACATGCATTTCAAAATATGCGATTCTATTGCAATGGAAATGTTCCTTAAGTATTCCAGCAAATATCCCAGACCCTATACCACTTAGCAACAAATGCGTCTTTCTAGTCCCTTTCTCAAATGGGTTAGATAGCAAGCTAGCTTTATGCTAGGTTCGCCGTCACTCACATTACCTAATATTAAAAATCAGTTTGGTTTTAGGTCAAAATGGTCTTACAGCAAGTTTGCCATCATGGATAGCTGGCCAACTATTGAATTATATTCAAAACAGTGGCTAAACTATAAACATATTCAATAATGCACACCTCTCAGCCAATCAGAATTGAGTATTCAGCCAAGCCATTGTATAATGATAATTAATTCCAGGGCTTAATAGGCATCTAATATACACAATTCCATCTGATTTCATAATTAACAATTGAAGAATTCCATTTAATAGAATAGAATAGAATAACATTTATTTCCCCTTTCGGGAACTTCAGTTGTAGCCACCAGCAGCAACAAAAAAGAGACAGTGGGGCAGACCCACAACACACAAATAAACATATCAACTAAAGACATTCAATAGAATAATTGCATTAATCAAACTAATTAAGTGGATTAAAGTGGAATACAGCCATGATTAAAAATAGCCCCCGCTGTCCCGAGATTGTGTCATTAAGCAGTCCAGCACACAAACTCCACCTCCACAACTTTCCTCCATACACACAGTGTTGTGGTCTCTGTCCACTGTCGAAACGGAGCACCGAACTGCGTCAGCCTTCCCACTCGTCACCTCACTCCTGCCCCGCATTATCTTCTCCTTCCCTTCCCTGGTTGCCTTTTGGAGATGAAGAGTGATGGTAAAGTTTGTTGCTGCAGATCCAGCGGACATTCCCGAGCATATGTTGCGAATGCTTCTCCATGGTGACCACAAACAAAATTATCCCGACTACACAATTTGTCAATATTATCCAAACAAGCCGCAGGAGTGCCCTGAACAATCTCCAGCCCGCTTCCCTGTCCCACAACAGACACACAGCGCATGAAAAAAAAAAAAAAAAGACAAAAGCCCGACACAACAAATTACATTCAAATGAACAAACACGAATACGAGAGACAGCTGGACTATGTCGCCATTACAGCGCCATGTGACGTCTTTAAGAGATATTTATTATCAACAGAGAGATTGATTTCAGCCAAGTGTGTGATTAAGGGATTTAAAATGACTTTGTTGAACTTTATTTTGAAAAAAAAAAAAGGCCGCCTTTCTTCGAAATCTAAATGAGATATTTTACATTTACACCCAAGGAACCGCAACAATGGAACCTGCCACTTTTTATTGCCTTGAGTAAAATTTTATGTGTGCAAAGTCCTTTAAGGACAGTCATGAGATCTCACTGTGATTACTTTCTTTTTGAGAAAATCTGACTCATCCCTTGTCTCAAAGCAGTTATCAAAGGCAGAATATGTATTGTGCACTTGTCAAATCTCCTCAGCACACACAACGCAATAACGCAACAAGGCAATTATTTTCATTGAAATGAATATCGCTTCTTTCCCCTACTATATTCCCCTATAATGGCTGTATATTTATGGAACATAAAAAATTAGAAACAGCTAACGTTTATCCCAGTCATGCATTCTGTATTGTGATTCAAACTGGAATACCAGTCACTGGCAAGGACTTACCATGACGGAGTTGCTTTAAGTAATCTGCAGATTAAAAAAAGAAAAGGAAGAGCATTTCTATGATGCTAATAACATAATCAGGTGCAATGAGGACCATTTTACATTTTCAGTTTAAGATTTCATAGTTCCCTTGTTCCCTGTTTTTTGCTTGTTTCCTGTAACTGTTTGATGTTATAGTTTAGAAGGTATAGAGGACTTACCCATAGCTTACTGTGCGAACTACACTCAGTGTTCATTACTAGGGATAGCTGCTACGTTATGTGAAGGATGTGCTTTGTCTAATCTGTTTTGTAGTTGCTTCAATTACCTTCTGTATGCACTTATTGTATGTCGCTTTGGATAAAAGCGTCTGCCAAATGATTGTAATGTAATGTAATATTTAATGAAAAATGTATTCAGTCTCTGTCTAACATCCTGGTAGTCACCAGTTACCTTCCTTACCATCACATGTGCAGTGTTAACGTGTGTCCATTTGTGACAATAAATACAAGCCACGCACCATTTGTGTGTACTGTCATTGTGGGACATGGCTACTATACTCCTGAGCAAAGTACTTAGCCCCAGTAAATATCCAGCTGTATAAATGCAATGTATGAAATACGTTACACAATAATGTGTTCATCCGTTGGTCATCAGACAACCCATCATGTACAGTAGGTAGGTATGCGGATGAGAAGAGGGAGTGTGACATATTATGAAACGTGTCAACGGACGTCACCGATTTTTGGATCCCTCGTTCATCATGTTTGATTCGTTTGCCTTTTTTCCAGACTAAAGCTAATACAGATGTTAGTCTGTCCACGTGAGGAGGCATTTGCCTACATTCTTAAACTTTTTCATTTGGATAGTCAAATCAGCTTCTTTTTTTTTGACAGATTCTATTAGGGAATTGCAATTGTAAGTTGAATGTTGAGCACATGAAACATTAATAAAGATAAGGCTTTATTAGTGTTTGATGTGCACTAATGGTTTTGGTATGGCGATAGAAGCGCCTCGTTCCAAACATTTACTTGTAAGAGTATATTCATATCATTTATGTGTAACAACAAAGAAATTGAAGTATAAAAGATCTCTTCATACTGCTGGCAGAAATGCAGTAATATATCTGGCCTAAGATATGTGTTCACTTGTAAAGCTCTCAGAATGAAATGTAACTACGGTCAGCATTGTTTATACTATGTGCCTGCGATGCCGAAAATGCGATGCATGAGACTTGTATACCTAAGCAAACTGGCACATTTTTCACGATCTCCAAAAGCAACAATGAGCTGCTGCTGTAAAATAACTCTCGTACGTGTGAAAATAAATCCTCGGGCGCTGGAAGGCTGCTTCCTTGAGGCTGTGTTCCGTTTTTTACGGCCTACTCCTCTCAGTTGTAAATGGGGTGCGTGCCAGTAATTCTTTCTGCGTTTCTGTCCAAGAAAAATCCTTTATGGGGTCCAGAGTGGGTTAAGAGCGCCTGTAATTTTCGAGACAGATGGAAGTTATCAGACGGCATTGGAAATGGAGAGTCATAGCTCGGCCGTAACGATGCACAATGCAGGAAAACAGAAAATGCTCTCATCCTCTAGAACTGGGGTTTGCAGGGGGTGGGGGGGGGGGGGGGGGGGGGGGTGGAAGAAGCATTAGCATCGGAATATAATACTCTCCTCTTAAGAACACAGTCCAAGTCCTGAAGGGTCCTTTTCTGTGCATAGGGAAACGTTGGGAAATTGAATGTGAAGGTTGCTTTGCAGTGATGAATCACAGGTCACGTGACCCGGACCAGTCCACTATTAGCACAATGGAGCCGGACTGCGATGGGGTAGGAAGTGAAGTGTAAACGGTGCAGGAATCCTCACATGCCAGACCGCGCCATGTCATCCCTCTGACCTTCTCTTTACAGATGAAAAACAGTAGACAGCAGGTTTCTATTTAGCCCGGCGTATCAGCCGGTGGAAGGGAGGGGGGGGGGGGGTTTGTGGATCCCTCCTTTGCTGAGTCTTCGAACCACACTGGTGGTCTGCGCCACAAGGAAGCATACTCAACTACAGACAAAGGTTCATAAACCTTCAATGAGGTCAAAGTTCATGGTGGAAGGTCACATTCAGTGACACCAGCTGAGATTGGTGTCACGGTGGAGTTCAATGGGCAGGTGCCACGGTTGGCCCCTTAACTATGGACCTCACTCACTTAAACTTTGAGTACATGTGTGCATGTGGTCACAAAATCAAATGGATCAATCACGTTACGCCATTTCCCCCAGAGTGGTAATTCATACACTCATACCCTGTAATAATGTGGCCTATACTGGACCAAGATTTCAATGTAAGTCAATACCAAGTTGCGGATGAAAAAGGAAAGAAAACAAAAGTGACCACAATGTGGCCATATAATAAAGAGCTGCTCTTTTCAAAATGTCCGTCCTCACTCCTGCGGATAAAGACCTGGCACTCTTTCCTGCTATTAAAAAAAGATAACAAACAAAACGCAAAAAGAAAGCTCAATTTCCCACCAAAGGTATTTGCATTTTGCTCAGAAGGCTGGTGTTCTACTGACAAGCATGTCTACGGCCCTAGAGACTTAGAACACCCCTGGCTATGATATAAATAAACTGTTACACACAGCCTCTTGATCTGCTGGTAGGTAACATTGTGAAATTATTTTTTTAAGACCATAATAACAGATTATATTCTCATTGTTTGCAACTTCTGTTGGTTTATTCTCCTTAAATGGCTACAGATTTTGAACCCCCTTCACAGAAATAACAGGTTTCTGTTTTTTTGGCTGTGGAGTCATTGCTGTTGTTATAATCCTCTGTTTGTTTAGCTTGTATTAATAGAATCATGTGACACATTGTGTTTTTTTTATACTGACAGCACACACCGCAAAAAATAAAAGCCTCATGCAATAGCAGTAAGGTCTCTTCTTTTTTGGGTATGATAATGGGTTGGGATTTTAACATGCTTGACAATCTGTAAGGAGAAACACTGCAGCATTGACATTCACAGAGATTATACATCTGCCAATTGTTGTTCAGAGAAGCGTCACAATGCATTGCTATTGAGAGTCACCGCATGTGTAAATGCATCCCTTGACAAATAAAAATGCCACTTTAAGTTCCACGAATATAAAAGTGGGATACACATGGGTAATATTAACATGTTTGGGTAATCAGGCACTTTACTTCTTTATTATTGATTTGGAAAGAAATCACTGATAATTTAATGATCATGTGAAATATCACAGGGGTTTGTGTTGATGTCACTGTTTCTTGTCAATGGCAAAATGAGCTTAGAATCATCATATATTAGATGGTGCGTGGTTGTATATTGGTTTTAGTTGGTTGGAAAGGTATACTTGTCAGAGTGAAGATATACATATTTTAATTTGCATTAACAATTATTTGAACATCACATTTGCAATGCATTGCCCTTCTTAAAAACAAATCATTAACAATCAAATGCTTATGACGTGACTGCTGCACTGACACATGTACGGTATTTTAGGTGTTGTAATGATATCAGTCAGTAGCCTACAGACGTCGCCACACTGTACTTTATGAAAAAGGCATGAGTGGAACTTCATTTGGATTTAATTCAGTCACGGTGATGTTGAGCTCTTGATTATGAGAAAAAAGTTCATATTAACAATTAATATCAACAAAAAATATCCTTCCTTGCTCAACAAAAATGAAGAAAGCCGACTATTACGGCCAAACAAAACAAGAGAATGATGAAATGCGAGAGAGAGAGGGATTCAAACAAGTGAAAGGCAAAACATTAGAATTAAGCTTGATTAATCTTGCATTTGTTTTGCTCTGGACAGATGACCTACAGGTCTCAAACTGACCGGTCCTTTGTTTTCACTGCAACCTGATTAGCAGCTTATGTATAAAACACATGTTTTGGACCACCAACATTCACTTTGTCTTCTTCCCATTTAAGGCCCTCATCTTTAGATTTCTCCCAGCTGTTGTGACCTGACACGGCAAATATACAGGTTCCGTCAATCAGAGTTATCAAAAGGGGAACTGCACTACGTACTGGATCGAAGACTGACAAGCAATCTAAATTCTCTGTCCAATTCTGGCATGTTCTGACATTTTTATTCAGTCACATTACAATGATAAACATTATACAGGAGTAAAATAATAATAATAGAGTTAATAGTAGGTCTTTGGCAGCATAATTCCAATGTACTCACAGTTGCATTGAATGCTCCGACCATTCAAACTGTAAGAGTAACCTGGCGCAATATGTTGAACACACTCCACTTAACTTAACTCATGCTAAGTGACCTTAGCATGAAATGACCTGATTAAAAGAGGAAATGGAGTCACTGAGGTTTCCTTAACGCCAGCTATGACAGGAAAGAACATTTTATGTTATTAGAAACCACCCATGAACACATACAATGGCCACCAAACCCACCTTAGCAACAGAGCGAGCGTGGGGGTGAAAACACACACTAATTAGAGCGAGGACATGCCTGTTCTAATTATTTATTTGTTTTCATTACAGGTGGATGTGCAAAAACGTTTTCGTTTGTAGAAAGACAAATAGTTGCCCACTTGCCAATGTCCACATCCTGCTTTTCTTTGCTTTCGATTAATTTTTCATTAGTGCTTAATGGTTTCCCTTCCCACAGCCTAAACAAACATCGCCGGCAGAAAAACCTGTGCTTGTTCTGGCCCACCAAGGATAAGTTCTGATTTTCAAAGACATTAGCCTGAACTGGCTCTATAACGGTTGTGTTTTAATTGCTTTGAATGCACTATATTTTCCCTTCACAGACTGCCTTTTTGTTTGAATATATTCGAACGTGTGCTAATGCTAGCTGTCGCGTCGCCTCATTGTTTGCGGTAGCTGTTGTGTTGTCGCTCAGGCAACTGTGCGCTTTGGGGGAAAAGGGGGGCGATCGATGCAGAGTCCCCCCGGCTGCCCCCCGTGCATGGCTTCAGCCCGCCCTAAAGGGCGCGCGGCGGCGAGCCGAGGATACGCTTTTATTGGTTTTGTTTATTGTGGTCCGAGGCGCAAGGAAAAGGGCTGAGGGAGGAAGAGGGCGAGGTCGGGACTGCGGGGGGGACAGCTGGCCCGGCTTGACTTCCTGTGGCCCGGTAAAGATAACTCCCCTGCAGGGCGGGAGTGTAGAGGAAACCCCTTTCCTCTCTGTGAGGGAGAGATTGAGACTCCGTGTGCTCCCTCTCCCCAAGCCTGAGAACAAGAGCGGGCTGGTACAGAGGGAAACGGCTCTAATGCTCATGTCTCATGTCCTCCTGCTGATAAGACCTGTGTGCGTGTGCGTGTTTGTGTTTGTGTGTGTGTGTGTGTGTGTGTGTGTGTGTATATATATATATATATACAAGGACAAACAAACACACGCAAGCATGCCCATTCATATGTGCATACATCATTATGTGCATACGTGTGCGCACAGACAGACATGCACAAACACGTTTGCACAAACACAAGTATGCGCACGCTCACATTCATACACGAAGACGCAGACAAAAAAACACACGTACGCACATACACGTACATTCGTAAGCCAACGAACAAACATTCATTTGTTTTTTTCCTCACATTTTAACTTGTGCAAAGGAACAGAAGATCTCTTGAGATCCTCGTAATCTTTTGGATTGCACCGCATTTCAGGCAGGTTAGGGCGACTGAAATCCCAAGTTTTTTAAGAACAAGTGATACCAAAATAAGTGAATACCTCACTCATTTGGTTGAAGGGATTAAAGCTATGCTGCTTCCTCTTGTATAAAACTCCACTTGTTTTCATGCTAAGCCATTTGGCCAAACTCGACCGAATGCTGCTCCTGGGATCGCACAACCGCTCATTCCACCTGAAATGCAGCTATTATGGGTATGCCGTATGCGAACTCCCCCCTCAAGGTTTACGGACCAGCGGTACCGATGGCCTTTCATGTGGTCCGAGAGCCACAGATCTAAGATGAAGTTTGGCTGAAAGACACGGAGATGAACGTTAGAATGACAATACCAGAGACTGCAGCTGGGCCCATAAAGACCAAAAAAAAAAAAACCTCCAACAGTCTCTCCTACACATAGTGGAGATCATTGATCACGGCAGAGACTGATAGCCAGCGTGCGGACAGAATCATGGCAAAGCCGTAGGCTTTCGATCAAACAGGTACTCCAGGGACACATATCTACTCTCGTACTGGTGATGTGGTAACGTCAACCAATCAGCATCGGTACTGGAACGATGTGGAAAGGATGTTCACCCCGTCTTCAGGGAGCTTGGCGCGCTCGCTCGTGTAATTCCTCGAGATTGAGTGAGAGGGAGAAGAACCAGACACACAGATCGGCTGTGAAAATAAGCAACGCTCTGTAGATGTTTATATGAACGGAGAGACAATGCGAGCTCCCAGACTAAATCAAATCCCGACACGTAAAGAGTAGCACGAAACCTGTGGAGCCCTGCCAAGATGTATACATCCACATCATATGGTCACTAATTACCTCAAAGGAATTCACACTATTTTATTTGAATTTGTCATCTGCAAAAAATGACTATACTTGTATAAATCAAGTGCACATATTATACACTATATTGTAATATGTCATTTATTTTCATTAGAATTTGAAATAAAACAATAATGAATATTCAAAATGCAAATATTCAAAATGCAATATATATATATTTATATTACGCACACACATATATATTTTTAAAATATATTTTAAGAAGTTTTTGTTTTTGTTATGTATTTTGGCATGCCTATATACAGTTAAATGCAGAAGTATTGGGCCAGTGACACAACTTTTGTTGTTTTGGCTCTATACTCCAGCACATTGGATTTGAAATAAAACAATGAACATGCGGTTAAAGTGCTGTCAGCTTTAGTTTTAGGGTACTTACATTCCATATCGGGTGATCCGTTTAAGAATTACTGCCCTTTTTATTCATAGCCCCCCCCCCCATTTTAGGGGAGCAAAAGTAAGGGGACAATTGGTTGCTCGGCGGTTTCTTGGCCAACTGTGTGTCTTTGCATCATTAGTTCATGCAGAAGAAAGCTGTTGATTTGATGTGTTGATTCTAGGTGTAGAATTTGCATTTGGAGTCTGGTGTTGTTGTCTCTCCACACGGGCACCAAATAAGTGTCATTGCCAGTAAAGCAGGCTGAAAAATCTGAATAAATCAATCGGAGGCATAGCCAAAACATCAGGTGTGTCAAAATAAACAGTTCGATACCTTGTTAGTAAGCAAGAACACACTGGTGAGCTTAGCAATAGCACATCTGGTAGACCACGGAAGACCACTGTAGATTGGAAGAACTGCTCATGATCCAAAGCACCCCTCCCCCCTCGTGGTGGAGTTAGTGTTATGGCTTGGGCATGTATGGCTGCCACTGGAACTGGCTCACTTGTCTCCATTGATGATGTCACTGCTGACGTTAAGCAGCAGGGTGTGCAGAAACATCTTCTCTTCTTAGATCCAACCAAATCTCTCAAAACCCATTGAATGGCGCTTCACCTTGCAGTAGTGCAATGACCCCAAACATGCTGCTAAAGGTTTTTTTGGACCAAAAAGTGGAATGTTATTGACTGGACAAGTCGATCACCCGTCCTGAATCCAATTGTACATTCGTTTCACTTTCTGAAGACAAGACTGAAGGCAAAAAGCCCCAGAAACAAACCGGAACTGAAGATGGCTACAATACAGGCCTGGCACCACCAAGGAGCGTCTGGGTGTTTTCCCTGGTGATATACTGTATATGTAAAGGAGATACATCCATAGTCAGATTTTCCCACGTATTAAAAGGATGTTTGTGTACTATGGTACAGACTGCAGAGTATTACAGCCGTCCTCAGACAGCTGCTGAGGTAGAGCCAGTAGTACCTCAGCATGAACCCTAGTCTTTACATGAACCCTCGTCTTTCCAGCCCCTGGTCAGACTCACAGTTCAGCGACAGAGACGCATTGATGACATGCTCCAGAGAGTATCTCATAATCTTGGGGATCGTACAAACATGCTGAATTGCTAATTATGCATGGTTGTCGCCACACAGTCGCGGCAGCCAGTGAAAAATACCTGAATATTTTTGAAGTGTTTTTCCTGCCCTCAGCTTTGTTTGGTTAGCATTAGGAGAATGCTTGCTGGCCGCCAGCACTGGGAACGTAATGTTGAGCATATAGTAAACAGCTTTGTACGCTAGTTTATGGGAGTGGTTCCACCTATTCTTCCACTCAATTAGGAGTGTGGAGAGGTCTCCTTTGCTCTGAATAATGAACAATGTTTATGTATGCGAGTACACTTCAACAGTACATCACGGAAATATGTGGTTCATACTTTTAAGGGCCTGTTTACTTAGCTGGGCATCACTTCTTCATGATTTATTATTTCTGAAGCCGTTAATAAACGGCCATTAATTACATTGTGAATAGGAAACACCACTTTTTTTAAATAATAAATTGCTTTATTGCTGTAAATATGAATGTTAAAATCAGATTACCCCGGTAATCTTAGTTCTGAAAGACATAGTCTGATATGATTAGGAATGTAAGCCCATTGCTTACATAAATAAACTCCTGTCTATAGAAGGAAGGGTTCCAGTTTGTAAAACAGTGCATATTATTATTATTATTATTATTATTATTATTATTATTATAGAAGCAGCAGCAATACTCCTATATTCTTGTCACTGAAACCAAAACTGGGGAGCAGTATTGAAGGTCAAAATTTATTCCTGAATCCAGTTTCGTAAAATAAACTAAACTGAATGGGTTGCACCCACACAGAAGATATGGAGTTGAAACTGTGCCATTATTTAAGGCAGTAGCATAATGACTATAACAGAGGAAATGGATGATTCATAACTGTTACATTACACAATGCACATTTAGTATTTTGCTGCACCAGACCCACACCTAATCAATAATGTACACAATAAGGTCTAGCAAGACCAGCCCTTTGCTGGGTTGGCTTAGAATGGGTGAGCTCATTTTTTTAATTGGCAAATGAAACTCAGTCATAAACACTGGGATGACCTCATGTTATCTGCTAGTGCAACAAAATTCCCACGCTGTCTGGCTTCCAAATGCAGGACCAACCTACAACCTGCCATGCGCCGACACCTTTAACTTATTTTAAACATCTATAGATTTACAGTCGAGCAGCTGGGAGCTGAGTCACCTTTGTAATTGGGAGGGGTGATTGTGATCCACATGTTAAGCGTAAAACAATTGCATGTCAGAAATGGCCAGCTTTAAAACACAATGGTGATTCACATGGGCCCACATAGACCACACATAATATGAGACATCTCAGTTTCAATCTCCGGAACATTGTTAGCTATTTTTACCTACCTTGGGTTCAGACTATAATCAAATTTTTGTCATTCTGAATTTTCATAGGAGATTTGCGTTCTTTTTTTGCTTCACCTAAGATTTTGGTTTGCTCTGAGCAAACATAGCCTCAGGTTTGGAAATACAGCATAAAAACAAGAACAAAGACACTGATTTATGTAGACATTGCTATTCTGTATCCATGTATTACTATATATATTTTTTAATTCACAGTTCCCTGGAAAAATGAACCAAACCAAGCACAATTTAGATATGCCACTTAGAAGTCTACTTCATTTCATACTCAGTCACAGCAGTCAGTATGAAAAGCTAGATTGGTCTTATTACCCCCTTGTGCTCTGTAAATGGCTATTGCCCGTTATTTTTGTTCCTGGTCACAGTCTATATCCATTATTTTTTGGATGTCCTCCCTGGGACGGATGATTGATGGGTCAGGAGACTTGGTCCGCCCACCACCACGCTCCGCGTACGCGACATGGTCGAGGCAAAACAGATTTTGTGCAGCTACGCATTTTCTTAAATGAACTGCGGCAGTACGTGTCGGAACAGTCCCAAATAGGCAGAATAACTTGCTCCAGATGTACATAAGGCTAGATGTGACCCAGCCTGTGGTGGAGGGGGATCTGTAGGCTGGGGAGCACAAGGCATTACATTTCCCACCCCCCTCACTCCGCTACCAGGGCTCTGATTTTACTGATTGGCATGTGGCTAAGAGCCCTAACCATTGGCAGCGCGACTTCTGCACTCAAACGTGTTCAAGTTCCTATATTCACACTCAATACCGAACGCCACATAAACATACTGGGTCCTGTTCTTGTAAAGAGTGGGCGGCGGGTGAGTCGAGAGAGACTTTTGGCTAGGAACTGAAGTGGCGAGGCGAGAGCTGTGCATGAGCGCGAAGCGAAAGCAAACCACACTCTTCACTCGCTAAGTAATAAGCTCCACTTCTGACCAGTCTGCTCTCATTCAGCCCTCACCTCCTCCAGGCCAGAGGCAGAGTTGCATACCAATGCATACAAAATGGAGGGCTAAAGAAGCAGGGGAGGGGGGAAAGCAGTCCACAGCAATGCTGGTTCAGTTTCTTGGTTTGTAGCTGCTCCAGCTTTCGTTCAGGTCTTTGGTAGGCCACTGTGGCAGGCATACTGTATGCACTGCACTTTTAGGAGCTAAGGGAATGGGACACTTGCCATTTACTTATATACATTTCCTGTAATTTTCTTTGACTTTTTATTTTTGCTGCAGAAACCCAACACATTCTAACAAACATAGACCATTGGCTTTTTCAGTTAGGAGGATCAGTGTGTCAGAGGCAGCGGTGATAGCCTTTAGCACATGAATACTCAAATCTGGCCCTTGAAACCAAATTCCGCCCTGGTTTTCTTGTCTCCTCTGTATTTAACGGAACAAGTAGTGCTACTAATTGCACAGACTGTCTTGACACCAGACTCCCAGATAAAGGGAAGGTGGAAAACCAGCAGTTCTCAGCCCTGAAGGACTGTGATTTCAGTAACAGGGCTTTAACAGATGCATGTTTCATACATCACTCAGAGTGTACCTAGAGCACAGCTCTCTCTCTCTCTGTCTCTCTCTTATATATTTATTTAAGTATTATGCCATTCATTTATTGAATGAAGAAATAAGAGAACAAACTGTCAGCTAATGGGTGGCTTGGCGACCAGCATTCTATTGAGTTCTATTCTTTTCTCTTTTATTTTTTTGGGTTAATACAGTCAACATTTGTCATGATACAATTTTAGTAACGTTTATTTTCAGAACAATGTCACACAACCAGGCCCTGATGTGAAGCAATCTGTAAGCCTGGTCTTTTGGACAAGTTCTACAAAAAAAAACGAATAAACTGTATGTTCTCTGTGTGAAAATAAACGATCAGTCATTTTCCATTACAGGACTGTGAGATGTGTTTTTAGTTACCTTGAAGTCCATTGATGTTCTACTATACAAGATGGTTGGGACTGTGCTTTTCTGATCTCTCCACAGGAAATTATGTGAATCGACGCTGTGTGGAATGAACATGACTTACTTGGAAACTTTTCCCAAAATCTGTCTGCCAAATTTTGATATCGTAACACAAAGACTTTTTTTTCATAATTGCAAACGCAAGATCAGGGAGTTCAGGCCAGTATATCACAGATTTCTTTTTCATGATGAAAAAATGAGAGGAAGTGGGCATGTGCAAATATGTGAGTCAAGTCACGCCATCCAGTTCCAGTCTCGAGCAAGGGCTCGTTAAGATTCAACTTCATCAAGCCCAACCCAGTTAGGCCTCCAGAGGAACTACAGTATGCTGTCCAATACCCCATATTTGTATGTTGTATGTTGTATGTTGCTGGGAAATGTAGTGCCCGTACAAAAACATGCCGGCCAGTACCATGACTGAGATCAGAATTTACATTTACCAGCTGCATTCCCTCAAACCAATATGAAAATGCATTAGTTACACATTGAACTGTAAAAAGTTTTATTAATCCATATATCTACCTACATATTCTTACTTCCTAGTGGTGAGTCAGGTAATATGTTCTGGGTGGATTCTAGACTACACAGAGCCTTCCATCAGAGCAAACAAGAACAAATGATGTTTTCAATGTTAGGTTATTGTGTAATATCAGTACAACAAAAGAAAAGAGATGTGTGTTTACATCTCTAATCCTATTCTGGACTACAAATAAGTTAGCAATATATAATACAACTTTATATTTTATTTTAAAGGTACTTCACATGATACAAAAATATTGATCACAGTGTATTTTCTTGAAAAGATTGAAATTGCTATGAACAAGAATGTTGCAAACATTTAGTGGCAATAAATTATATAATCATTATCTGACAAATAAGAATAACAAAACAAATCAAAAATTAAAATGAAAAGGTTTGTGCCTTTTCATCTCTCCCCAATATTTAGGTCTTGAGAAAGTTCGTGACGTGACGCTGGGGTCCATCTTAATATTTGCAATGGCTCCCCGAAATTGCCATGGTAACGCACATATTTTGTGTCCATTGGGCTGTTCACAACCTCGATGCAGGTCCATAATTTTAGCGTCTTTGAATTGACCAGTTTATCTCGCTGCGTCCGCATTCCTCAGTCCTGCCTTCGCCAGTACGTCGGTATGCAACGGCACACTTCCTCGCTGAAGTAAAATCCAGCTTCGCACTTTCTCCTCCGTACTTCGCATGGTGGTCTGTAGCAACTGAAAGGCACAATGACAATGAGACTCTTAGCCTTCCTTTCCACATTCACTGGACTGTCCTTCCCGATTTTATACGGTGACCCTTTGGAACGGCCCAGGGCTCTGGCAGTACTTTTACTAGTACAGTCAGCTAATATCTGAAGCTGATAACTGAAACAGAAAAACTGTTCTAAATTGCTGTTGTATTATACCCCTTCCAAAAATATAGGCCTTCCAGCAAACATTGCAGGAAGTTTGGGGCAAGCTCATATTTTCACATGCAAAATTGAAAATTAGCTTTGTGGCAAACTACTGGTGAACTTCTGGCAAACAATTCTGGCAAACTTGTGGTGAACACAATTGTTTGCCACAAATTTGCTGCAATTACTGAGATTGTTTGCCAGAAGTTCGCAAAAGTGTCAAACTTGTGTCAACATTTTGTGGCAAACTTCTGGTCAACTATTTGCCACTAGTGGCAACAACTGCCATTGTTGCCAGAAGTTCACCAGAAGTTCACCATTAATGG
Source organism: Synaphobranchus kaupii (assembly GCA_029718625.1). Lineage (NCBI taxonomy): Eukaryota > Metazoa > Chordata > Actinopteri > Anguilliformes > Synaphobranchidae > Synaphobranchus > Synaphobranchus kaupii. The sequence continues at coordinate 16,513,196 of CM056395.1, forward strand.
AAAAGTCTAGCAAAGCTCTGGCAGCATTTTCTGGCAAACCATTTAGTTTGCCGCAAACTATCCAGTTTTGTAGGGTTCATTTAGACACTGAAAATAATGGAGGTTAGGGAGGTTAAAACATCAGCTACAAACTTGTCTGAATGTCAGCAAGCTAGCTGCACATGAACAGCCAAACCTACATTACACAGCACCTATAAAGGGATACACTGACTGACACTGTAAATATTGCTGCTAGCAGCTGAATACAAATACAAAAAGTGAGACAGAGAACTACTTTTTTTATCTAGAAATGTATTCATTACTATACTTATGACCATAAATTGAACATAAATCAGCTTTAATGAGGCGTGTTCCTGTGGGGAGAGGCACACAGGTTCTGACAGATACAAACAGGACCTTAGCCATCCATTGCGAGCTGTGATTAGTACTGTGTGAATAGACATGACACTGTCGACTGAAATGTTTTCTGATCACGTAGAAGCATTATAACGGTACAAGCTTCAACAAGAACAATGGAATGACATTGTCACTGCCGGGGCGGCAGTGTAGTATAATGGTTAAGGAACTGGCCTTGTAACTGAAAGGTTGCAGGTTTGATTCCCAGGTAGGACACTGCTGTTGTACCCTTGAGCAAGGTACTTAACCTGAATTGCTTCAGTATATATCCAGCTGAATAATTGGATAATATATGTAAAAAGAAATGCTAAAAAGTTGTGTAAGTCGCTCTGGATAAGAGCGTCTGCTAAATGCCTATAATGTAATGTAATGTTTAACAGCTCTTTTTTCTGGGTAACTCTGTGCTTCCAGATGCAAATATAAATAATTGTGTAAATGTATCCCTTGTACATACAGTCAGCAAGCAGATGTAATCCAGTGATATTCTTATCACAGCTCATTTGTTCAGAAACATTGTAGACAAATACATTACATTTACATTACAGGCATTTAGCAGATGCTCTTATCCAGAGCGACTTACACAACTTTTTAGCATTTTTTTTTATACATATTATCCATTCATACAGCTGGATATGTAGCCTACTGAGGCGATTCAGGTTAGGTACCTTGCTCAAGGGTACAGCGGCGGTGTCCTAACTGGGAATTGAACCTGCAACCTTTCGGTTACAAGGCCAGTTCCTTAACCATTATACTATACTGCCGCCCAAATAGTCATCATGACTTAATTTTACTTGCGACTGTGTAAGTACAGCATAGTTCTACAGATAGGCTGACCACTTGCTGTTTCCCTAAATACGTTCCCCTTATTTCACCAATGTTTTAGGTGGACTCTCTATGAAGGAAATGCAAAACTTCCAATTAAATTTTTTAAATCTCTTAAAAGCATCTATGTTACCCCCAGATTCTGCACCATGAATGAGCGGATTGTTTAACTTGCCTTAGGCCGAAATTTGATAGATGCTCTTGCAGTTTTATATTAAATATTTTGGCAGCAGAAATTTTAAAGCCTATGATCTAGCATGGCTTGAGAACACACAATACTGCAAGGCTGAAATTCCAAACATATACTTTTTTCCCCCCTCTCGCTCAATAAACTTTCAATTTTTTTTTTTTTTTTTTACTCGGTCTGGGATAAATATTGCTTGGCTCCAGCCCAAATGGGTCAAAAGAGACACACATTTGCAGTTACATTTGGGTTTCTAAAAGAATATCAGGATGTGGTGCTGATTGCAAGATAATGTCTAAGATATCTTGCTGATTAATAAATATTTTACAAAATGGGAGTGCTTTTCATTTCCTGCTATCATCTCACTATGTCATTCATATCAAGAAAATTATATCCCAATCCAAATAATAGACAAAAATGATTGTGGTGACTGAATGTTTGTACAAATTAAGCTTGATAGAAGCAAACAAATAGCATTACTGGTGTTTTCAGAGTCAGTCCTGTCTGAATGCCTAAGGTATTGATTGTTCTTATATCAGGCAATTGATAAACAGTTTTTTTAACAAAGGGAGTGGTATTATATCCATATTTTTCTTTGATTCAGAGAACTTAATATTTAAATAATTTTATTTTAGATTTCTGATTGAATTTAATTTTGCGCAATTTTCACAGATTGAAAACACATGTAAATATACTGCATGCAAAACTGTATCACAGAAGGTTACTTTAATATATCTGTGTTGCCTTGGCTCAAATAAGTTGAGCACAGTTATATTTAAATTACAGCCCATTATCTTTGTATAATTGTTTGAGTGCAATGATCTTTGGGGCTGCTAGGTGAAGCACAATTCTTAATTACTTATACAATCATGGACACTTTTTACTGCATACATTTTCTTGAAACTAGAGACAAGCCAGCTTACTTTAAAACCATTGTCCATGGACTTGATAGATCACGCTTTATGTAAACGCAGTATCCATCGACTTGATAGATAGCAGCTGCATTGCATTTGTTGTGATAACAGTAAACAGAGACAGATAGAGCCTGGCAAGATGAACTCTTTCAGATAATATAGGGTGTGTATGATTTTGCTAAATTAAATAATGCTATTAATTTCACTATTAGGAACCTGTTCCTTTTAATATTTACATGTACATGGCCTTTTAATTTCCTGGGCTTTCTTTTAATCTAAGAAAAACGTAGTTTTGATTTGCAACATACTCCTGCAATATAGCACATAGCACTATGGTAGAATACTCTATAAATATGCAACAAATCAAGGCTGCGCAAAGCAAGCAGAAAGTGCAAAGCATCTGGCCTCGTCTGTATAGCTGAGGAACTAACCGCCTACCTGGAGGAAATCACCGGCGCACTGGTCTTGGCTATCAGGTGAATGATGTGTTTCTATATACTACGTGTGCAGGTAACACTGGTTGCTGTGAATGGGCACTCTCACCAGAATGATGACCTCAGGTTGTGTTCCTATTGATTATCGTTTTGTCAACAACCTCTCGACCCTATCCCTGAGTATATGACTATGGCCCAATTTGGTCCCATTTGATCAATTTTATCCAAGATTTACAGTTAACAATCAGTGATTATAATTCTAAATGCATTGTATTGTATATATCCCGTGTGTTATGCATGTAGCATGTATTATGTATGTATTATTTTATACAACAAAAATACCTTTACCTGCAGGTGGCCTGGCGAAACCTCCTCCCTCTTAGAAAGCACTTGTTGGGCGACTCTGTGCACTCGCAGACGCACTTGCTGGGGTTGAGCGGTTGGTGTCTGGGGCACACCTTGGCACAGGTGCACCGGCAGGCGTCCCTGTTGAACTCCTGATTGGGTCCACAGGGGACGGGCGGGTCTTTGCACACGCACTGGCAGGAGCGCTTGTCCAGCTCTTGGTTGGGTCCGCAGGCCGTGGCCCGTAGGTGCCTGCCGCACACGCACTGGCACGTCTCCTCATCGAGCTCTTTGTTCGGGCCGCAGATGTCATCGTCCAGGGATTCTGGATAGAACAAGAAAATAAATGCTTTATTAGCAAAAAGGCTAAAAAGAGGAATTCTCAAAGAAGTAAAATATGCTTCCAAACATTAAACACTGTAATTTTCTTTGGGTTTAGGTGAGAGTATTGACCAATACAGCAGAGAACAATGACAATACAGAATTTTTGCTTCAACAGCCACACAGCCACATGATGTACCCAGAATGGTCTCGACAATAGATGGCAGAGTTACTTGAAAAAGCCTTTATTGTAACGATATACAGGTATCTAAAAATGGACGATAAACCCATAAAAAAGTAGGACTATAGGACCAGATTCATCAGGGCATTCTAAGTCAACTCATTTCATTATTTAATTATTTAATTTATTCACCAGCTATTTACTAAAAGTACATTCACTTATATACCGTTTTATAATTCTTTATAATGATATATGTCTTAGATCAGGGGTGTCCAATCTTATCCGGAAAGGGCCGGTGTGGGTGCAGGTTTTTGTTTTAGCCCAGCACTACAACACCTGATTCAACTAATTAACTAATCGTGCTCTTCAATCAAGACCTTGATAATTAGAATCAGGTGTCATAGTGCTGGGCTAGAACAAAAGCCTGCACCCACACCGGCCCTTTTCGGGTAAGATTGGACACCCCTGTCTTAGATACTTACAGCTTTACACATTCACATGAAGTTCTTATAAAATCTTGGGATTACACTTATGGAGCAGGGTTTTTATATCTCAAAAAATATATTACATATTCAGATTAGGATTTTACATTTCACATCTATTCGTGATAAAATGTATTAATATTATTTGCACTATCCTGGGAAAATCCGGGTACTAGACCAAGGAAAAGAGTTTACTAAACTTGTATGCAGTGTGCCTTTATCTGTTTAAAAGTAGATGTTTGTTCACAGATTATTTTTGAAGCACAGCGTTCAGCTCAAATAGATTTTTTACCATCCTCTAAATTTATTTAGGATTCTGCTTTTTTGTAGGGAATCTAATTTTGTATTGAAATAAAATTCAGGATGGTTTGTTGGCAGTGTAGTTCAAAACATTGTTCATGCCAAGAAAAGGCATGATGATCGGCTTTTAATTCCTGAAAGAAAGCCTTGTCCTTGAGTTTGCCATGTTTGTTATTCCCCGTCAGCATTCTGTCCAGGCCTCGGGTTCACCAGCGCTGCTATTTCGGTATCTGACGGTATGGAATACTTAGTGGACACTTTCAGTTATCCTCCAAAAGCTTACATAAGGGACAGCTTGCTTCGCACATCAGCTTCCAGTTGTTTGACTTTATGATAAACTATTTGAAATAGAACATTCCTGTTCCAAATTCCTCACAATACATTTTCCCCCAGTGGTGCAAACAGATGTTTTTCCTTTCGATCCTGGCAAATAATTTAACTTGATAGCTAATTTAACTCTGTTCCTCTTCTCTCCAGGCTATAAAACTTCACAGGAATTTGGCTATAGAGCGGAACACGGATTCCTGCCATTGCAGTGTTTATGTGTTTTGCGCTTTTTTTTATTTTTAGAAGCAATTTCAGGTTACCATAGTGACAAATGTGCATGCTGCTGGTGTTTTTCACAGGGTGTCCCATGTCATGTGACACAATCTGCATAAATCACCAATGGTATATAATCTTGATTAAAAACTTTTTTTCTTCAGTAGATTGGACCAAAAAAACGTTTCGTGCGATGTAAAATGAAACACTGTGTTGTTCATTGTACTCGCAGGAATTGCTCCGGTTTCCCATGACAACTGCCGAATAAACTCATCACATTGCATTGGCACATTATATTGACCTTAATCTTTAATTCACTGGAACTATTACACCACAAGACTATAGTGTTGCATTGCATAGACATGCCTTCTCCACTACTGGCACTGTCTGTAATGCAGCTTGCGGTAGCATTATGCATAGACCAGTGCACATCAGTCTCGTAGGAATTTAATAAGATAGACCTATTGAGTGTATACCCGTTTGGATTTGACATGTCGGCTATGATTACAGGGGGCGAGGCATTCATCTGTCCTGCATTCACATGAGAGTCAGTGCCTGCTTTTTGTGTGTTAAACCGGCCCCTATCAGAGCTGCTGGTGAAATGACTATTTCATCCAATCGGGAGGGACACTGGTAAAGACAACCTGCTCCTGATCTCTCTCAGTTCACAATGACTCCTTCTGTCAACGGAGCTGGAAGCATCATGTTGTGTCTGTCTGTGCGTGTGCGTGTGTGTGTATGTGCGCGTGTGTGTGTGTGTGTGTGTGTGTGTGTGTGTGTGTGTGTGTGTGTGTGTGTGTGGAAGGGAGCATGAAATGTCTCCCGGCTCACATCCAATGCTCACAGGAGTGCGGCCAAGATAGGGACGATACTGAAGCTGGCGCTGTCACGCTCACAGTCCCCCCACGGTCTTCCTCTCTAGCGATGATTCATTGGGCCTCAAACAGGAGCCTTTGGGGATTTCTTATTTTAATAACCAGTTTTTTACAACAACAAAAGAATCTCATAATTTGGAATGCCTATTAAATATTTGTAATTATATTTTGTGCGCTCTCTTTGATGCCATGTTTATATGGGCGTAGATATAAACTCATTACATCATGTCAACCCAGTAACAACAATTTTCTAAAGGAAAACATACTTCGTTTGGTTACAAACAACCAAGACGCCAAACGTAAAATGCATATTTGAGAAAAAACTGCTCAACAATCCCCATTGTTTTGCCAGATCCAGTTTGAATAAATCTAGCAGCACTTACCAGATCTGGACTGTTGTGATGGGACTGCGATGTCGTGCTGCTGCACACATCTGCATATGTGATTGTTCCAGACCTGGTTCTTTGGGCATGTTTTGTTTGCCGCGTTACATCTGCGAGGGAAATGGACAATTAGCTTGGAGGTGGGCAGCAGCTCTGAAAAAAAGCGGGGACCATGTTTTACATCTTTATTTTACACGTATCTGCAGTCCTAACAATCTGTGGAGTAGCACAACTTAAACATCTCATTTCTTTTGTCTTTGAGAAGTTACATTTGAGCCCCTTTATTTTTAATATATATATTTACATTTTTTTTTCTTTGCATGGCTTTGCACTGGTTTAGCACAGGCTTTCTTAAGCGATGGGTCAGGACCCAAACACTTTTAGTACCTTTCAGTGGACTACAGTCTCATCCCAGGACCCACCTCATACACTCCTGCGATCCATTTTGGGACCCGACCCATAGCCTAAGAAAGCCTGTGCTAAACCAGTGCAAAGCCACGCAAAGACGAAAACATATTAAATATATATAATATATTAAAAATAAAATATTTTTTTGACTAGCTAATGTTCTCCACATCTCTGTCCTGAACTCCTGGCCCAGCCTCCTTTGGAGTGGGCTTTTATGGTCTGTGAAAGTTATTAGAGGTTCAAAAACAATAGTGTTCAGCTGGCTTATCCCCAATGCATCTGTCAGCATGGACTGAAATTTAAGAGAGGCAGGGAGATTCATAATGCATGAAAAAAAGTCACAATCTGACAGACACTTTTCTGCTCTTCCTGAAGCCATCATAACTGCACAAAGACCCTTTCCAACCGAGTGTTTTTTGGAGAGCTTGACGGCGAGCTTGACCTGACCGTGTGGGGAGTTGAATGAACAAGAGGATGCAGAGATCATGACAACATTTGATCATTGGAATATTCTAAACTATCTAACATCGTATATTACATATTGTATGTGACAGTAAAAATATGGTATTTCAAGTTGCAAAGATAACCCATGCTACCTGACCATTAACCGATTCTTCCATGGTCAGATCCCATCCAATACGCACTGGGCAAAAAGCACGAATACACCCAGGACAGGTAGCCGATCTATCGCAGGGCACACACACCATTCACTCACACACTCATACCTATGGCCAATTGAGAGTCTCCAATTAACCTAACTGGTGTGTCTTTGGACTGTGGGAGGAAGAAGGAGTACCCGGAGGAAACCCACGTGGACAACATGCAAACTCGGCACAGAAAGGCCCTCGGCTGGGATTCAAACTCAGTACCTTCTTGCTGTGAGGCGACAGTGCTAACCACTGCACCACCGTGCCGCCCCTGGTCAGATCCTACTGTGTATTAATATAAAAGGAAAATGTCACATCCCACAGTGTATTAATCATTTGGGTAATTTACGCCAAAGGAAGATAAAATGTTACTTGTATGCATAATTTGTTACACGGTGAGGGTTTGGAGGTGTGGCTTTAAATGGGCGGAGCGGAGTTATGTGCTCATGTGGGATCAGTGGAAGGATTATAAATGCCATGCTACAGGTCTCCTCTGGCTCTCACTGGCCAGCGGTGTGGTGGGAGGAGCCTGGGTCCGATGGCCTATCACAGGGGGGGGGGGGGGGGGCACACCTCATTTTATTGATTTTCAGACAAACTTTCTTGTTCTTTGTTCTTTTGTTTTGTTGAAACTCAAATTGAAACTCTGCCTTTTCGGGATTTGAGTAGCTTTGTATGTTTAGTGGCTGTGGGTGTTAGACTCTGCCTAAAAATGTATTAATTAGCTGAATGTTATGGCAACGGAAGGGCTTAATTAGTACTCAAGCCAGCAGTTGCTGCCAAATAGTATTCACATGCTGCCTGTGAAAATAATGCAATATTACTTTCAACACCCACAAGCTGGCCAACAGGTAATTTAATATAGCTTCTTTAAAAATTCAAAACAAAAAAGAACTACGTGTAGATGACATAAGAACAGGTGGCACTCAACATTAGGTTGCTGTTTTTAAGGAAAAAAAAGACCAGATTTACTCATTAGAATATTACGCACTCTGAGGTAAAAGCTTTAAGATATGATTTTTTGCTACAGGTGCTGACAATGTTTAAGAGAAGAGATCTGAAATTCACAAGCCTAGCTTCAATTTCGAGCCGATCCGCATTTAGCCCCCCCCCCCCCACCATCCCCTGAATGCACTAGGGCCTGTGATCTTGGGGTACTCCATTGAGCCACCTGAAAATCTGTCTCCAGTTAAGCCTCCCTCTCAATAAACCTATCCTGAGGAAATACTTGTCAGAGGTGAATTTTCAGAGTTGTGGAATACTTTTAAGAAGTGGTGTGGTTTCCTCCGAGAAGCAAAAGAATGGCTCTACCTGTTCTGTTCATGATTTACGACGGGCTCGTTTCCACCGGTGTGATTTAAGTGGCTTATGGCAGGACTGGCGGTGACCTCACTCCTCGCACTCTACTAGTCGGTGTCAACAGCGGCATAATGGGTCCGGATCAAATCTCAAGCAGGCCTTGCTGCGGGGTTGGACAGTGTCTGCTATCTCCAGGTGCCAGTGTATGGGACACACCCGGAGGCAAGCAACGGAAGCCATGGGTTAGATTACCCCCCATCATCGTTAACAGTCCCCCAGGGTGGTGGGGTGTAGGGGAGTCACATGACCCAGACCACCTTATCAAATCCAGACATCCTGCAGACCTCTGGATTTACCTTGGACCCCCCCCACGTCTTTTGGCAGTCTGCTCCTAAGGGTTATGATCCTAAATGTCTTCAATGCGCGGAGCTTTGATGATGTACGACACAGTTACTGCATTCCGTTTACGAATGTTATTTCATGAACATTGAATAAAGAAAGAAAGCGCTGGCCCCAACAATGATGGGGAGGGTACCTGCTTCCTTCCAAAAAATGAATCATTCGAGAAAACCACAGACTTTCCCAATGCAATGATTGTAACAGAGAACCACTACGGGGAAAAATCTCTTAGTTTTGATGTTTCAAAAGATGTTTATTTTACTTCCGAAAATGCAGTGAAACTTGCATAAGATAACACACGGAGTCTATTGCACTGGTGTTGTTCTCGTGTTGTTTGTTTAGAAAATTTAGAAAAAACCTAAAACTTGACCTATCCTGACTGTAAAATGCCAAAAGAAAAAATAAATTTTCAATTATGGCTCAGTGGCAAACTTCAGCTTTGCTGCGCTTGCCAATGTGTTTCCAATTATCATATTCTATACGGCTTAAAAAGACAACATTCCTGTTCCGTTTATGACATGTTCAGCAATGTGTGTGGAAGACATGTTACCTGATGACTAACATGTGCACTTGCTCCTTGCATAATAAAAAACAGCTGCAGCTGTTTTGACTGGCAAGGTGTCCACATGATAATGTATAGGCATGGTAATCTTCAGAACATGTTTTTCATTTGCGAGTACTCATGAGATGGTGCCCTGATTTACAGTTCCGCACACTGTACATTGAAAAACACTGAAAAAATATATGCGTATCTTGGAATCAGAACGGAATGCGAGTTAAGAATTCCATGCATATGAGGACGTTGCGAGGACGTCCAGTGGGGGAGTTGTCTCTTTACTTATATCAAGTGGCCCTGCACTTATACAACATATGGATATTAGTGTTCCCTTGATGTAAATGTGATCATTTTAGCACTGACTTCCTGGACATTTTCGAAGAGATCTACACTCTTCTGTAATCTGCCAACTCCACTCTGGGAAAAAACACTATCAAATTTTATTAGATTATTTTAGCAAATTAGCCTGTAAATATTCTAAAATACCCAAAACTGATAGAAACTACACTTAAACGGTTCACTTCACATATCTTCTTCTTCTTCTTATTCTTCTTCTATCCTTCTCTGCAAATCTGCCAAATTATCAATAGTGAACAAAGCTGCTCAATTTATGCCTGAATTTACCTGAGAAGTGTAAGCTAAGATACTGTGTTATGTAATTGTATTTTTTTTGTGAGAATTATACTATTTAAAAAATCGTGAGTAAGCTCTTCTTAGCTTTGGCAGTGGATAGCAGCATCGCCTCACAGCAAGAAGGTCCTGGGTTCGAATCAAGGCCAGGGCTCTTACTGTGTGCTTTTTATATGTTCCGCCCATGTCTGTTGTGTGAGTCCAAAGACGTGCAGGTTAGGCTAATTGGAAACTGTAAATTGCCCATAGGTATGCGTGTGTGCATGAATCGTGTGTTTGCCCTGTGATGGATTGGCAACCTGTCCAGGGGGTATTCCTGCCTCTCATCCGATGCATGCTGGGATAGGTTCTAGCCCAATCTTTGGAGCCTGAATACACGGCCAGATCCGGAGCTAAACGCTGAACCGGTTCAGCTGGGTAAACAAGTGGTGTAGCCTGTGTGCGGTAACTGTACCGCAATGTTGAAATGGAAACGTTTGCTGCAGTGAGTGAGACCGGGCACAGGTTCATTTGTAATCAGTAGAGCAAGAAACTGATGAAGAGGGAAGTGTCTGTCTGACTAATCTTACGCACCCTGATTTTGAACACCACATGCACAAGGTCGGGTGTTTTGGACACACTCTTCTGGATCCCCAACCATTAACTGGCATAACTGTTAAGACACCCAGACCTAAGTTAACATTAGAGGTCCGGGAAGAGAAATTAGTTTAAGTGTTGCAGACGTCTAGCTAAGCTAACGTTAGCTAATATGTTTTCACTATACCAAAAGTAGATAAATGAAGGGCTTTTTTCTCCTATATTAATGGCCATATTTCCCCCGTTTTGGAGACTCCAGCTAATGATGGTGGTATTTTTTTCAGTAGGCTAGAACTGTAACGTTAGTGGCTAACTTGCCAGCGAGTAACATCGCCTCTCTCAAAGAGACTACTGTGACTGGCGTTGTCTGACACCGCCCATAATGTGCAAGCCCTTGGCCATTGCAGTGCACAGTAAAGCAGGTACCTGGTACATGCGCAGTAGTTTGGGGCTATATCTCTGCTCTCACTACAGGTAGGGAGTTGGCTGAGAGCTCATTTAAATCAGGAGGAGAGCTTTTCAACAAATCAAACATAATCTTTCAGTGGAATTCCCCATTAACACCATCATCCAAATTACACTGGGACGATCCAAAAGCGATTTCCTGAACATTCATTCTGTCTAATAAAGATTTGAATTATTTACCAACAGTTTTATTGTGTTTAATTCTTTTAGGTTGAGTGATTCAAAGTAAGGTATTATTAGATTTTATTATCAGCAAGGTATTTTGATAGTTCAGGCCTGGTTTTTCCTTTTGTTTCTCTGTAAAGCGTCCCTGTAAATTTGTATGGATTTCCTCTGTTTGACTGCTGGCCTCAGACCCGTGCAATAACAACTGAGTCCTTTACACCAAGATTGTACACTCAAAAACTTTCCACCGGAGCAACTCAAGATGATTGTTGAGAGAAGGAGGAAATCAACCGGTGTTACACACGCCAGGTTTTCTGCCTGCTGTGGTTACTGGTTCCATCTGAAATGCAAATTAACGATGCAGGGTGTTTTGCCAGGGCCCGATTCCTTACAAAAGTGGGTGTTAATTAAAACAAGCCACGTCCGTGGCAGACCAGGAAAGTGGTGTCAGGCTGTATGCTGGAAGCGGTGAGGGCATTGGCTCGAGGGGAAGCCCATTATGATGCCTTGGCAAAAAGCCAGCATCCTATTGGCCACTCCCAAAAAGCCAAAGATGAGGGCTAGCCAAACTTCTAGGTGACTGATGCAGTACCAAATGCCCAGGGTAGCTTGGAGCAGTTTTTGCAATGGGAATTGCACTGATGAAGTACATTTTACCCTGATAGAGTACATTTGATACATTTGATCCCTCTTGCATTCATATAAACTCTGAGTTAAAAATGAACACCGATCTGATGACTGTATGCAATTACAAGAAGATAAGGGGTAGAAATCTACAACAAACCAAGGTAATTATTCCCAGGAGTGACACTAGGGTAATTTGAGATCAAAATGATGCAGGAGAAGGAATGGGCTCAGAGGTTTTCCTTAAGGTCTGTGTTTGGATATTAAATGTCTAACTTGGATATACGTTCCTGCATCCTGTACTACACCTACTGTCCTTGCGCTGATTTCAATGAAAGAAAGAGCAAAGATTAAGATACGTTATCATGATGCAAGGAACAAGGAAAAAGGAGAAGATGTATTATTTCACTGCTGAAATATAACATCTGCTTTTTCTTAAATGAGGTCTGGCTTTGTCCCACCCCAAGAGACATGCTTCCTCTTATTTCTGTAATTGCAAATCACACTGACATCACACGCTCTTGAGAAAAAAAGCACGCGGTACTAAATTATTAATAATCAGCCTTTCCTGGTAACGCAGCTCCCAGTGCACAGCTGAGCCCAAAAGGCCTCGCACGACAAATGGAGAGTGAATAAGCGCTATTTGTCTCTGCTTCAAACCGGTCTTGTTTCGCATTCTCACATTACCTCGAACAGAGCCTGGCCATAAACCACTGAGGCGAGCAATTACAAGAGTCACTGTACTTCAGAAGGAGCTCCCAAATATTACACGACATGACAGCATATCAACCTGGTTAGAAAAGAGACTTAGACAAGCAGTACAAATTATCTGAGTGCGTACAAGTGTGAGAGCCATGGCAGGACTAAAGCCCAGCAGTTTAGAAAAAGGAAAAAGTTGCTTATCTTGAAGACATAATACAAAAACTGAGAATCTATAACTGAGAGAATATCACTACATTACTGACCTTCATTTTACCAACAAGTACATTTCTGATCCTTTCTGTGTGGCATCATGGATTTATATGGAAAAAAAAACTTCTGTCATATACAGGCAGCAAACTTGTTTTCATGTAACAAAGCCATTGCTTGGCTTGTTCCAAACATCATTTAGAGATGCGGTAACGCACTAGCTCTGGAGCCATCCATGTGGGTTCCATCTCAACTCCTGGCTGCGCTAACTCTTACCAGAACTAGGACACCATCACCCCAAGAGCACAGAGAATGTGAAGATTAATAGGGCAACAACTCAAATTTTTTAGTGATTTACTAATTATTGTTATTATTATTCTTTTTTTTTTTTTTTTTAGCATGCTAGTGATTTGTCATGGTCAGCTGGGAGAAAGAATATCCTAACTGTTCCATTTAAAATGTGAAGTATACATTTAGGCCTGGGGGGGGGGATGCTGGGGGGGAATAGGGGCTTAGGCAGGCTCCAAATGGCATGTGAACAAGCCCAAATATACAAAACATCACATCCCAAAGTGACAAAATAACCAGAATAATCACTTTGACTTTCACAAAAGCTAAACCCAAAAACATTTATATCGACACGGAGGTGTGAGAATGTACGCCTTTGGCTAATTCAATTACCCTCATTTCTGGCTAATTCTAGCTTGTACCACTACTGTAAAAGTCATTTGAGTTAAAAGAAAAAAAAAAAAAAGAATAATAGCCCAATTGCGACCGAATATTGCGGGACAGCGGAAATATCTCACGCACAGAAAACATCCTCCTTGGAGAATGAGCCAGCTCTTGACGTCAGGCTCCAAGCTGACAATAACGTTGAAAATAAAAAGCTCCGAACTAATTTGGATAAATAACCTAAGATCTGGGGGGGAAACACAGCAGCCAACATTTGAGTTACTTCGACGACCCTGACCAGCACACAGTGAAGGACTGTAGTTTTTTTTTTTTTTTAAAGTCTTGATATATGAGCTCACTGGCATCAAATTCACAAAGCACTGCCGTCAGGTTTATGCTGGCAATGTTTACTTGTTGAGAGCTGGAGGATGAGACGGTACTTCGTTCTCAGATCATCTCCTGGGCCTGCTTGCTTTCCCTATAGGTTCACTGTGGTCCAGCCGGGGACACTGGGAATGTTATTTCCCCCACCGTGTTCTGATTAGCCGAACAGCATAAACAAAGCTATTGTAAGCTGCGTGAGGCACTCCGCTGTGTCCGAGGCCAAGCTCCAGAGGAGACGTAACCTCAGCGTACGCGCGCGCACCGTCCGTAAACCCCGTGCAAACTGCAGCCGCAACATAAACACCACTCTTTTTATCTGTGATCTCATAAAATATACTGTTGCTTTCTTGGCTCAATTGCAATGGAAAAAACTATTTAGCATCACAATGAGGAATTGCTCCTTTTAACAACTGCAGCGCAGTTGCATCTGACTCCGCACTGATCACAAGATGGAAAGTTCAATAAAATCAGCACAGGAATTTCCTCTACTACTGTATCCTACAACAGCAAATTAACATGAGGTTCTCAGGAGGATGATCGGAATTCTTACTATATTGCCTGTAGCAACACGAAAAGCGTACTCCGGGGTGCCCGACTAGGATTCATCGGTTTTGGGGTTCCTTCTGCTCCGAATTATTCATCAGCCCGATCATTTATTTGAGCTGACATTTTTTCGTAAAGTCATGAAGTCATGAACCACAGCCAAAGACGGCTCTTTGGTATCCTTACCAAAAACCTTTTACTCGATTATTCTGATATAGGAACAATCCAACACTGCTAAAAGCCAGCACACACACACTGGTCTTGCAGAAATAAGTTGTGTACCCCTGGTATATTCCATTGAGGAAAAAAAAACAAAAAAAACACCACTCTACGTACGCACTTGCAGAAATACAAAGATAATAAATAGGCCAACCCATACACACACACACACGCACACAAAAACACACACACATGCACACACATACACACACACACACACACACACACACAACCACACACAGGAACCATGGGAGACTGCACAATTCTAATTTTCAGGATCCCACTATTGACATTTCCCACAAAAAACATTCACTCTCTCTCTCTCTCAGTCCCCTAGGGCTGAAACCTCAGTTTTTTTCAGATTATACTTCATGCCTTACACCTAGAACACCGACCGACTCCTCAACCCAACAGCGTCTGCAGTTAATCAATCTAAAAGTCCGGAAGAACAGAAGCCAGCAGTTCCCGTGGCCCTCGAGACTAGGGTGGCATTACCAGCACGACATTCCTGCGGCTCTCGGGGGCTTAAAATGCTTTCCAGGGAAAGAGAGTACATTTTCCCTCACAGGTTTGGGTGAGTGCGTTAATGGCCCTGAGCATTAATGGTTTCAAAAAAAAAAGTGAACCTTCGAGCACTTACTCTGGCAGAGCCCGTCTTATGATCGAGTGCACCTGTCGGTAAACGTCTGGCTTCGACAGGCACCGGCACGAGGTGTGGTTGGCAAAGCTAACCGTGACAGGCTTCGTTCCCTGGGTAACCGGTATGGTGATTTCAAAGAGCTGCAAGCAAAGGACAAGAAAAGAGACTGTCAGCAGGAGAAAAACGAGCCCTTCTCCTGTCGTATCACACAAACATGCGGTCTCTCCGAACAAACAAGACGTCAGATTTTCTCCCCTCGTGTTTGTGGTAGCACGCTGTTCACGATCATTAGCGTGACTGCGATTCCAAACTAAAAACAACTCCGATAAGGCTGGCTGAGAATGGTTGTGCAATTCCAGGCCAATAAACTCTGGAATTAAAATTTTGTATAAACTTTATATAAACTCTGACCACAAGCATTAATAGGCATATAAAGGGCAAAAGAAAAACTTGTGTAATTTGAGTAGAGGCACAAAAGTGCTCTATTTATCCTTATACCTGGGGTTATAATGCATTACACTGACATAAGAGTATCTGTAAAAATGTCATTGAGAAAATATGCTTCGACGGCCATAACTTCCTGGCAGGTATTTTACAGTAGAATAAACTTCCTTTGGACATTAGGTTTTTACTATAAATAAGAAAGGTTTTCCACTAAATAGGAAAACCAAGAAAACCTTTGTCCTTTAACCTTGCAGCAACACATTAAAGCAGGAGTGACATTTTTGTTTCTTAAGAACATTAGCAGTATCTGACATTCCTGAAATAAATTGTAAAAATGTAACAATTACTTACATTTAGCATTGATAGTTAAGCCTAATGCAATGCACTGATGTGACAAAGACACAAAACGAGATACTGCTTAGTTTATTTTTAGCATGTCTAAGTAGTAGATTTTTTTTGCTGAGTAGATTTTTAAGATTTTTTTTAATGCTAGTATTCTGTTTTCCATTCTGATTTTGGGATTTAGAATTTGTGAATTCCTTCTTCATACTACCTCTGTCTTTTCATAAATATTTCTCTTTGAAGCCCTCAGTGGACAATGCAGCATGTGCAAATTCCCGATTTACTTTACTAAAAGTAATTTACGATTTACTTTAAGTCGTTAACACCAACACTGATGACCTCCATGCTGGCTCACTACCACCAGTGTCCTACATACCTTGGCAGTACAACAGCTCTGCAACCGCAAAGGTTTGGCACACGCTCTCTGCATCTCGCAGTAAATATTGGAAACACCACATGTCTACTCCTGATAGGGAGTGCACAGTTACAGGAATATCTGATGCTGAAACCTGGCCAAAGAATAGTCGCAACTAACATCTGACCTGGGAACAGTCAACACCTAAGAAACAACTGACCTGAGAACAGGATTACTGTCCCCTTCACAGAGTCAGATTTTTTAAAAGTCATTCACACATCAAAAAGACGACAAACTGATTAGTCCATTTTTCAGCGTCCAACTATCACTGGCCTGGGGATAGTCATATCCAATCCTCACCTGACCTGAGAACAGGTTTACAAACTTTTCCCTTCACAAAATCAGTTTTTTAAATCATTCTCCCGTCAAAAAGACGACAAACTCTTTCATTCGTCCATTTGTCAGTGTCCGACTCCCACTGACCTGGGAATAGTCATATCCTAGTAATCACCTGACATGAGAACAGGCTCGATTTTCCCTTTCACAGAGTCCGTTTCTTTAATCATTCTCCCATAAAAAAAAACGATAAACTCATTTGTCCATTTGTCTGGCCGGGATTGCAATCTTCCATTGGCATCCAAGTCATCAAAAAATAATAAACTGCCATACTCCTACTCTCCCCACAGAAGAACAAAAACATTACCCACAACAATAAATCACAAGACCGCAATCACATATGTAATATATAATAAAGGCGGACTGTTCTATTTATAATTTAATACAGATGCTCTTTCAAAATTAGTTTTCAGATTAACAATTCGGATTACTTCCTGTATATTGTGTGACGCTTCTGCTACCTGGACCCACCTGCCATGTTTGTCCCAAGTGAGAGTGCGGTCGAGGGGAAATACAACATTTATTTTATTGGGCGGTTAACCTGGCTGAGGATATAAAAAAAGTGCAGATAGGTAATCCCTCATTCTTAGTCTAAGGTGTTCAGTTAGAAATCCTGGAGAGTGGAGAGACTAAAAGAAACTTACGTATCTTAATTGGTTGAGAGAAAGGGTGCACTCTCGTGACTGTTACATGTTGTACAGAGCGCAGAACATGTCTTGACCGCCCTCGTAAACTAGTCTATAGTTCAAACATCTCAAATTATAAATGGGAAGAATTAAAACATGTCATTTCTTTCTTTAAGACAGTTGTTTATCTTCTGGGGTGACGAATGCTTGGCAAATGTTTTTTTTTTTCCGGAATGCTTCGATCCAACTGCCCCTTACTGAAGCAATTAATCCACCAGAACACATGCATTTGTCTGCATTGAAAACACACATTTTTTCTCCATCAGATATTTCAAATACACTGGAATACGCTCGTCGTGACCTTTGAAGCACCAATGTTCGGGTTCTTTTCTGATTTATTTAGACAAGGAGGACAAACCCGTTGAGTAATAAATGTACTGGAACTTTGCTAAGACTCCTCACCAAAACAATGTCAAGTTACAAATGTAGTCCAAAATACCCTCCAGTCTATGTGAGGGGGTCATGCAAGTATTAGATCATAGATGAGACACCACTACAGTCTGCTTGCCTGCAATGAGTGGGAGATTAAGACAAGTCTGCCTGCAGATAGTTTGAAGGTTCACAGTAAAAAAAAAGTTGAACTTTCACCTTTCTCCCCAATTCACAGTGTTACAATCTGGCAGATTTTTTTTTTTCTATTTGATGTCTACCAAAAAGTGCAAACGAGGCCGTCCTTATTTACAAGGCAATGAAAAGTCTCCAAAGGAGAGGAGGGACAATCTTGATGACCTGTACGTGTGACAATAAAATACATAGTAAGCATCCAGACATTATAATTACATCAGATTAGACTAGTCTTCCAGCTGGAGACATGTAACCTGTCAGCCATGCAATAAATATTGCTGATGCATTACAATTTCAGATATAAGAACTGGAAATCTCTCAAGTTTCTATAGGCTAAGGTCATTGATAGCTTTTTTTTTGACAGGGGTCAAAAGTGGTGTCAGGTTGACCCAACATGCCCCCACCCCCCCGGTGTAACTCACCGTCTTGCTGATGTAGGAGGTGCTGATGTTTCTGCACTGAAGCTCCTCGCTGTTGCAGCAGCCTCCACATCTGTAGACAGACACGCAGGGTGGTTTATAGAAGACGTTTGTAGCCGCCCCAAACTCTCTCCCCACATCTAAACACACTTCCCGAGGCATGCACAGGGTCTTTCTCCACTCTGACTCAATACCTGTTGAATGCACGGCAAGAGACCAGACAGGAAGGGGAGACGCATTAAAATTACAATAATCACAATAAGCATTCCAGTACAAAGTTATTATGTACACCCCTAAGCACATAATGGTACACTCCTGG
This sequence comes from Synaphobranchus kaupii, assembly GCA_029718625.1. Lineage (NCBI taxonomy): Eukaryota > Metazoa > Chordata > Actinopteri > Anguilliformes > Synaphobranchidae > Synaphobranchus > Synaphobranchus kaupii. The sequence goes on from CM056395.1 coordinate 16,532,034, forward strand.
CAAATGGTATATTCCAAGCTACTTGCTTTTTACAATTAAAATTGAAGACCCTGGTGCTAAAAGTACTGAAGTCACAAAATGTGTATTTTGAGAAAATCAAATCCAAAAATATCATTGATCCATAAAATCAGCCATTAAAAGTTTTGCTGTTTTTATGCATTGCTTAGGCACCTTTTCTGTTAACAATATTTATAGGGTGGACTTAGCTAAACAAATACAACATGTTTCTATGCTTAACTTGAATTGTCAAAAAATGTGACTTCAGTACTTTTAGTACTTCAGTACTTCAATTGTAATGGGCTCTCCCAAGATGTTGACAATAGATAGATTTTTTTATTTAGGCTCAAGAAAATGAATAATAGCAAATTTCCTTAAAACAAACTACAAACACTTATGTAAACCCATGCAGTGATCAGCTGCAGGGACAGAAATTGACGTACTTTTTAGAATCTCAAAGTTGAAATACGCCGCGGCGAACACTGGGGGCTCCTCGGCCCGCGCCTCGGAGGAAAATCGCTCTCTGCCGGCGAATCGCGATCCGCGCTTCGAGCGACACTTCAGCATCGTCCAAGAGTTTGGGTAGACGATTTTCATCAGCTCGTCCACACTCGCTGCGGAACGCAACTGCTGCTCTAGGTCTGCCTCTGTGTGTTCCTGCTAAAAAAAGAAACATGCAGCGTTAGCCTCGTAGCACACAAACTTTCATATTTAAAATTCCAATTTCATATACAGTGCAGTCCAAAACGGGAACAGAAATTACCTTTGGTCTCCTAACATGGGGAGACTGTGTACAAAAAAGGGCTACAATTGCTACACGGTTCACCCAATATGGATGTAAACACCCTCAAATTAAAGATGACAGTATGTACTTCAACCTCCCAGTCACTGTTCCGTTTCAAATCCAATGTGCTGGAGTACAGCGCCAAAACAACAAAAGATGTGTCACTTTCCATATACTTTTCGACTACAATGTACACTATGAAATGCAAGTATTATAGATTAAGGCAAGAAAAGGCGAATTCATGTAAATTTGCTTTCAAGACCTTCCTATTGACTTCATGTAACTTTATGTTACCAAAAACCATGGGCATGCGTAATATACAAATACCTTTTTCCTTCATTAATTAAAACTGAACAAAGCTGAACAAATGAATGCTGTATACTGTTTAGGTTTCCATCTAGAATTTCCTCGAATGCACAAAAGCGTGGCTGGACGCACATGGTAGGCCTACTTTTTTTTTTCGGAAGTGAGGTTGTGAAATGCCGGGGGACACTGCAAGGGGGAAAAAGACACCCTGTGGAGGCTACATAGTTTCCTGCAGCTTTCTCACTCCCAATTCCCCCTCGCCTACCGGCAATTAAAAAAAAGTGCTTATTCAGTAAGCTGAGCTGCTGGGCTCGGTCCGGAGTGGGAGCGGACATGAAACAACGTCTGGACTCGGTGGTGTACAGCGGTCCTCCGGGACTATGATACGAGAAAGTGTGAAAACAAGAGCGCCGTCTACAAAAAGGGGGGGGGGGGGTGGGGGACTGGGGGGCAGGGGGTAGGAGGGGCTCGGCCGTGGTGCTGCTGACGAAAAGCGATACTCCTGTCTGAAAAATTCCAGGAAACATGCCCGGTTACCTTCATGACTGATCACCCCCTCCGATAAAAACTCCCGAGATTTTTCTCCAAGGTGTCAAAAAAAGTGGAAAAAAAAAGACCCCGAAATTGATTCTTCCAGTTTATCTAGGCAATCTGTCATAGTTTATTACTGCGAATGGCCTCCTAGAGCATGAATGATTATTAAAGAGCAAAAATGATCCCGCACTACGCACCTTGCCCTGGCAGCCGTGCTACGAGCAAGACATATTTCTCTTAAATGGTCCTGAATGGTCTTTATCAAACCTTCGGAAAAAAAAAATGAACAGATAAATGAACACGTACGTTTGTATCTCAGGGAGTAATTTGTCCGTCTGTCAGTCAGCCAAAAAAAGTAAAGATTTAGCAATGGAGAAATGAAAATATGAAAGGGTAGGCGCTGATCCCAGGAGATGAGGGGGGAATGTATGGTATGAGATTCGTCAGAGAGATCCTGTGGGAGGCATGTCCATTTGAGCCACTTGTACTTACAGTACAGTGATGTGCCGTACGGTTTAGATATAATCTGTATCAGACAACAGAGACAGAGGTTCGCAGTACCACAAGCCACAGCCAGGGAGGAGGGGTTCCAGTCGGCAGGAAACCCCTGCCTATTCCCTGAACAATCCGCCTACACCTGCCGGGTCAGTCATCCAGCACAGTGACTGTGCAGATGAGCTGGTGAACCGCAGAACGGAACGATGCATTTCAAAGAAAGCCCACGCTGCCGTGTGCCGTCTTACCGGATATGTGCCATGTTACAGCGATGCTACAGGCCTATTGAATTGAATTGAAAAGCATGCTGGGCGGGGGGTTGGAGGGGTAAGACTATTAAAAATAAAACGAAACCAGACCGTATTAAGGAATGACAGAAACGGAAACAAGCCTCCTGACATTTGTTTGTGCTTTTATCAATGGTAATCTTAACGCCATCGTAAATCATTTAAATCGCCTATGAGGTACACGCATTTATGATTATCGAATCAAACTGGACTGATGGGAACGAGGAGGGGAGCGGGTACAAGAGAGCCCAACGCAGAAACGAAAAAAGCGAAAAGGCCCATTGAACACGGCGCGGGGTGCAAGGCAGGGGGCGAGAGAAGACAAACCGCGGAGTAGTGACTTGTCTGGCGAAGGCGCGGAACTCCAGCGTGACAGTGCGGCGTTGGGACAATCACAGCACTAAAGGATGTAAAACATCTGAATCTCTGACAAGTACGAGGGCAGAGAGAGTTGTAGAAAAATGGCGGGAAAAGGGAGAGTAAATCTCTTTTATAAGAATCAGGTTTTTTTTTTAAGATTAAGGCCTAGATATGACTGAATGTGATCGGTTTGAATACAGACCCAGTGGAGCAGCAGTGGGAATAAACCTATAAGGACTTCTCTGATAGGTGCACAGATCTATTCTATTCAATCTATTCTGTACCTGGACACGAAGCACCGTTGGTGCTCCCTCAGAGGAAATCCCCAGAGTTCAAAGGTCATCATGAGAAGCAGGAGGAGAGGGCAAACAACTGTGTCTTATCTACAGTACTTAGAAATGACAGAAGAGACCACACTGTTACAGAGAAGAGATAACTAGCCCACATTGGCTTAAATCATCACACATTCCTCAACCGACATCTGCAAAACATTTTTATAATCCAGCAAATGAACTCATAAGACATAATACTCTAACACAAGTGCCTCGGCTCCCAGTCAGCGTTCTGCAGCCGGGGCGCTACGTCAGGTACTATTACGTCGCTCGTCGCTTTAGTCGACCTGCCTGTGGAAAAATACTTTACAAAAAAATTAGAATTATTCATAAAAATAACAAAAATAAAACCTTGCCTCATATCCTGAAAAAAAGGCCAGTCAACAATGAAATATGTCTCGTTGGATTTCACAAGCAGTGTAAGACAGACAGACTGACGTGACCCCCTGAATTGTGACATAGTTCAACTAACTGCCTCATTTACTGTGAAGCGATTAAGTCAAGAGGTGCGACCGGCTTTGTTTTATAAGCTTTCCTGGGGAGTCCCACGGTTACGGGGTTCAAAATGGCCTCGTCTACAACACCAATATTTTCTCATTGAAGCCTTTAGGTGGGGGGACGAAACCAATCCGAGTGGGAAGTGAACATTCCTTCCCACAGAATTTTCTTTATTTGTTTAGGAAACCTGAACACTACTACAGAACAGACCCAGCAACACTATTGTGTTGAGTTTCTTCCATGTCTTTGTTTATAACGGTTCCTGAGATAACATCCATAGTCGGTTTCCTACCAGGAACAATAGAAACCGCGGCGCATAAACACGTTCACACATCGCCCGCTCCCCAGGCCCTCGGGCCCACAGACCTTTTCTTATTGTTTTAACACAATCTGCTATTTTCTGGAGTCCTTGACAAAGTAAATCACTTCTGAATCTCGACAAAAAAAAAAGTAGCGTCACGTCCTTCTCCAATAAATAAAAAATAGCTTGAAAAAGCAGCGATTGTTATTTTAGGACTGACAAGACACGCTGCATCACAGACGGGCAAATTCCAGACGTAAAAAAAACATCAGTAAGGTCAAATGAATGGCTTTTAATTGCGCTATTTTTCATTGAATGGTTACTGTAGATGAACATCTACATTTATCACAATTACCTTTGGCAATACTACACAGTACTGAAAGAAAGCCTGTTCTGGGCAATGTCAAACTCTTACCATTGTGTATTAGTCTGTTAATTACATGTTATGGCCAACTTATAGTGATTATTGAATCATTATTATAATCAAAATATGATAAGGCTTCTTTGTGGTGAGTGGATAACTACTGTGCTGGATGCACCCATGACTGAGGGGTGAATAAGAAGCTGCAGAGAGGCCTGAAAAATGTCATTTCTGTTGTTAGGAAATCTATTTTAAGGAAGCAGGAAGTGGGAAATGACTGGATACAGTCTTGGGCAGAAAATGTATAATGTGAACATTTAAATTTGAGTTGGGAATTGGGGCGGGACATTTGATAAGCAGGCTGCTTTTTCCCGTATCCCTTTTCGGCAGGTACTGTGTTTGTTCAGGGTAATTACAGAAATTGTGATGAAGTGTGACTATATACGTGCCGAAATAAATAAATAAATAGAAAAATAAATAAATAGAAAACTCTGTGACTAATACAATGCAGTCATGGCTGTACAAGCAATTTTCGTGTTTTTTTATTATTTATAAAATTTTTTTTTTTTTTACTTTCCCCTTTGACATGTGTTACCACTGAACACGAATCGTGAATGTTAGTGCTAAGGGAATGGAACCTTATTATTAAGAGACGTGGCCTTATTCGCGTAGCATTTTGTGTCGTGTTTTGCCTTATACTTGTCATGGTTAGCACTCTGCTAGGTGGCCAGAACCTTTTACTGGACCTCATTATCAAATCCATACACCTGCTAGTACAATTGACTTCAATGCTGAGGCACGGATTCCGGAGGTGGGAGGCCGGTGGAAGGGGCAGCACTAGGTTGCACTAATAAATCGACCATTCCTTTTATGATCCGTAACATTTTTCCTTTGCTGGCTGTAAACTTCAATCTATTCTGTACCTGGACACGAAGCACGGTTGGTGCTCCCTCAGGGGAAATCCCCAGGGTTCAAAGGTCACCGGGCCCGGGCTTAGCACCAGATCATGGGCTCCCCAGATGTCCATGGTACCAGCCGGCTGACACGCTATCACGATCCAAAGTCTGTACCTGCGATTGCAGTCTGTACCTGAGTGCTATCACGATCCACAGTCTGTACCTGCAATCTGCAGTCTGTACCTGAGTGCTACACTACATGGCCAAAAGTATATGGACACCTGCTCATGTCATGTCATTCCAAAATCATGCTTTCCACTAGATGTTGGAACATTGCTGTGTAGATTTGTTTCCATTCATTCAGAAGAGCATTAGTGAGGTCGGGCACTGGTGTGGGGCTATTAGGCCTGGCTCGCAGTCGGCTTTCCAATTGATCCCAAATGGTGTTTGATGGGGTTGAGGTCAGTGCTCTGTGCAGGCCAGTCAAGTTCTTCCATAACAATCTTGACAAACCATTTCTGTATGGACCTCTATTTGTGCACGGGGGCATTGTCATTCTGAGACAGGAAAGGACCCTCCCCAAACTGTTGCCACAAAGTTGGAAACCCAGGATCGTCTAGAATGTCATTATAAGTTGTAATGATTTGCCTTCACTGGAACTAAGAAGCCTAGCCTGGACCATGAAAAACATCCCCAGACCAAGGGGTGTCCAGATACTTTAGGCCATATAGTGTATCATGATCCACAGTCTACCTGCAATCTGCAGTATGTGCCTGAGTGCTGTAATGATCCCACAGTCTGTACCTGCGATCTGCAGTCTGCTCCTGAGTGCTGTAATGATCCCACAGTCTGTACCTGCAATCTGCAGTATGTGCCTGAGTGCTGTAATGATCCCACAGTCTGTACCTGCGATCTGCAGTCTGCTCCTGAGTGCTGTAATGATCCCACAGTCTGTACCTGCGATCTGCAGTCTGCTCCTGAGTACTGTAATGATCCCACAGTCTGTACCTGCGATCTGCAGTCTGCTCCTGAGTGCTATCATGATCCACAGTCTACCTGCAATCTGCAGTATGTGCCTGAGTGCTATCAAGATCCACAGTCTGTACCTGAAATCTGCAATCTGCATCTGAGTGCTGTAATGATCCACACCCTATAACCGTGTGCTATCGTGATCCACACTCTTTACAATATCATGGTCTGCAGTCTCACCTGTGAGCTGTACTCTGTACCTGGGCACTAAGACTGTTAAGAACAAAACTGCAATATGACATGGTATTGCAACATGATGCAATTCAACATACAGGCATGTACAGGAAAAGCTGAGTGAAAAGTAATGGCCAGTAATGACCAGCAATGCATGAACATTAAAGTCATTATAGCATCACACTATACCGTTTCAAATACGCACTCCTTCCACATATGCAAAGTATACTATTTGCTATGTGGGTGTTTCCATTTAGCTCAGACAAATATATTCCATCTGGGTAGTCCTGTATCCAAAAATATCAAATTGTTTCAATAGATTTTTAACAGAAATGCGAGTTTCTTTCTTTACAGTTGAGTTGTAACCATTTTCATCAGAACAGCAGAGCTGTTCCAAATTTGGATACGGTATTTCATATGAATGTCATTTTAAAATGTCAGATCACGGAAGATCAAAGCCACCCAGCGCGCCCATCCGTCAGCCTGATTTTACGTTAACAGGCATTGCTTTCCGGCCGCAGAGGTTTCAAAATCCAGAGCGATTAAAAGATTTAAGATAAAGTGTTCTTCATCTTTGGAGCGTGACTTTGAATCAAAAGTTCGGCCAAACAAAGACGTGGAGGAGTGAGACGTGAGTAAAATAATGGAAAAAACAAAAGGTTGAAAGGTGGAGGGGTGTGCAGGTGAGAGTGAGATGCTGCAGCCTCATGCTATGAGTAACTGTCTGTGCTCCATCTACGGCTGAGCATCGAACCGTCCGTAGCACAGAGTATCGAAAACTGTCCAAGCATTCGGTGCCAATTTCCAGTACTTTTCGGTAAAAAAATTCTTAAATGATCTTTAAAGTACCAATTTTTAGCCTTTCACTCTTTTTCTTGTCTCTTTGATCGGATATTGCTTGATGTTGCTTAAATCATAATTTTATTGTTTTGATACTGTATTTTATACAGCTGTTTGTGTTGACAATATTAAACACTGAAGCATTTGAGAAGTTTGGGTTTATTTTGTGAAATGAGAAAAAATTCTGTATATTGTAGAAAAATGTGCTTACGCTCGTAAAAGAAAGGTAACAAAACAAAGTATCGTTTTGGTATCGGTATTGAATGCCAGGAATCGCTATCGGTATTGGAACAGGTATCGAAAAGTTTTGTATGATACCCAGCCCTAGCTCCATCCACTGCTGATACACCCAAGCAAGACCATCTGTTTCAAGCATTGCTTTCATTATTTACAAATCTAAAGATTAAGTTATATAAGAGTGACAGTGATAGTGGATGGATGGGCTTGTTTGAGTTCTCTGTATGATTGAGCAGATGCCTTCTGGCCTTGGCTGATTCTGATCTGTCGTTCAAGGGTCAGCAACGGCAGACATTCACGGATGCCTTGGAACCCGCTCCGGTTACAAAATCAGCGCTGCCAAGACATAAACCGCATCCTGTTGAAAAATAACGTGAAAAATAACATTTAAAAAGCTCAAAAGGATGAACTTTATCTTTGGCCAATTGGACAAACATTGGCTCGAGGGATTTGTTTGCACAACAGGGCCGTCTCTGTTGAATCTAACCACAGTGCACTTTGTCTTCATCTTTGAACAACGATTTCAATTAAGCGATAATCTTTTGGCTGCTTTCTGCACAGAATCACGAGTTTAACATTTTCCGGAAATAGCCTGCAATTGATTTTAGCTAAGGTCACCGAAGAAGCAACTAAAAATAAACACGTAGGCCCATTTGTATTCAAGGATAAGAACAACGTTGCAGTTAGATTGATGATTAATGTTTCTGTTGGGCTTGAGATCAATAATAGTAAACCGATAAAAATCATTAATATAATATTATGGGCTAGCGCTTAATCCCATTCCAATGGCTGGAAATCATTTTCCAGACGCAGCATTGACTGTTAAATCAATCAGGACACACACAGCACGGCAAAAAGTCCAAAAAAAACCCCCACAGATTCTATTCTAGTCAATGTTAGTTGAATGTAGATACAGGACTTGCAAGCATAGCAATGTGTTGCCAAATAAAATATGACCCGCTTTGTAGATTTTCAATTGCACAAGGATGCAACTGAAATATATGTTATTCAATCATTTGTCTATCATCCCCTTTGTTTTCCCCAAATTTGTTATTGCCAGTGCTGGCTCCCAAGTTAGCCCTTGCTGACCAGCACCCAGGCAAGAATGACTGCAGCCAAAGTGTACCCCACCCTCAAATGCACTAGTATGCAAGCCAGTGACACACTGTACACACTGCATGTGACGCTGTACTAGGTTCAACGACTCTAACTGTTAGGGCATAGGCGCGTTGTTGGGAGGAGCTTATGCTGATGTAACCAGGCACGTGCACAGATAGACCTGAGGTGAGGCGTGAGCCGTTGCTCCTTTTACCGTCAGTTATAAAGTGCCCTCTTTGGCTATTGATTTTGTGAACAAAAAGAGTCAGCTATTTGTTTTATATTTTTTAGGGCACCCCTCCCCTTTCCTAAATGGTCGCACCTTAAAAAGCGTTGCTCAGCGCATGCCCCGGAACGGTCTCCACTGGCGCAAAAATGTCGCACCCCATCATCCCATGTTTCCGAGGAGGACTATCCTGTGCGCGCGGTGTGCAGTGAATGCTGCCTTGCTCCATTTTGCCTTGTCTTTCCTGACCCGCAGAGAAAGAGGTATGCGTGATGAAACCACTAGTAAAAGCAATGTCCTCAATTAAATTTCAGCGAAACAAATGCATTAGCAGCTATAATTCGCTTATCTAAGTGAGTTATCTCTAGGTTAGCCAGCTAAACATCTGGCTACAGTTCTGCCTAGGCCTCTACTGTGTTACCATGTGGTCGACGCATAATATTTCATCAATGTTGTCATAATAATATTGAACGGGACAGGACATGGGCAAGGACGTAGAAAGGGGGTATGAAGTAAAACAACTAAAACAGCTGAACTAGCTCAGTTTCAGTGGTGAGCTGAAAACAGAGAGGGCAGAAAACCGCCCCTTAAACGGATTATTGGCCTCAACCTGTTTTCATAAATCCTTCCTTGAAGGATGCCAACGATCTGAATAATCAACGTCAGGTAAACACACAGCTTCTTCACATCATGTCACGGAGATTGAATGATAAATTCAATTGAGAAAAATCAGTTTTAATCACTAAGCACATTTAATGAACAAATATTAAACCATAATGTGGTGTTAATTGCCACATTAGCTTTCAGCAGAACCTGCAATAAAGGATATCTAACTAAACCTACACAAGATCATTTAAATTGCAAAATCTTCACACTGCACATCTTTTCCATGAATATTCTCAGAGTGTGAGTGAGTTCAATTGTGGATTAATCGCTGTACTGATAATCAAGGGAAATGATTGAAAAGAGGTCGAGACCAATAATCAATTTAAGGGGATGTTTTCTGTCCTGTTAATTTTCAGCTCAGCAAGCACCACTGCTTAGTCTGGTCCTACTGTAGGCTAATAGTCATATATCAATAAATGAATACATGATGTATTCATCTCAAATGTTATCCTATCACTAACTACCATTCCTCTGATCCAGACGCATATAGTGTAGAGCAGGGGTGTCCAATCTTACCCGAAAAGGGCCAGTGTGGGTGCAGGCTTTTGTTCTAGCCCAGCACTATGACACCTGATTCTACTTATCAAGGTCTTGATTGAAGAGCACGATTAGTTAATTAGTTGAATCAGGTGTTGTAGTGCTGGGCTAAAACAAAAACCTGCACCCACACCGGCCCTTTCCGGATAAGATTGGACACCCCTGGTGTAGAGCATCTTCGCCACCTTTGAGGATCAAAGCTTTTCAACCAGGTACATCGAAGTAGTAGTACGGTACTGTACTGCATGCACTATAGTGTGTGAAGACTAAGGTGTGTGTGTGTGTGTGTGTGTGTGTGTGTGTGTGTGTGTGTGTGTGTGTGTGTGTGTGTGTGTGTGTGTGTGTGTGTGTGTGTGTGTGTGTGTGTGTGTGTGTGTGTGTGTGTGTATTAAATTATAGTGTGCGTGTGCAGTGGGTCTATGGTGAAATGCAATTTCAAGAGACAGTATTGCATGCGAATGTGTGCACAGGGGGCGCCATTTATTTCACCTTGAGCCCCCTGCCTCTCCAAGAGTCTGTGCACAGCCCTGGATGTAACCCAAGGAACTCTAGCAGCTGTAAAGCTGCACACTACCCCCAGGTAAATGTACGCATGCTAATATGGACTCCCCACCATTGTCAGGTAATTCCATATATCAAGTCCCAAACCCATGACTGTTGAGGCCAGCCTGGATGAGCCACAAGGAAACATGTAGGATTTCATGTTTTGATGTACATTTACATAGTCACCCTAAAAATAGGATTTATCAGTGACTTGTGCTTTAAAATATTCTAGTTCTCAGTGTATTGTGGTGTAGTGAGTTGTCAATATGCCAAAAATATAAACATTCATTAAGGATAATCCAAATCCATCAACATTAAAGATGTGCTCTATCATGATTGTATGTGCATATGCAAATCCCTGATTGGTGTAGATTACTGTGGCCCAATAAGGCAATTAAGTATGTTTCTCTACTTTTCCACCAAGATGTCAGAGCTAATGTAGCATTTCTTCAGAGCTCTAAGCCAAGGCATTTGCCTTGCCAACACCACATCACAGAACATTGGCCTTTCTCACAATGGCGCATATCCTTAAATGGCTTAACTAATCCTGACCTCCTGCAGCTGGGCTGTTCAGCTCTGGTTCTGAAAGCCTGCAGTAATAAGCAGGTATTTCAGCAGTCTTTATGCCAAAAACCCTCTCAGAGCTGGGGATGGAGGTTAAACAGCGCTCCTCCAAGGTGGTGAATCAGGTGGTTGGTTGTGTCTGACTGGCATGAAATCTACCAGGCACTAAGGGCCTGATTTAGTAAGACTTTTAGCATGTGCAAAAGCTTTTAGCACAAAAGCAACCAAAAACCAAAACTAATAACATGGCCAATGATTGGTCGCGGTATTTAATCTGCACCAATCATTGGTTGTTTTATTAAATTTGAGTATGCTAAAAGTAAATCAGGCCCTAAGTGTCTTAATAAACGGGGCTGGGGTTCTGAATGGACCCTACTCTAAGACATGTGATTGAATGTCATGGTGCACCGTTCTATGATCTCCTCCGAAGCTAGGTTTGATGTTGAAACCGCAACTCTATTCACGCAAAAAAAAAAAAAAAAAAACATGAAATCTTCCCTGCTGCTTTTGAATGAAACAGCAATGCTGTTCCAGCCTCTGATTTCAATGACACATTTTTCAGCCAATATATTTTCGACGTTTTTTTTTCCCACAGTATTTGTGCAACACATGCTACTAATTTTAAACTCATTGTTGGAAAGTGGTTTCTGCGTAAGGGTAACAATCACGGCATCCGCGGCACCGTTTTAATTATGTGTGACTTTTCAGATCACGTAATATCTTTCGCTGATCCAGGGAGAACAACGCATAGCGATATGGACTTAATATTTTTAATAGAAACTTCGTGCCTTAAAGAAAACACAGAATGAAAGCACTAGAACATCTAATGCCACCGCTATGGTGCTTTTTTTTACGACTATAGCGTATAGTTCTGAATCTTAAAATACACACATAACTCTGTGACTCCCATCACTTTGTCAGCTTGTCTTTATATAAAGTCAAAACACATGTTGCTTGTTGTTTGTATCAATTATATGGCAAAACACGCGCATGGCTGTAAAACATAAAACTACCTCACAATGACGTGCGCACGTACCACCTACTCTCACTGGTATTGCCTGCACACAATTAGCCTTGTTTTTTTCTATTTGTTCCGCCATCTTTAAAATATGCTTTGGTCTTTTCTGGATCAGACAGCTCAGCAGCAAGCTACAAAAGGAACTCCTGGCAATGATCTATAAAGCAAGACAAGTCAGAACAGTTCTTCCATTTTATCCTTATTAGCGACTTTGTGCTAGTGGAGGGGAAATGCGCTCTAGGCATTCCATTAGGTAGGCTACAGAGCAAGTATTAGCACAGCCACCCATGGTCGACATAGTGGATTAATTAAAGGGTAAATTAAACTAAATAATGTGGGTGTAGAGCTATTCATTACACCTCCTGGGTCTGTAAGTAGACAGGATCACTGAATCAGCATAATTCTAGAGAGCTTAAATAAACAAAACTAGTGTAATTACAAACGTGAATGCCAGGGGGAAATGGTGGGGGGGGGGTTACGAGTTGATGTGCACTAATTTGACAAATTTAAAAGCTGACTGATGGGCTTTAATGTGTCAGCAGGATACAGCATACTCATATTGAAGACCTTATTTTCTGCAAAAGCCAACAGGGGTCAATTTGTTCTAACAAACCTGACCACGGTTCACTTCCTTCTGTGAAGTGCCCTGCTTCTCATGAGTAATACATTTCAAGTTAAATGAAATGGTTGAACCACGGTTCTCACAGTAAAATTTCCCTTGTGGGGTGAATTTATTGAAAGTCCTAATACCAAACATACTCATCAGCGGGGGAGGATTGCAATGGCTAAATGCGGCTGACCATTGTGTGTGTGCGTGTGTGTGTGCGTGCGTGCGTATGTGTGTGCGTGTGTGTGTTTCCCTGAGAAGATATGAGCACAAGGTCTGAAACACTGAGGATCGCCTCTTTGTGGTGAGCCACAATGCAGACCTCCTTCATGCCTGGACCAACAGAGAAAGGCTATGTGGCTATGCAATAATTAGCTGTGGCTTCACGAATGCGACCATGTCACATTCTGCCAACCTGAGCCAGAACAGGCTGAATGCATGCTTCTGCAGCTGGTTACATTGCCAGGCGCGCAAAGGACTCCTCTTTCTAAACAAATGTCACAACAGGGCTTACAATGGCTTATGGGCCACTAAAGCACCTCTGAAGAGTTTATAAACTGAGGGGTCTTCGTGAAAAGACCACCCGCCTCTTCCAATTGTTCACTTATTGCCAATTTCACAGCAGCTTAGAAGGAAGTTGATTAACAGCAGCCTACGCCGAGCTAAAGATGAACGACAGCTTTCTTTTGTCTAAAGGACTACAACAATGGAATAAACTTTTCTGTGCAAATCTATATTTTACAGATTTGGTACTACGAACATGAGGGGAAAATGTGACTGCTAATCCGTAGTAAAAAGGCAATTCCATTGCGATTGTGAAAACAGACATTTAAGTCTATCCCCTCCTAGTTTTCTTACCTGGGTCACACTCTGACCTCTCATGTCTGTGAAATGGCTCTTTTAAATCAGAAAACCACGTAAAAAATGAAAACCGGTACTTTTTTCTTTTTTTTTTACTGCTTCCATGTCACATGTCCGTTCTGATGTCAGCGTTCAAATAACCTCTGAAGAATGTCGTCCATCACCTCATCCCGTTCAACCCCAGCTCCACCGAATTCAGTAAGTCGAGTATTCTGGGGGCAATTGTAACAGGGGGCAATTGCAACACCATAAAATTGCACCAATCTGAAACAAGCTAGAGCTGAGATTCTATCCAGCAAGCTAGCTAGTTTCATGTGTTCAGGGTTGGGGGCAATTGTAACAAAACGTTGTGTTACAATTGACCCCTGTTACAATTGCCCCCAGAATACTCGACTGTAATGTGTGTGTATGTGTGTCTGTGCGTGTTGTGTTTAACTATAGTATTGTAGCCTACATTTTACTATGTGCCGTTTTGTTTTCCTTCTACGTTTACCGTTTCATGGGCGAACATCACTGGGAGCTGCCTGTGTTTCTCCCAAAGCTGGCAGTGTGGTCGCAGAACTAGTCACTTCCAGTCAGAAGAATCCCAAAGACCCTGCTGTGTAAAGAGACAATCTTTCTGGCAGCCCTCTTAATGGCACACACCTGTACACTAGGCTTATATCTGTGTTTGATTTCAGCTCAATAAAGCCCTGCCTGCTCTTAGAATGGACCGATATCTGCAAACATCCACTGTAAACTTCATTAGACCTAGACTAAAAAAAATAAATGCTGGCATGTTACAGTACATTACATTTAACATTTACAGCACTACTTATAGAACTGTATAAAGGTGACAGTAGCTGACGGACTTATATTTTGTCAGGCAAAGAGCACAGTCTTGCACCAGAAAAGCTGCTTCTTTCTGTTGTTTCTACAGAAGGGAGGCAGAAGAGCTGTTCACTGGCAGAAAAAAATTAAATTCATAAATGGCCACTTTCTCTAAGAGATCACTTATTATAAGGTGTCTGACATATTCAGGGGAAGGCTGGAGGGAGAGAGAGAGCAGGTCAAGCCATGCTTTGTGTATTTAGGTTACACGAGACCTACTTGTGCGATAATGGCTTTTTCTGTGATCTCTCGCCTGCTGTTATACGATGCGGTTCGCGCACGCCCCGAGTCTTGACCCAGTCGTTTCAACTGCGGCTCTCCAATTCTGAGATCTGCAGAACAGATGGGCCCCTTCTGCATTTCTGCAACCTCCATAACCCCCGATATCAAGGTTACAGAGCATTTCTGATCACAATCAAAAGCCACACACAGTTCTTTCCTAAAACAATGGGGGTAGGTTTGTGTTTGCCTTTGTGGCACTAAATGCCCATTTGTTCATTTGGAAATCAAACCCATGACACCGTTACCTAATGAATACAACACGTTTTGGCATTTCATTATGATAAGGGTGTGTGTTCTTCGGTGACGAATCGACACACAATATGCCGAAAGTGGATTACAATATTAATGTTTGCTAAAGCAAGTTTGTGAAAGCCTTACTACGCCACACAGAAACAGTGTCAGTAGATCAGCAAAACACTCCACAGGCCAGATGTTTCAAACAATATTAGCTTTAATGTTGCTTGCAGGGGCAAGCATAATGCAACTTGTTCTTTATTGCCACAATTTTGTGCTATAAGCACTTGCACAAATGAAGAAGATGTAGAAACCAACGCAAAGCTCATCTGTTGCCTATCATTAACGACTGTAATTATGCAAGATTTGCTGCACTTCTCTCAATGAACAACTTCGTAAGTTCACTGCTTTCTACCAGCCTTACACAGCCTGAACTCAAATATAGCAGATCTGATGGTGTTTGCAGAACCAGTGTCAACAAGAGTGTTGTTCATTCTCCCTGCCTCCTCTTCAAGTATTTCCTGGAACTGGATGGGGACTAAGGTATGAGGGGAAAAAACTGTTTGTTTTTGATGAGCTACAAGAACGTTACATCTTAGTGTTCCAGGAATGCTTCAAGCAGACCACAAATGGATGAGGACATGATGTCAGAAACGTTCATTTTAAGCAATCACCAAAGAGGTGGCCAGCAGGTTTATGCAACACGTTAAAATCACGAGGCACTGGATTATTTCAGTTTTCGAGAAATTATTATCCACGAGGCACTGGATTATTTCAGTTTTCGAGAAATTATTATCTCATCTTTTTGATACTTAACTCTGTTTGTCTATGAATGGCTTTTTGAATGGCTCTTCTGGCTCGGGCCTGGGATTGGCCAGGACTACCAACTACCCTCGTGACCCCTCCGCTGCGGTATTGCCAGTCCATCGGTCATGTGACCCCATGGCAGCCACAAGGTAGATCGCCTCAGCAGACACAGAGGCCCCATCTGGGGGGGGGGGGGGGGGGTTCCGATGCACATTCCTTAGCTTGTAACAATCAGGGGGTTCACCGACTGCCTTTCAACAGACATCAAATCCCTCAAATCGGACGGGACACCGCTGACATTGCAGAATCAGTGCGATTCTACTGACACACAGGCGTCCCGTTTTCATGTTTCGTTTAGCCCTGCATCACGTCATGGTAGCGCATTGAATTCACCAGATTGCATTCATCACCTGCTTTACCTGTTGATCTCAAGCGGAAATGGACTATGAGCAATGTATTTCTGCAGAGAATAACTGTAGATGGTGAGTTATTGTGACCTGAGGAAATTATGTTACCCTGGGGAGCCATGTTACCATGGGGTATAACTTCTAGTACTCTGATGCTATCTTGTGATGAACCGTCATGCATAAAATTAAATAAAATTCCTCTCGCTCACTTCAGTTGCCTTTTCCAGAATCACTCTTGTTGGTATCGTTGGTATTGTCCATGACTACAAAAGCAGAGATGGACAGTGCTCACTGCACAGGTGGAGCGGATTCCACTTCGGTGAAGCACATTTTTGGGGCCCTTCTATGACATCACCTTGATGTCCAACATGCCGAATGCAACGGCAGTCTAACGTTACACTTGAATAAAAACTACAAAGCAAATAACTACATATCGTATAATCCAATGCAATATCGTTATTATCTTTCTTTTGGACAATCAGGGAAATAGAGCCGATCTCCGGTTGAATTTAAACCGCCACGTGCTTCATCACGCTAGCCCTTTGAGCTATATTTTTCTTCATCGGACTAATACAAACATTAACTTTCACGTAGTTACACTACCGAAAGCTCCTTTGGGGATCCGTTCAAATAAAGTATCCCGCTGCTTCGGAGGAAAAGAAATAATGTCTCCCCTCTGCCGCGTTGTGACGCTCAGCCGACGCCATGGTCTCTCGGTGACCCGCATGGCTGGGGTGAAATAAGCTCATACCCCCGTGGCGATCACAAATTTGCAAGCAGCGCTCATGGCTGCTCACGAGGTCGTCTCATTGCAAGCCATTGGCTCCACGCCTGAAGCAACCGACATATTGTTACATGAGTTAAAGGTCACTGAGGCTTTTTCCCTGGTAAATGATTGGCGCTCTATTTTTGAGCATATTTAATTGGGAGTGTTTCTGGACCGCCGATCAAAATTTTTTTTTTTGTGTGTGTGTGTGTGTACTGCAGAGAGAGCATTTAGTTGGACATGGCTGGGAACCAATATGGAAGCCGTGCCTTACAAGTGTGAACTCAATCAATGCATCCGATCAAACGCGTTCACTGGGTTTGTTTTTATTGTACAATGCTTTGTTGTCTGAGAATGCTTCTCCCAAATTTTAAGAATCTCAGACTGCAATGGTGAGGTTCAGTTGGGACTATGACTTATAAATATTTCTTCAAATTGAGAGGCACTAATGCTTTATAAGGCCACATGTGCTTTGGGTTCGAGAATAATAATTGCACAAATTTTCGTGACTAAACGTAAAGAAAAATATTCCCTGAGCAGAATAAAAAACAGATTACAAATTTAAGACCTCTGGTTGTTTGGTTGTCCCACCAATGCTGCTGGAATTTCTAACAAATTCATCATAATTATGTTACACTACAGTATGATGACTGTAGGGAATAAAAAGCCTAAAATAACAAAAATATTAAGTCTACATTTGGACATGCTACATAAGGAATAAAAGAGAAGCACGCGCTCGCTCTCTCTCTCTCTCTCTGTCTGTCACACGGCCACAAAGAGGCAATCTTGCTTTTGTCAACCTGTCAGCAATGCATTACACATGGAGCCATTTAAAGTAAGTGTAAATTATATATATTAATATATTAATATATAAAATAGTCCATAAAATTCTACTTGATAAAACATAATGTTAACATAGATGCTCCACTGAAGTCCAAAATATTGGGGGGGGGGGGAATTCAAGCAAAGCTATGTGTCAGGGCACAAGGGAATGCACGCAGTATAAGGGGGGGAGTAAATGCATTATAGTAAATAATGTGATTTCCATTACCCAATGCATAATTTAGAGCAGATTCAGTGTTAACTTGTCAACTGCGATTAAATGTTATTTCCTATGCTGGGAACCTCTAATGTTTCTTTCCAAAGTGTAGGGTCAGGCGAGGGCAAGCAATCCATCTACCAGCCTGTGGAGACCTGATAGATGATGGATTTACAACATTGGGCCACACTTACTACAGTGTAACTGAGGAAGGAGCGGGGGCAGTCTGGGACATTTTTTTGTTTTGTTTTTGCAATTGGAATTCCATTTCCTAGGGCTGCGTTTTCTCTGCCCAGGCGCATAAATGGCATAATTCTGTCCACACCAACAGCTTCTGTAATCTGACATTATTCTCACATCCAGTTTCAGAATTGCATAATTAAGTAGGGAAAATAACTCGTAATCAATGGCAATTTTTAGGGGCTAGCTTGGCAAACACATATATAGTGTATATTAACAACAATTTAGTAGTGAATTCAGATGCCCATTTATATCATAGTACATTAGTATTTGTATTACTAAAACTATAATTGAAAGACATTTTGGAATTATAAAATTATAAAATATTAAATTATATTATTAATATTAAATTATCATATAAAACAACATATATAAACCATAGTTCAATTAGAATATTGTTGTACAAACCTAAGATAAAAAAATTCTCATAAAATACCTCTTGGAAAGAACCAATGAAAAAGGAAATTATTGTTTTATGCCCAAGAAGTTCAGTATATGGAATGACTTGAAGTGCATTACAGGTCATATGCTATTTTAAAACTCTCCTATTGAAAATCGTATCATCTGGAACAAGAATATGTGGATACAAGTATATGTATCTTGAAAATTGCAATGCAATCCAAATTGCATTGGGATGATGAGGGTAAGGTTTCTTCAGCATTTCAAAACCACAATGAGGTTTTTCAACACCAGTGAATGCTGCTTCACGCAGCTTTTGACTTAGTGTTCCAAATACATGAATTTGATTGCCTCCACCCCCCTCCCAAAGGCAGAAACCCCGACAACTCCAAGCATTTCCATAATCCGTCCTCACTAAATTGGTCCAGAGCTTTTTCATTGAACATTTCATTTCAACAGCAATGGGAATATATTCTATCTGAATACTAAACGAACACCTATACTTTATTTGTCGCAAAACTATTATATATTCCCCGAACAAACTTGCTATAGATGTATTAAAATGTGGGATGATCGGTTCTGAGTCAAACTCAGGAATGATGCAAGTAGGCTACTGCCCAGCCCACCACACTTTTACAGTATAGGCTACGTGTGTGGGTGCTGCTGGGGACTTAAGCACATGTGTTGAACTACTTGCTACCAAAATCCACCGATTTAAGTTGTAAAGTATTTAATGTAATTAATACAGACGAAACGCCTATATGCACGTATTTCCTACATATATTGATTTATTCGGAGGGTTGTTCTTGTTTTGAATTTGAAAAGCGCTTTTTTACAAATAAAAAAAGAAAAGATAATAAATATACTACGCAAAAGTACTAATTTCACAGCAATGACAGCACATTTTGTAAATGAACCCCACCCCTCACTCACAGAAAAGTTCGCTCAAATGAATGAAAACCACAGGTGATAAATGAAATGAAACGTCATATAACCGCATTAAAATAGAACCATTAATGAATGTCGATGCTCTAGACCAAAAGAAGCGTGATGCATGTAGCCTACCCAAGTAGGCGATGTCTATTAAAAAAAAAACTCTAATTGAGTGTATTAGACGATCAAAAGCCACGTGTTGGAGATTATCTCTTTTTCTAACGCTTCCCCGAAGCAGCGCAACCGCACATTCGGGCTATGACCCAGTGACACCTGCCTCCTCCTATTCGATCATGTTACCTGAATATTTTCCCCTCTGTTACCTTTCTCTGCGTCGTTCATGCACTCATTTCAAATGTTATATTATAACAGTTTGCCTACGTCGGGGACAAGCTGCTCTTGTTGTCCAGTGTCAGGCAGAAAATCTTATATGAGCACCAAAATGAACATAAAACGCATTTTAACTAAGGGTGCTTAGGTTGTTTAGTAGTATGGTGTGCCGTAGCCATTATAAATGTAAATATTCTCATCCATGAATACAGAAAATAAACTTGTCTTTTTTTAAAAATCAAACGATGTATTTTTAGTCTCAAAAGTTTTAGTAGCCTATATGCTGTATGTGAAATACGGTTCTATTAAACATCAAATAAACCACTTAGAAAAATGAAATACATACCTTGATATCTCCTTCATCTTGATCATACTCATAATAATCATGGACTGATTCAACAGCGATGTTTGTGTGAAGACATACGGTATAGACCAGAAAAAGAGATAATCCCCAATGGTTCATTTTATCTCAGAAATCCGAGGCAAATCAGGCTGGCAATAATTCCTCCTTCAATTTTGACGCTTCTTGGGTTATTCACAGTTTCTCAAGCGTAGTTCTCCGGACAAATTTAAATTCAAGAAGGTATCCCGAGGTTTTTTTTTCAAGAGTAGGCGCTCATTAAAGAATTCGGATCTTGCAGTAATAATCGTGACCTCGACGTATTCGTTTAGGAAATGGGACGTCTAGAAGTCTAGCAATTCACGTGTTTGCTGAAACGAGACTTCCAAAACAGCGCTAGACATCCAGTCGGCAAAAACTTCAGATGGCGTGAAAGTGCTCAGAGCGGAGAATGGCATGTTTAATGCAATTTCACGGTGTCCCTGGCCTGCCTTCTCCTCCCCCTTTTTGGGTCTGGTCTGAGCAGGATTGCTGCTACTTACTATTTATACAAAGCAGGAGGTTTGCGGGGAAAGAAATATGAGTTCGGACACGTGCGCCTTCTCCAGGAGATGTTTTTTACACAAATCTCTTGCTGTTATACAAACATGTAACGTAATTGGGTCTGAGCTGTATATTCGCATAGTTGTGATCGTGTAAAATTGGATACATATGTGACATCTGCTCATAAAGTTTGAACATTCTAAAGCATACATCAGGGTAGGCCATGGCACACTTAATTATTTAAACGTATATAAAAGGTGGGCTACTGCTTAATTTGGTCAGGACAATTGATTGTCGCTAATACCCAAACTATTCAATCATCCCATACTTGTATAGTAGGACTACTTTGAGTTTGGAACTCGGGAGTTGTTTTACTGAGAACGTCTTGACATCATACTTGGCCTACATGTTCCATTCTTTCTGCATACTAACATGTTCTCCTTTCATCTGGGTGAATATCTTTATTTTCTGCATAACCTAACTTGTGTGAGCGCTACTTTCTATCTTGATATCAGTAAGATCAGAACATTGTTCGCATCCAGTTTATAATTTGTTTTGGTGCAAAATTCCTCTTTAAAAAATACATTGTGGGCAGTTAAAGGTCTTAAGTGGTAGCTACTAAGGATTTCTAAGGGCACAACCATTCTAAATCTTTCAACTATCAAGTTTCCTAAGATGTAGTTTTCTTGAGTGTGTATAAACATCACATAATTGAAACAAGTGACAATAAAATATCTTGTAATAACTTGACTGAATCTTATGGCATTGTGGTGTTTCCATTCAAGCGTAGTGTTTCCTGCAGTGGTTTTCATTCACCTGTGTCTTTGGCAGAGCTCTTATAATTAATCATTAAAGTTCACCAAGTAATTTCAACCTCTTGGATCAAAGGTTGGATCACCATTCCTGTTTCCTTCTGTTGCCCTCTGACACAAAATGTAACCGAGATGCAACAGACTTATAATGACATTAAATACAAACCTTTAACCACAGGGAATGCACAAACTACAGTTTACTGCTAGCTTATTAACTTCTCAAGTGTTCACACTCCTATAGCAGAAAGCAGTGAGCAAGACTGCGTGTATATGCTAATGAGTGGGGCATTTGAGGGTGTGGTCTTGCTCTATGTGAATAATGATTAGTCAGAACAGCAGAGCCAGCCTATTAAAGAGATTTTTTCAAAGGCGCATCAGTGATAAACCCCATCAACTCTGTGCAGTTGACCATTGGATATGCGTGGTCATGCTTGGGTTGCTCAATAAATGGACTCACATGCTTGAGTAGGTTTCAGGCAGTCTGTCCTCTGCTGACATTGGGTTAAGAGAGGGTGCAACAGGATTGACCTGGTTTAAATATTCAGATTTCTGTTTCACATATATGAAATGATAGACTAAATCTTCTAGCACAAGGTCTGAAATACATGAATGAAACAATTGGGTGTGTTTTAATCCCCTAGCCTACTATACTCATAAATCACTGCTTACTCACCAGTAAAGTTTTTTACCCCTGAAGATATTCTGCCAAAAAAATAAACATGCGACTGAATAAATAGGACACCCTTTTACATTTTTAGTCTTGCCTACATTGTTTTAGTAATTCAAAACATAAGTTTACAGATTCTCATTAAAATAGTTTAAGACTATAAAATTCTCGCCTGGAGTGTTACGTGTGTCTGAAGGTAGTTCAACAGTAATAAGGTTAATTCACCGCTTTTGCTGCCTTAGTGCAACGTGCATTTTATTTGTAAATATGTAATTTCTCAGCCCCTTCACATGTGGCCTTCATATATCTAGAAATACTGAGTACCCCTAAATTTGCTTCTTAATTTGGTCATTTGAAAGCATTTCTGACACATTTGAATTAATTAATTAAATATTCATCGCTAAAGAATTTGCATGACGATGGCATGCATTTTGTCAAAATCGTTTTAAATTTTTTTTAAATGTATTTCATTCACTTTTGAGCTCATGGTGACAGAATGTAAGAAACAGACTAATAAACCGTGGCTGAAAGTAGTTGCTCACCATTAAAGCCAAAGCGCTTTCCCTTTTCAATTGAATCTTAGCATTTCATCTGAAAATCGCAGTACAGGATTATTTAGATGACAGAGATGCTAGATGACAAGTTTTTTGGTCTGCTAATGAGGAACAACACTGCAAAGAATTTATCAAACCTGCCCCACAGTGAAAGACATTCTGTTTGTGTTAGTTTGCAGTTCATGGTTGGTGGTCTTTGGACCACTGGGTGTCTGCGAGACTCAAAAGAGGTCAATGAGCTTCCTTAAAAAAAACGATTATGAAGGTCATTGGAAAAATAATCCCCTAATAATAATATAACTAAATTGGTGCAAACATGGAGTCTCCTTCTTGTTTATACTGGAATATGCGGTCCATCAGGGATTACCTGACTCAATTTGAGTAAAAGATGGCACACTGCATTGCTGGACTAAATTGCATCATGTTTGCTTTCAGCATTAGATGATAATAATTATTCATTTATTTTTTGCTTCTGCCTCGATCAGTTAAGAAATGCAGAATATACACTCAGTGGCAACTTTAATAGGTACATTTATCTAGTACTGGGTAAGTCCCCCCCTTTTGCCTTCAGAACAGCTTGAATTATTCATGGTATGGATTCAACAAAGTGCTGGAGACATTCCCTAGGGAATTTGGTTCATGCTGTCTCGATAGCATTGTGCAGTTCCTGCAGATCTTTCAGCCACACATTCATGCCCGTTCCAGCTCATCCCAAAGCTACTCTACTGGATTGAGATCTGGGGAATGTACAGGCCATTGGAGTAAACTGAAGTCCTTGTCATGTTCCTGGAACCAACTTGAGGTGATGTGTCCTTTGTGACGTAATGCATTATCCTGCTGGAAGTTTCCATTTGAAAAAGGGTAGTCTGTGGCCATAAAGGGATGCACATGGTCAACAACAATGCTTTTGGTATTAAGGGGCTTAATGTGTACCAAGAAAGAATTCCAGATACCAATTCACCACCACCACCACCACCAGCATGCACCATTGACACAAGGCAGGATGGATCCATGGATTCATGCTGTTTACACCAAAATCTGACCCTCACATCCGCAAATTGCAGCAGAAATCGAGATTCTTCAGACCAGGAGATGTTTTTTCCAATCTTCAATCGTCCAGTTTTGGTGAGCACTCATCTTCCTCTTCTTAGGTGACAAGAGTGGAACCCACCGTGGTCTTCTTCTGCTGCAGACCATCCGCTTCAAGATTTGATGCAGTGTGTGTTCAGAGATGCCCTTCTGCACAACACTGTTATAAACAACTGTTATTTGAGCATTAGTGGCCTTTCTGTTAACTTGAACAAGTCTGCCCATTCTTCTCTGACTGCACTCATTAACGAGGTGGTTTTTCGGCTATAGAATTTCCACTCACTGGATATATATTTTTTGTTTATCATACCATTCTCTGCAAAATCTAGAGACTGTAGTGCCTGAGAATCCCAAGTTTCTGAGATTCTGGAACCACCACGTCTGGCACCAACAATCACACCATGGTCACAGTCGCTTAGATCACGCATCTCGCCCATTCTAATGTTTGGTTGAACAACTACTAAACCTTTTCACTATGTCTCCATGCTTTATATATTGAGTAACAGCCACATGATAAAACGCGTCAATATAGTGTTTTCAGCTCAAGGTCGACAGGCAAATAGCCAAGGTTGGGACACCAGTGGGAAAGAAAGACATCGTCAAGGCAGAATTCAGAGCACACTGGCATTCTAGAACATGCCACCCAATCAGACTTCCGCCTGTGGAAGGGACCACCCGTGCTAACAGATGTGCTGAACTGATCTTACTAACTGTCACCTCACAGAAGGGCGTTGTGGCTTAATGTGTCATGAGTCAAGGCTACCATCTGAAACCTGCCAGGATGTGTGGCCATTCTATTTTTGTGTGTGCGTGTGTGTGTGTGTTTGTTTGTCAGAGAATAATCTTCTTCAAAATATTAGTAATAATATCAGAACAAGCGTATTTTCAAAAATTATTTTATCAAGATGATCCACCACTTTTCGGGCAGTCAGTGGCACTTCCATTTGCATGGAGTGTATGGCTGAGGCACGTCCAATCAAAAGTGTCATTACATTTGCAAACATATATAAAAAGTGCACTCATTTGGTTACCATATGCCTATGTTCCGAATTAGAATTCCACAAATTTTGGCGGTAAGGTTGACTCACAGGTAATGGCACAAAGGGGAGTGTGCTCGTCCATGAAGCAGTTTAAGCCTTTGCTCAAATCCTCTCAGCTGACTGACTGGCCTCTTTCTGCCAGAGAAGGTCGTGTTCCCACCTCAGCAAACTCCAGGAACAAACGATGAGGCTGGAGTGTCACGTGTTGTTAAACATAAGTGCTCGAGTCAATGCGGATACTAACGGAGGTGGTCGCGGAGGAATGTGTACGAGGGTTCTTGTATGATCCGAAACCAGTGAAGCCAGACACCCTCTCCCTTGTGTGGAGATGTGTGCACAGCTTGGTCTCTCCGGCAGGAATTGCCCTGATGGAAACACACTACAATGAAAGGTGCCATGCTGGACGGCCGACAGCCTCTTTGTTTAAAAACTGGTGGCCCCTGTTAAAGATGGAATTTGCAGCATCCCCTCTGCTTTGAAAACATTGTGGGTCATCCTGGTTTCACTGTGGATAAAGGGGGGGTGGGGGTGCAGGGAGAATTTGGATGGGGGGTGGGTAGGTCATTCTGGTGCTACAGTCTTCCCAGTCCAGAGAATATAGTGCTCTCAATTATAAGCATTTATAAAAGCAGGTAATATAAACGAGAGACTCACCCGGCTAATTGAAATTGCGGAGAAGGAGAAAGAAGGGTGATAGAAAGAAAATGAATTAAAGTAAAAAGCTTCATAGTAAATGCAGAGGGCATACAAATATGCATACACAGAAATGTGCATCTATTTCCCATATTAATCCCTGAATATCTGAAATCTAAAAAGTTAGCTGGAATGATTATATCCACTGATTTCAATTATTGAAAATGTGTGGATTCAGTCCTTTTTAAGAAAGAATGGAAAAAAAAAGTCACACTCTAATATTTAGTTGGACCGCCTTTAGCTTTGATTATGGCGCGCATTCGTCGTGGCATTGTTTCGACAACCTTATGCAACGTCACAACATTTATTTCCGTCCAGAGTTGCATTCATTTTTGGCCGAGATCTTGTATTGACGCTGGGAGAGTCGAACCACTCCGTAAAGTCTTCTCTAGCACATCCCAAAGACTTTCAATGGGGTTAAGGTCAAGACTCTGGTGGCCAATTCATGTGTGAAAATGATTCCTCATGCTCCCTGAACCACTCTTTCACAATTTTAGCCCGATGAATCTTGGCATTGTTGTCCTGGAATATGCCCATTGATGGGATAACCTGCTCATTCAGTACATTCAGGTACTCAGCTGACTTCATTTTATTGCTGCATAACGTTGCTGAGCCTAGACCTGACCAATTGAAGCAACCCCAGATCATAACACTGCCTCCAGAGGCTTGTACAGTGGGCACTATGCATGACGGGTGCAACGGCGACTTTTTTTTGGCCAGGTAGTGTATGATGCTTATGTAAAATAACATCCAAAAAAAGAAAAAGAATAGTGTTTTTTTGAATGTCTCCAGGATGTAGAACCTAATCCATGTATCTTCTGCCATTGTGCCAGCTATCCCAAGGCGGAGCATCAACACGAATGTAGGCTCGTGTTTGGCAAGTGACTGTGTTCGCTTACAGGAGCCAAAGATATACCATCATCTGATG
Organism: Synaphobranchus kaupii; assembly: GCA_029718625.1. Taxonomy (NCBI): domain Eukaryota; kingdom Metazoa; phylum Chordata; class Actinopteri; order Anguilliformes; family Synaphobranchidae; genus Synaphobranchus; species Synaphobranchus kaupii. Next base: position 16,558,558 of record CM056395.1, read on the forward strand.
GCATTTAAAAAAATATGCATATGTTTTGGGTGCTTAACAAACCGCTTGTATCAGAGATTTTGCACATCTTCATTTAAACTGCGAGTACCACATGCTTGTTTCAACTTTGAGAAGCCATGGCCTTCGGCGTCCTCTAAGCCCTTGTGTTCTTTAAATCCGTGATAGTAAAACCATGTGTTCCTAAAAAAAAAGACAAATGTGGAGGTGCAAGGACCTGCTCACGGAGTTTCCCCCCGCCTTCCACTGCTTGCCCTGGAGTACACTGGTTTCTGTGTAGCGCGCTCAGCCAACCAAACGTATCGCTTCGGGGTATTTCAATGAGCGGAGAGGATAAATTGAGCAGGGATCATGACAGGGTTTTTGCATTGTCTTTTACACCCAGCGCTTACAATACCGTGCGGCTTTTTCGGTTGTTCGGTGTTACAACTGGGAGCGCTGCTGTCTGGTAATCCCCTGAGGAGGAAGAAGTGTGCAGAGCCTGAGATAAGACTGTTCTGAAACTCCCTTTGTCAGAATGCTGACACCAAGGAGCAATCATTTATACAAACACGCAAACATCCAGTGTGTGTGGGCTGGAATTACGCTGAAAGACTTTGCCCAGCCAAGACCATTCATATATAAAGGGCCTTGCCTGGCTGCGTATAACAAAATCTCACACTAAAATACACTGTAAAAACAATATTTAAAGGACTGTACAACTTAATTTAAACCACAAAAACTGCATGTGTTAGAAGATTAGTCACTTATCACAGAACTCATGTGAGTTAAGTTATGTAGAATTATTTTTGTAAAACATGAATAATCACATTTTGTGAAGTGTGTGTGTGTATATATTGGCCTATATTCAAATTATATTCATTCAGTTCTGGATTACATATTGCACAGTATATGGAGAAATATTTCAAATTGTTTTATTATTTTTTTTGTTTATTTTTCCAGTGTGGGGAAAAAAGGTTGACCTTCAGTTGAAACCTTTCTCAAGTAGACATCAGTATACTGTAGTGTATTGATACATATTGTCAGCGTGAAATGCTTACTGTGGAGGACCTTTGTAAAATTAGGAGTGACTAACATGCACTCTAAAGCCTCACTCTGCCAACAGTAAGCCTTTATGCTTTCCCACCTAAAATTACTTCTGACACAAAAAGGGATGCCAATAAAACAGTTTATTCTCTTATGTGCATTAAAGTACAACCCCCCCTCCCCCATGCAACTGCACTTTGTTGATCAGCTTCTATCTCTCAGAAGATCTAAGTGGGAACGCTGATCCACATTCTCGAGTGCTCAGGTTTGAATGGCTGTAAAAATCCTTTCAATCCAACTTTAAAGAAAAGAGAAAACCAGAAGAGCTCAGTGTGATCTCAGCGCTGTCAAAACATATTTTCCCGAGGGGAGTGGTGAATGTGACAAAATGTCTTTGTCACTTTCAACGTTTGGCACCTTTCACTGCGTCAGTCGAGTGGAAAAGGGATCATGAATATGGAAAGTACTTGACATTTGGTTTGCCATGACACTGAAATAAAATGGGAAGCATCGAAACGGTCGATTTATAGGTCGCCGCTCAACGCGGCAATTGACCCATATGCCATTGTTGTATTCACTGAGCAAGTTTGTTTCCTCCAGTTCCTCCACCAGTTTGTTTCCTCCAATACAGCAGACAGGTGAAGTGTCCCATTCCTAGCAGAGCATAAGATTGATGGATTCCTCTGTCGCCGGGACTCATTTGTATGGTAATAACTCATTCAAGGAAGTTTATGTTCAGAAGTCCTGAAGGAGACTCCCAGTTTACCAGAAACACAACCATTATATCTGCTCCCTTCTGACACTCACTTTTGATGTCGATATGTGTCTTGCAATTTTTTAAAATTGCTATAGAAAATAATGTCCGGTACCAATTTGCCCATTGATTGGTGATTTAGGATTTAAACCAGTTCACAGGTCCTAGAAAACATCAGTTTTTCTGAAATTTAAATATGTTTAACATTGATAACTGGTAACTACAAAGCTATCAGTTTTCAACTACGGAATAAGTAAATCATGTACTAATGCATTGTATTTAAACAATTCTTCGTAAAGGTGTAATTTTATTTTTATATTTTACTTCAGAATTTATAATCGGGATCAACCCAAATATACTTATTGTCCAAGAGCAGACCGTAGATGTGTACTATTAAATTTGCAAGTGCATGTCTGCTTTGGACTTCATTAGCCCAAATAAGTGTCTCATGGAACGATGCTCATGAGAAAAATTTGAATCAGTTTGACATGATGAACCAATGCCCTAGTTTTTCGGGGAACAGACATAGACTACCGAGTGATCCGTAAAAACGTCAGAAAAAGTGCTGTAACTTTTAACTTTCGGCTTTTGTTAACTAAATATTCTGCTCCCTGCTTGATGGAGTAATTGTTAATGCTCAGACTTAAGTCGTGGCTCCTAAATGATTTGTGAAGACTGCGATACTCGCCGTAATGAGGCAGAAAATGCCATGTTGTGTACATAAGTGTAAGGAATTATGTATTATTAATAGAAAGGGCTTTGGAGTGCACATATGGTTCCTTGCAGGTCATTCCTTAAAATGTTATGCTTTAGCTTAAGATCCTTGACAACTGACCTGCCCCAGGGCATGTTTGATTACGAGGCCGTGAAGGGGTCATTATCCAGTAGAACATGCTCCCATAGCCTTTGCTTTTGTTTACATTAACTGGGCACATGGCATGGCAGGCTTTTGTCTTTGGCTGCCAGGTGAAATACATCAGTTCTTTCTTAACATGCAAATCTAGAGAGAGGGAAAATAAAACGGTATCTTATGGCGTGCTTTCCTGCCATTTGAGAGGAATTATACTGTCAGCCTGAGCCTTAATACACTTTGGCTCTAAGGAGGGTTAGTCTTCACCAAAGCTAGCCTAGCATTGTAGGGGCCAGGGGGAGGGAGAGCCAAACCAGATTATAGCCCTCAACAGGGTATGTATTGTTGACTTCGTCAACGGCAGAACTGTTGCTCCTGTGCTTGCGCGTTCACTCTTTATTTTGCAGCCTCTGGATCGAGTTTGTAGTCGCAGTGTACAGCTACCCTCATTAGCAAATATATTGCCTCCGGCGGTATTCTTCTACACATGCAACATGACAGGTGGAATGATATCAGCCTCGATTCAAATAAACATTTTTTGAACCAAATTAAAAAATTATGGTTGTTTTCTAAGAGTGAACACTTACTCATTAACAAAGCATTTAGGTATGAGTCAGCGAACAAACGATTATTAAATCCAGGCCATATTTTCATTTGCAATGACACACATTGGTTCAAAGACAGGCAGAGGCTCAATCTCTAAGAGACATAAAGCGTGAAAGCAAGCACTGGGCTTTTTTGATTCAGGTGCAGAGACTGAACTGCTGTCTCACAGTGGCAGGCAGCTGGAACATGATACAAGGTGCGTCAGCGGGGGTTACGTTCAACCTTGACTGCAGTGGAGATGAGGCAGACTAACCGACCTTGAACAATCAAATGAAAAGTTACTGCATGACAATGTGTGTGAGGTCAGAGTGAGGTCATGAGCAGATTCTAGTCCATCGATCTACCAGAGTGATTAGGACGTTGTAAAACCGCCGTGTTCAAGAATGTCCGAGAACGCACCGTTGTATTTCTTTCGACCAAAAAAAAGTTTCCTCAAACGCCTTGTAAATTCCTTACATATCTTGAGGAAATTGCACAATTTGGATACTTGGAAATATAGCTCATCAAGGCCATGCATGCAGCCTCAAGAGCACATATTTAGGTTTAGACCATGAATGCAGTCGCTCAGCTTCCCGGTGTTTTGATGGCATTGTTACACCGAGCTCTAACTCTGAGTAAATAGATTTTACGATGACACGTTGCTTCGTGACGGATAAAGTGGCCTAGAAGGACATCTAATTTATGCCTTTCTGGGTCAAAAGCTATTGTGAGCACGTCCCATGATAACGACCTAAATCAACAGCAAGGTCCCGGCACGAAGGAGCCGGCTCATAAAGGTGGATTCGAATTACGAAAAGACTGTTATTTGTGTCACCAGCTTAAAAAGATCTCTCCCAATTGGGGAGACATCCATGACACCTCAGTGACTGGATTTCCAGGTCCCCCAAACCCCCCCTTCAGGAAATTCCTCATGGCTAACCTTTCGGGGTCAGGGAATGACGCGGACGTTTTATGCAGAATTGAAGGGTGACCTCAGCTTACTTTTTACCCAAACAATCCCGCCAAAATGATGCACCACTGCCAGCCACACACAGAGGTCTGGAACGTTCTGCCTCTTGTTACTACACAAGTGTTTTCAGTGTACGGTTTCAGTTCACATTTTTTATGTTTTATAACAATTTGATTTTATGATCATTATGATCAATTCATATTATTATTGTTATTATTATTAGTATTATTATATGTTAATGAAATATAATATTGGGTTTGTGATAGATGCATAAACTCTTATAAAGTAAGACTGATGTACAAAGAAAATGAGAATGAAATTGCATAGGAGGACTCGATCCATTAAAGAAAGTCCATCTTGCTGGGTTTGTATGAAATCTGCGTTAATGTAAATCTTGTTAATAAGTACATAAGGCCAGGCTGCACTTCTTCCTCAGACTCTTCCTCACATATACGTATACAGTTGAAGTCGGAAGTTTACATACACTTAGGTTGAAGTCATTAAAACAAATTTTTAACCACTCAACATATTTCATGTTAGCAAACTATAGTGTTGGCAAGTCAGTTAGGACATCAACTTTGTGCATGACACAAGTCCCACCCCCCAATTCCCATAGAGATCCATTCAAATGCAGAGATGTTATAGTATCGCTTGTAAGAGTACCAGAAAATAAGATATCAAGAGTCTTTTGATGTTGTTGGGTCACAGACATCAGGAAGTCATGGCATGCAAAGGATATGCGACCAAATATAAAAAATTTAAAGGCACAGTCAACTTAGTGTATGTAAACTTCTGACCCACTGGAATTGTGATATAGAGAATTAAAAGTGAAATAATCTGTTTGTAAACAATTGTTGGACAAATTACTTGTGTCATGCACAAAGTAGATGTCCTAACTGACTTACCAACACTATAGTTTGCTAACATGAAATCTGTTGAGTGGTTAAAAATTTGTTTTTTTGTTTGACTTCAACCTAAGTGTATGTAAACTTCCGACTTCAACTGTATACATGTCCTCAGCATGCACTTGGGTGGTTGTGCAACCGGAACGCGGTAATATGAAATTACCTTAATGCGCAATCGAAAAAACACTTTGCTCATGGCAAAGTGCACCACAGGACACAAATGCCAATGAAACATCGGCCAGGAGACTTTCTTGGCCCAGTTTCTCGTATTTAGATATCAAACAACTCGATACTGTTTGTCCGCCACCGTCCCGTCCAGAATGCAATCGAGCCAAAGGAAATTTCATGGCAGCTGTGTAAGCAACTCTGACCGTTCGAAGCTCCACAGAATGACTGTAATGAGGCGTGATGTGTGAGGTGGGAGGAGCCAAACGCAGCAAGGGGATTCTTTAAGCCCTAAGGCCACTAAGGCGGGAAACCCCGCAGTTAAGGGAGGAGACAATACAACGAACACGCCTACAGACGCTACCAACCGGCTCACTGTCACACGCCAATAAGTAGAAGCGCAAGGACAGGTCTCTTAATAGCCAGAAATAATACGCGCCCTGTCTCGGTAATGAGACACATAAGAACGGGCGAGTAGCGTAAAGGCACAAATAAAAACACAGTCAACAAACACTGCAAAATGATACGATTGTATATGAGGAGGCGAAAGAAACAGATCTAAAGTTCCAGGGCTACTCTCAGACTCGCAGTCACACACAAACATGTCCACAACATCGCCCAATCTTCCATATAGGCAGACATGTACCGAAGGACGAAACGGAACTACAGTTCCAAACAAAATCGTCAAAAGCTCCATGTACGGAGACAGGTACCAAATAGAGCAAACAGGACAGCTGTACCGGACATTTACCGGCTAAAAAGACTAACGCGAGATTAGTAGAAAATAAACGCCCTGCCTCACCATAAATAGGAATGTAACGAGGCGAACAGGAACAGAGATTTAACGTTCCAAGGCTACTTTCAAAGTCTCGTTTGTCAAACGCAAAACATATCCACAACATCGCCCAATCTTCCCTATAGGAAGACATGTACCGAACGACGAAACAGAACTACAGTTCCGAACAAAATCGTCAAACTCCATGTACGGAGACAGGTACCAAAAGGAACGAACAGGACAGGCTGCACCGGACAGTTACCGGCTAAAATACCAAAACGAGTTAGCAGAAAATAAACGCCCTGCCTCTCCATGCTGAGGAATATAACGAGGCGAACAGGAACAGAGATTTAACGTTCCATGGCTAGTTTAATAGGCTCGCAGTCAAATGCAGAAAACAAAGGGGTAAACGCCCGATCTCCCAGGGGGAAGACACATTTTACAGGCGAGCCGACGGAGAACCGTTGTCCCATAACTTTACTATCCAAATTGACTAACGCAAGCTTAATTGAAAACACACGCCCTAGCCTCTCAGTAAAAGAATATGTAACGAGGCAAAGGAACAGAGAGCTAACGTTCCGAGGCTATTTTCACACACAAACATGTCCACAACATCGCCCAAGCTCCATACGAGGAGAAACATACCCGGAGAACGAACAGAACAATAGTCCTGAACAAAATCGTCCCGCAGGTAAAAAAGGCGAACAGGACAGCTGCAACAACAGACCAACGCAAACTTAATCGAAAATAGCAAGCACTGCCTATCAATATAATATAAAACCCTGACTCACAACAAAGGGGAACGTAGTCCACGAGAAGGAGACAAAACAGGGAACAAACGTACCGAAGCTACTAACTGGCTCACAGTAACACGGAAATGAGTAGAAGCAAAACGTCAGGTCTCTCAGTAAGAAAACCAATCCAAGGCGAAAATGGAACAAATAACTGCTACTCTATACTTCTACGAGCTAAGTAAGTAGAAGCGAAACGCCCGATCTCCCTATGGGAAGACATGTATCGAAGGGCGAACAGAACTACAGTTCCGAACAGAATCGCCCAAAACTCCATATATGGAGAAAAGCACAAAAAGACGAAATAGAGCAGAGATCCGCGGTCCCATCATTCTACGAGATAAGTAACTACAGAGCCAGCAAGAAATAAGCCCTGCCTCAGCAATGAGACGAAAAAAGGCTGCTATTTCAATTCCGCATTGTCAAACTGCAAGTGTCTTAAACGTTAAATTTGAGTAATAAAATTTAAGCCAACAGTTCTTTCTGGACTTACACAAGAAAAGAACCGAAGGCTCAACTTTAAAAATTCATCGGGTGTGTTACAAAAAGGACATATGCATTAGATATAAAGGGAACAGATGTCTTCACTGAACATTAATATCTTATTTTTTTAATAATTTGAAGTGTAGCATTGACCACAATGCCAGGACACCAGTTAACATGCTACTCTTTCTGCAATAAGTGCCATAGGGTATGTAATGACCGCAGTGAGTCAGTACTTTGGCTTTCTCTCTTATCCAAATGATGGCATCCTGTACAATAAAGTTTCCCTGTCATTACACTGGGACTGGGGCATGCGCACTTAGGGTCGGGAATTCAGCAGGAGCAGAGGACATGACGACATGGCTTCTGGCTGAGTGCTCACCACTTAATGGAAGTGTATATTGTACAAGTAATGGAATTTGTATTGAATTCTGTTCTATTAACCATCTATTACACTTGTTAGGCTCAGGCTCTCACTGGTTACTTGACATTTTGCCATGCGTCTCAGCTCAATAAAATAAAAACTCAATCCTTCATCCAAACCTGCTGTGTTCTCTAATTGGCATGAAGAAATGAGAATAGATGTAAATTACAGTAAAGTATGATAGCGCAGAGCCTGGCGCTGATAACCCGCAGTGTTTGTGTTTTTATCTTATCACAGAGGAGGTGAGAGTGAAATCGGGCTCTCGCCCGCACAGGCAGAGCAGAAGACGGACAGGTCGGGCCCTGTGGCCCCCGCCCCGCTGCACTGTGAGTGAGATTCACATCGTTCAGGGGTCAATGAGCAGATGGATACACTCAAAAAAATATATCAAGATTGCTGTGGTGGCTGTTTTTTAGATCTGAATTTTCACACTGGTGTTGGTATTGCATGGGTTGGGTAATTAGGTAATATTATCTTATTACTAAGATTTATGAACAAGTGTAGCTTTTCTTTCACTCTTTGTAAGTTCATAAATCAGCGATATGAGAAAAATGCCAAAGAAATACAAATTTAGCCCTTGCTTTGGTTCATTAGCTGGCATTAGAGACAAGGTAAAGTGACTCGGTCTAACGCACATTCAGGTGGGGCTGTTAGTGGAGAACGGAAAGTGTTTGACTGCCACACTGCCACTGGCTTTTTACGCCGCCGTGGTTCAGGGGTAACAGCTTGTGGGAAACATCACGTAATTAGTCTGCGGGCGCTTTTCACAACCCTCCTACACAGAGATGCCACACATTATGAATGAAGTCCAATAAACTAGGAAGCAGAAAAGGAAGGAATGTGTAACAGAAACAAAGAAGGGTCGGGTTCTCTGGGGACATATGTGGGTGAGGCACTTGCCCTTGCCCAGTCTAAATCTGCATTGTGCCATACCTAATACGACTGGGAGCCACAGCCATCGTCTCACCCAGGGATGAAGGGTTTCCGTTAATGCCTGGTACATCGTGCCACCGGACAACTGATTTATTCACCTCACTTGGGCAAGTAGGATAACAAAAAAGTGAGACTGATTTTTTTGTTGTATATAATGTCTGATTTAGATCATTGAGATGATTTAGACAGACATAGCAATCCACTAATATAGCATACTTTTCCCTTGTAAACCATAACCAGGTATGCTCTGCCGCAGAGTAAAATAGTTTGCTTTTATAGAAAGCTGTTAGCGGACGTCTTTGCTGTTCCTGAAGCATCCTAAACCAGGACAAGTGCCGGGGAAACGTAAGCACCTGCTACACTGATGTGAAAAAGGAATGACGTGCCAGAAGAAGAAAGTGGTGGTGTAGGTGGTGTGTGATAACGGATAAATCTTTTCTATGTGCCATGCTGGGTAAGACCACTAAGTGGGAAAGTGGGCAAGACCACTAAGTTAACCTCAGTTTTATAAACGTATTATCAATCGTAACAGTACAGTATAATTTACTATAAATATCATAATTACGATTTGGATGTTGACGTTCATCTTTATACAGGGCTACAGGTTCATTCCAACATGGAATGCCCTCTGCAGCTGAATATTGAGGCCTAAATGACCATGGCACCCAAGGAGAGAGGGTGGGCTTGAGTCAGAAGGGTTTCCCCACAGCTACCAGTGTTTGGTTTGCACCAGCTGTAATGCTTTGCAAGCTCCATATGGGAGGGAGGTAGGCCTTTTCAGTAATGGGTTTTATTCTCAGGTCCCATTAAGTGATGACCTTACATGTTTTCTGAAATCATGTGAACCACTACTATTACACACACGCCAAGGCCATTCAAATACTTGTGTAAATTTGATACTTAAATTACTTATTTTTTCTTTTGCTTTGATGGTTTGCAGGGTGCGAATTACGGGGGTCAAGGGGGCTAAACACCCCCACCCCCCCGGATGTGACGAGGGCCGCCCTGGAGATTTACTAGAGGAACTCTTGAGGGGTCTTTTTAATAAATCTGTTTAAATTAATTAAGTATTTAAACGTTGATTTTTGACATAATATTGTATATAAAATGTGTATTATAAATTTAACCCACCCCATGGTGGATTATACCATTTTTTCCCAGCTACTGCAGTAGTCGCTTTCGGGAGGCGCTGTTTAGAGAGCAAGCGCGAGCATGTTTTTCCTCAGTCTATATTGAGCTATTGGCGCCATATCGTAAACAAAGTAGTTCAGCATTTCAACATTTCATTAACACTGATTCACTGGTTCTTAACAAAGAAAATGTAAACGAGAAAGCAAATAACGCCGAAACTTTAAGCATTTTATTTTTGGTTTTAAAAAGAAAAGTAAAAGAAATCAACTGAATGCGGGCTCTGCCAAAATCATAATCACCAGCCAAATTTACCTCCCTCGGCCGAGTGCGAAAGGGGGATTTCAGCTGTAGCCTAGCTAGGCCTCGGGACCTGAATGTCACAGACAGCGAGTCTTGTAACAGACTCTGGGCAAAAAGCCTGTCTGCTTTACTCTTCGTTGACATTAACGGCCTGTGGACAGATTCGACCCCACACCTTTCATAACTTCCATAACTTCATCATGAATTAAAGCAAACCATCGTCAGCCAACTGCATGGGGGACGGGGAGGACACCCCAGACAGCTGAACCTATGGCGTTTGTTGTCCATTTTGGCTAAGGTAAGCACATGGTTGCTTATCTGAGTAGCGCCGTCTACTCTGACTTATTGCTCAGTGTTGTTGACATTGTAGCGCATTTAGTCAGCTGTCAGTCAGCATTTGTTTTTCATCTGTTCCGTAGCTTCGTGCGTGACTGTAATTTTAGCACACTATTTTCCGCTACCGTGTCTAGTTCTGCATTTATCAGTTTAAATGGATTCTGTAATTAGTAAATTAGGTGTCCTACTATCGTTTATAGTAAGGTTTCTGGTGCTTAGACTTCATTCATTCACATTCACTGTCAGACTTCACCCCACTGAAGCGCGTATGCGTATGACGTAGTTGATCTCCATATTTTAGGCCCTTCCCTGAAAGATAGGAGACTCCCCCCAATGCCACAGTATAATTCCCTCCCTGGTATGTACTGTTTCATTTAGATCAGAAATAATATTAATCTGAAAGTTGATGTTGTCAAGCTCTAGGGCAACAAAGAGAGTAAATACTACTTTCTCTGCCCACTGCGTTTTGGCCCAAATTGTACATGCATGTTGTTTCCATGAGTTTTTATTATGTAGGGCAGATGATAAAAAACAACACTGACTCACAGAAAACGAGACAGCATCTTATTATGGGACTTATTAAGGAACAGAAGGTTCTAATATGACTGTGTTATGAGCTGCAATTTACGGCCGCCAGAATTATGGAGCAACAGAACCAGTAGTGTACTTCAGTGCGACAGAGCAGGACCCTTATGAATGTGAAATCGGCACTTCAGACTTGTCATGTACTGAAAGAGTTATGTAGGCCATTTCCCAGGAAGGTTTGCCAAGTCTATCGTGTTAATCCCCTGGGAGAAACAAACCCCTCTGTTCTAAAGCCCCGGTTGAGTAATGAGAGTCTTCAACACGAGAGAAACCAAGTTCCTTAGGAATCCGCTGTCCACACACTTATATTATTCATGCTCGCAACCCACCCTGCATCTTTAAAGTGCAACTGAACTATTTCTGTGTCCTTTCTCCATGGCACCACATTTGCACATTAGCAAGGCGGCCAAGTGTGTAAAACCCATGCCACAAGATTAACAAAGTAGCCGGTAGGCAGTGTTTTGTCGTCGTTGAAATCGCTTGGTGTGACAGGGCGGCCCGCTCATGCGCACGATCATCTGATTAACACAGAAAAAAAACCTGGAAAGCATAACAAACTCAGAGATGGGGTGAAGTCTCCTAATTGTGTGGAGCCTAAACACCACATGGACTTATGCTATTAGCTATAAGTCATCAGAACTGCTCTCTCTGAGTGTCCATTGTGAAAAACAAAGGGCTGTGAATGTATTGGCCTCTCTGGTTGCTTTTGGGGAGATCTGACTGAAACAAATCTGTATGTATTTCTATGATGTGTGCACAGTTTCCTGTAATAGACTTTTTTTTTTTGACTCAGGCTTGCTAGTTTTACTGTGAGATGTACGAAATGATTCAATTTATGTATTATTTTTATTAATATATTTTTTTATTAACACTGGAATTAAACCGAAAGGAAAAGTGTATGAGAGCAGACAAGTGAAGTTACTTTTTTTGTATTGAGTGAAAAATGGAAATTTTGGTTAATTAAGAAATGCCATTTTCCAATAATACAATCTGTTTATAACTCTCATAAATATTTTGAAATGAAGTCAGTCTAATTAAAACACCGGTTTCCTGAAGCCGGATGATGAAGTTACACCTGTATTAGTGAATGACTGAGAAAAACCATTGGCTTGTAATGAGGCATAAAGCAAACAGGCCAGCTGGATGACAGAAAAACAGCCCCTTTGCTGAGTTTAAGTCTACAGTGCAACTAGCTGGCTGATGACAGATAACCTTCAATAAATCTGTTCTAATCTCCCTTGCAAAATGTGTCAACGTATCTGAAGATTCCAAGAAAAGACGAAGCGGCGATTATGTTTGTTTATTTTGAAGAGCTGCCATTTCGTACTAAAATCAGAAATCAATCATGTTTTAATTAATGTTATGTGAGCTAAATGTTCCAATGAAATGTTTTAAATAAAGGCCATTTAAAATGTCAGCCAGTGCCTTTTTCATGTACTCCGTCCGTCTGTATCCAGGATAAACGAAAGCCATTTTATTTTCGTTGTCTTTGGCTGTTCAGCTACTCTGACTTAGAACAATGTTAATGTAATTTTAGTCTGATACACAAGCCTAATATAATTTTAGCCTGAGGGCACTGTAATACGGTTCTAAAGCCAGATGATAACAATTACACCTGTACTACTGGATACAAGTATGAGAACATCCTTGGCTTTTTGTCAGGTTCTAAAATTAATAGATCAGCTGGACAAGAACAGCAATCCCTTTTCTGGACTTAAAGGTTGTATCAGCGATTTTGGGTCGAAACATAAATGATCACATTCATCTGATTTTTCCTCACGATCCGCTAGCTGCCCGCCCCATAAGCAGGCCGTCAAAAAACCGCGTCTCTGTAGGCAGCCTATGCTCCGAGATCGTACACAAAAACAAATGGTACTACCAACCACTCAAAACCAAAATAAACAGTATTCCAACCAATCACCGACAAGGGGTGGGTGATACTAATACGCTAATACTCTTATCTCGCTGAAATCTTGACGGATTTACAAACGGTTTGGTTTCTTACAAACGTTATTAACATGGTTATAATTCTGGATGCTTGAACACTATTTTTTAAAAACATAACATAATTGGCTCTGAGCTGGAGCTGGCTCTGTTTGTTTGGGATTTCGCTTCAGAAGTGACGTCACCCAAAATCACTGATACAACCTTTAAGTCTAAGATTCAAATGAACAGCAAATGGCAGGTTCTTTTTGATGCTACCTGGCGGTTGAATGGACGTGAATAACACTGAAGAAGAATGCACTCCAAGAAACCAGCCAGCGCCATCTACAGGGTAAATATAAAAGCGTCTTTTCAGACTGGCAAATCCGTTAAGGGCTCTGGTTGCATGAAAACGTGGGAAGCCTGGGCTTTGGTGGGCTGTAGGGGCAGGCAACAGGCTCACATGTGGCTTGGGACTTGGGGAAGCCACCCCATTCGATGGAAGAGAGAGAAAGAAAACAATAATAGGGAGTTAGGGGAGAGCTTCTGCGGCAGACAGAGGGTGCGTCCCAATACTCGAAAAATGCACCCTCCTTTCCTCCACTGCCACCTCCTCTCCTCCGTGCCCCGGAAACGGATCTTTGTGTTTTAATATAATTTTGCTGATTACATCTTAATCACGTATTAATGGTCACATATTATTTAATGTCTCGACGCAAACCGCAATGTCAGGTACATTGTGTACTGTACATGCAAGTACTTGTACTCGAAACGTTCAGGCAGTTTTGCATACTTCCAGGTAGGAGAGGAGTGGTAGTGGGGGAGTGGAGGAAAGGAGGTGGGGAGTGAAGAATATCGGGACGCAGCCAGAGACACACGGTGGGGATGACGTCATATGACCCCGTCACGACCCCTATAGCAGTATAATTACTAGGACAGATGCAGAGGAATCTGCGCATGCATCAAAAAGGCAAGAAATCAACTTTTTCACAGTGTCTTTGCCAAAAACCAAACCGACAATTCCATTTGATTTGTGAGTTCAAGGGCAAATTACTCCCGACCATTGCTTCATTAAACTTGATTATGAAATACATCACTTAAAATTTTTTAATTTGTATATGATTTTGAAGGGTTTGGTTGCCTACTCAGATTTGTACCTAAATCTGTCTGAATGCTTAATGTCTTAAGTCTTAAGTATACATCCATATAAATATACAGAGGTGGAAAATCCAGGTTCATAAAGTAAAAGTCTTCCACAGTATGGTTGGAAAATAGTATGGCGGATTTTTTTTTGTTGCATACTGCACGTCGCGTGCTAAACAGTGCGCATTAAAAAGCACACTTCTGCCAGTGCACTGTACACAGACAGTAGACAGGGTGCAGTAGATGGGGGTTCTGATTCGGACACATCCCCGGTGATTCTGAATGTACGGCAAGCAAACGAGACGCATGAGATAAATTGTGTACGTATATAAAAGCACGTCGAGCTGATTTTGTAATCAATAACAAAAAAGTGGTTCCTTTTGGGAAATTATGTTCCATAAAAGTATAATTTATTCGTCCAGAGAAGCATACCAGGAAAGGGTTGTCAGGTAATGATAACTTCAGCAAATTAACCCCCCGTTGAACTTTACCAGAATTAACTGAATGCCATGACAAAGATTACTTTGTGGGAGCAAATTCCTTATAGAATGCTCCACCATTTATAATGGCCATATTTTGTGAATGAACAGCTTAATCTTTTCCTTGAAAGTGGAATGCAGGCCTATTAACGCGCCATCACAATGACAGCAAACTGTGGGTCGGTGAGGAATGTCAAATGCTTAGGGGCTTTGCTGCTCTAAAATTACTCCTATATGAGAGAAGTCAGGTGACTATGAAAAGGCCCGGGCAGGCAGAAGTATGAATTAAATGTATTTCTGGGCATTTGCCTCCCGATTTTGAAGGAATGTTAATTAATAATTCACAATCTTCACAATTAGCTCACAATATGAATATTAAGTATTACCACATTTCATTATGCTAAATATGAGAGGCTTAAACACAGCAGAGCGTCAGACTTTTTGCCTGGCTTTTACAACCTTCAAATAACTGCTAAAAACTAAAAATAGTTTTTAATCAATGTTTTTAATAGAGAATAGTGTTCCTTTTCTTGTGAGAAAGACATGTTAATGTACATGTTTCTCTGCAGTTTTTAACTGGAGTCATCTGAATCATTGAATTGCATTTAATTCAATAAAATACAATGCGAATAATAACGAATCCTGAGTTTAATTAGACCATTGTTCCATCTAAACAGTTGGAGGGTGACTCATTCATAATACATAATATGATGGATAAGTTGGATATAATTTATTTCACACTTGAATTATATATATATATCAGTACACATTTTTCTTTATACTGTATGTAAATCCACTTTTCCCGGTAATCCCTTTCAAACACTGCTTAATTATATTCTAACCATATCAAAAGAGACCAGGGACAGCAACTAACAATATCACTGGGCATTAAAGAAAATAGTATTCAAAATATATTAGTTCCCGAATACATAAACACTTCTATTTACTTGCACTGCTGTAATATAGCACTTGACCCCTTTTGTGACCTTAAAATGAAATCTAAAGAATTCTAAGCTCAGTGAAATGTATACAAACGTCCATTGAAGTCAGACATAATCCTCTGTTGTGTCTCTGCCAGAGTGACAGGGTGTAGTTTAATCCTTTGGCGATTCATCTTTCTCAGTCTTTCTTACAACTGTTCGCTGTTTCTAAATTCCAAACTGTAATATTAGTAATAAGTTCACTGAAAAAAAAACTGGTGGACTTTTCCATTACCGCATACAAATGGCATCAACTGAAAGACTTTTTGTGGCCAATTAGCAGAATAGCAAAAGTGCGGCGTACATTTCAGCCAATGGTGACATGCTAGCTACCATGGAAGAAATGCCACCACAGTCAGCCGCACGGTCTCATAGGATGTACCTTTAGATTATAGCTGAACCGGAACAAACAAGGCATATTTCATTTACACATTGAATTAGGATTTGTTTCATAATGCTGAGTGATTTACATTTTTGAATAGCAACCACACAGAGGCTGTGCAACAGTGGGTCCCGGTCACTGCATTGGGGGTTGCGTTGCGTAAACATGTTTAGATTTTAATTCTCATAAATCAATACATCAAGTGCAGACATTTACGTTTCAATCTGCCAGGCCTCTTTTTATGAGGGGGACCCAGAGCCGGAAGTACAGACCACCGAGAGAGGACAGACGCAGGCTCAAATCGGGGCGATCGGCTCGCTCTCTGCCAAAACCTCCGTCCGTCAGCACTCAGTTTCATCACATCCCAGCTGTAAAATGCATAGCCGTGCTCATACATGTATACACAGGTGAATATTCACAGACGTGGACGTATAGAGCTGTTATTCACTGGGAGGGAAAAACAGCCAAAAGTAAGTAAGTAACTTGTTCAGCTTCACCACACATGACCTTCAACCCCATTCCACATTCTCCTTGGATTAGACAGGTTAGACAAAGATGGGGGTGCATATACAATATGTACAGTCTTTGGATGTTAGGGCTTCATAAATAATAATAAGATAACGATGATGATAATGATGTCGATCCTCCCAAAAGGGTGGAGCTACTGTTGTCAGCGGCTTACTGGTTTGAGCCGGTGCTTTGCTAGAGGAAATGTCTTTTGATGGTTCTATGCACCACGCATCAGTGATCGACAGCTTGCCCTGCCCTGGCACCACTTTCCCATCCTTAGTTTTACCTGCTGGATATTATATGATAGGAAATTATGTCTTCATGTGAATAATTCACGTTTACAGTCGTAGGTATTTCTGTAAATTACGTATTTCAGTAAATGATATTTGCTAATGCATTACTGATTCGCCCTTATAGATATATGCAATAAACATTTGTCCTAAACTTTTTTTTTTTAAATACCTTTTTATTGCATTTTTTCCTATCCAAAATATGAAAATTGTCACAGATAATTGTCTATTAATTATGTTTTTGTTAATGTAGATGTAGATGAAGTCTACATTTTTTGTTTCAGATAAAAGTTGATGGAATACAGGATTTATTTATTCAGGATTTATTTATTCAGAACATTTATTCCCAGAACAGTGTATATTCTTCTCCCAATTCTGTGTAATATTTTGTGTCTGTCTGTGTCTGTTCAAACAAATCATGTGTTCCAATGTTGTGGCTGCATGTATTTGTCCACTAAATAACGGTGTGATTGTTACACGTGTGGTGCACTCTGCTTTAACTATGGCCTGCTTGAGTTTACAGGGGGTGGTCATGGGGCTGCGGTTGATTATATCCCAGTTAAACATAATAAAAAAGACACATAAACTTCACTAACAGGCAAGGCTTGGAGTCTGTAAATTTAAACACTTCCAACGTATACTCCCGTGCTGCCTGGTTAAACATGTTTCTTAGGGAGACACTAGACCTGCCGTGGGATCCTGTGTTTCCAGGTGAGGTCAGTTGGGCAGAGACCCAGGATTGAGTCCTCGAGCATAGCAACTGCATTTTTCTGCGTACTCCAGAATTGGCCTGCCCATCGAAGCGTAGCCTGTGGCCCATTAGTCACTCAGGGAGAGAGGAAATACCCGGCTCATTCACTTCCAGGGAGTAGGATGGGAAATGTATGAATTTATTCCGGTCACCCAGCCCTCAAACACGTATCTATCTCTTTCTCTCTCCCTTCCTCCCTCCCTCCCTCCCTCCAATTCTATTCAGTTTGATGCTCCTTTATTGGCAGGTCAACCGTAATATTCATATTCAAGCGTACAACATGAGATAGAAAATTATTTGCTCTGCAGTATTATGTGACATTCAAATCACGTATCGATCAGTGGTCCTCGGTCCTGGTCCTGGAGAGCCACAGAGTCTGCTGGCTTTTGCCGTTACTCAGCACTTGCTCAGTTAAAGGAGTTGCTTACGCAGCTAACTCAGGTCACTTAGTTTCTTCGGTTCTGAACTGGTCGCTGATCTTAAAGGATAGGTTAACTTTTTTTTCAACCCAGGCCCTATTGAAATGTCGCGTCCCATCAGTAGTACATAGCACAACCTGGTAGATTTATACTGAGAAACGTACCCGCTTAGGGGGTTTAATCATGTTCCAATGGGACAAGTAGTTAGGCCTTCAAACACAATGATAAATCTCCTTTTTGAAAACCTCTCTCTCTCTCTCTGGAGGATTTGATAAAGATGTTCTTTGTGGTAGAGTTTTTCACTGTTTGTGTTTTTTTGTGGCAGGCCTTAAATAGCCTCCTGTGTGATTGTTGGTCCTCCTGAACGTACACAAGGCCCAAATCCCTTTTCATAACAGAGGCATCAAGAAGCCCTTGAAACCTGAGCCAGAGCAGGGTGAAGGGGTTGGAGAGGGAATTGGACCACCTCAGACTGGGTCGGACAAGGCCCAGCTCGGCTGCACTCCCTGGGGAACCCACCCCCCCCAAAAACCCCCTCATTTTTGTCCTTTGAGAAAAAAGCATTCGCTCAGCTTTGTTCCGCCGAGACAGCTAGACAAACTGATCTTTTGCATTTAGCAAATTTGCATCTCTCTTTCTCTCTCCCTCTCTCTCTCTCCCTCTCTCTCTCTCTCTCTCTCTCTCTCTCTCTCTCTCTCTCTCTCTTTCCCTCTCTCTCTCTCTTCATTTTTTCATTGTAGCTCACATCTGGAGGGTTGACCTCTGGAGTATTGCTGCTATACCACCATATCTATCACAGCTTTTCTTGGCAAGGCTCTCTGGCAAAAAAAAAAAAAGTTCATGGACTTTCTTTGCCTTCGAAGTGGTTGATAAATACTTGATTTCAAGCTCTCTGAGCGTGCCAAGACCAAGGGGCACAGCGGTTCCCTATTCCTATGAAGGGATGTTGCAAATGAAGCCTGTGATCGTAGCCTGAGGCATATTAATTTTGCTATGCTATACAATCCTGCAAAGGTATGTGTTGTGTAACCCCCGTGGCCATCGAGAGACACCCGCCAGAGGGGTCAGACAAAGATTCATGTCACATCAAATTGGTATCAAGTACAGTTGTATCCTTTAGCCCGCTGAACATGATGGGCACTGAAGCCAATGTCAATATTCAGCTACGGTGCAGTGTTCTTTTTTTACTGAGGAAACAGTAACATAATTGATTTACATTGGCATTCTGAGGACAGAGGCAGCATTTACTGCACCTCAATCTTTCTTTCTCTAGATGGTCTGCAAATCATGAAGATCCCATAAGCCCAGAGTGTTTGTTTTGGAGAATAGTCCATTGTCTTAATCACAAGGGGACCCTACTTTTTCAGACGAGACAGGTTTGGTCAAGGCTTTCCTGTTTACAGATGATGAAAACTAAATGCCTTCCAAGTGACACTGCTGGTATAACCCCAAAGGAACCAAACTATGTTCTTCTACGTATTTGAAATACGTTTGTACATTTTTGACATATTTCAAGAAAATTGTGTCGTTTGTTAACAAATCGCCTGAGGATTCATTGCAAGGTTTTTTAAATTTTTTTTTCCAATGTCAAATGCTACATAACTTGGATGATGAAGTCTATGTCTGTATTCAATCAACTTTTCTTTTTTTTTTGTTTTGTTTTAGTTTTAGTCACCAAACCAAACTGTGTTAAGAAAATAAGTTAAGGACACATTGATTGAATCCCAGCCAGTGTGCAGGCCTTCAGAGTCAGTTCATAATACTGTATATTTTGGAATTCAACACTAATACCCCTTTCACACACAAAACCCAGGGATGACATGGGATGTTGAACACGGGTTCGACCTGCGTCTGACCCATTTGTACTACACTCCGGTCATGGGTAAGTCCCGGGTCATCGACCGGCATTCACACAAGACCCGGGTTCTGTACGCGTTCTGTTTTTTCCTGCTAATACAGCTAGTTTGGTAGCCAGTTGGCTAGCGGACCCGATGCAGTTTGCCATTACGCTGGCTTAACCCAGTATCTTAACTCTTGAAGAAAATGCTTTTTCTTTTTTACAAACATTTTACATAACGTATTACTTGTTATTTCATAGGCTATTCACCGTTACAAAGCCTATTTCCTTGTGACAACAGAGAAATCCTCTTCGTGCATGAATCTAACTCTAACTGAATCAACAAAAATGAAGGTAATTCCAGAGTTCTTAAGTTCGAGTAGCCTATACGCATTTACATGAATAGCCTATGATTTCCATCATTTATGTAAAAGTTTCGGAACATCTTTTCTGCACAAGTTAAAGTAGAGTAACCCGAAGCCAAGCCATGTCCGACCCGTTGACCCATTCACACCAACAGCAAACATGGGGTTTACCCGGGTCGTTGTTTCAGTGTTGAAGGGGTATAAGTAATCAATGTCTTTTCAATTGTAGTAGCCCAAAGCTGTAACAAGGATCAAATCTAGTACCTTCACCGGTCAGCCTCTAATCAGGTCCCTTGCCCAATCTTCTCTTTGTTAAGCAGAACATTAATTATTGGATGGTTGTTTACAGTGAATATGTGATTTATTATATTAAATGCAGATTTTTATATGCTTAAGGGATTATGGGAATCGTTGGCAGTTGACCATCTTACGCGGATGAAGGTTTGAATTTAGCTTCTCTGCATCTGACCTCTTGCTCTGATAAAAAAACAGGAGATTAAACAACATTTGAACTTGTGACAGGAGTAAGATGACATGAGTGAAAATCTTCAAATCACCTTTACTTAATGATGCCATTGCTTACTCTAGTAGCCTGAGTTAGCACTGAGTGATTCTGTGGTATTCAAGTGTTTTGTTACTGACTTGTAATAATGAAAAAGAAATTGGTAAATTATTTATCTATTGTATTTGATTATTGTAACCTTCCCACACAACATTACTACCCCGTGTGGCCTTTTCACAAGTGATTATATCAGACATGCATTGCTGTTGTTATTGGCTGTTGGCAGATTACTGTTGGCAAAACTTACCGCAATCATTACAATTATTTGCAGATTTGCAGATTGCACATTCATCCTTATCAACCTCCCAATGTGATGGTTACCAATCATTCACTGTGTATTATTAACCTTCAGATTTCTGCTCCAACCCCAGTCCCTAGGGATGTACAGAGATTTGCTTGGGCAGTACAGGTCTTGTATTGTTGGGATGCGACGGTGTCGACTAGTCTGGGAGAGGAGGGGGACAGGGGAGTGCAGGAGTTACTGTTCCCCTCAGGACAGTTATAAAGCTGATGTCATCATAAACATATTTTCCATAAGGGCACAGGGGGCGGATGCCATTTTCGGAACAGCTGCTGGAGTTCTTCTGGACCGGGATAAATCTGCAGGGGGTCATCTCTTGCTAGTCCAGTGCCCAGTGTTCCTGAGCAGTGTGTGAATTCCATAAAGCCAATCCAGCTAAAACATCATATCATTTATGAGAATATCAGTAATACTGGAACGAGCTTTTTTGTCAATGATGGATACTGTCGGTTTATGCGTGTGCAGTGAAAAGGTATCGGAGAGCACACTCAGGGCTCCACGGACTGCTTTGCTTGCATCCTCAGAGAAAATGACCTCTGAACTCTAAACAACCTCATTGTGCAATCATGAGCGTGAAATGTCATGTTAGGCAGAAAGCCACAGAAACGCGTTAGGTTCAAATGTCATACGGGATACATCCTGTACGGTAGCTTTGGTGGCATGCAATCCTATATGCTGATCTTCATTTTACGTAAGGGGACATACTTAAACATGTGATTGAATACTCTGGTGTTGCTATGGAACAGAAATCATTTACACAACCTTCCAAGATTCCATTATTCACTAATAAGGATGTGCAATCTGATGGATACTTATATTCTTATATCAAACAATACCAACCACTTTCACACCATATGAAATAAAGGCTGCAACAAAATTTCTGATTTAGAAGATTTTTGATATTGTTGGTGCACATTTTATTTCTCATTTTAAAATGGTAGGATTTAGAAGTTTGCAAGTGCTGTTGTGAAACACAGCCGTTGAGAGGTAGAAGGAGAAAATAAAATGTTTGCTGCAGTATTCTGTAAAATGCCCTATTTTCTTCTTTTAGGCTTTCTGGTATTTAAAAAAATAGGACAAGTGGGTCCATTAGGTTAATGGAATGTCAATTGGGTCCAGATTGGACCAGGCTCAGAGTTGCTTTGTCCCAAAGCGCCTCGACTTGACAGTTTTCCATTATTCTGACATAATCCATATCTGAGTGGAGGGAAATTTCGCAAAAGAAAAACTAAGCTTTCATTAGGACCCTAAATCTCAACTTAGCTTAATTATTCCGGAGTCTTCCAGATGGTGACAAAGGTTGTTAAACCAAGCCTTCTAAACATAGAGATGTGGTGTCTTATTGTCACTATTTTAAATCCTATAAATGTTGCAACCCTATATTTTAATGTAATCTGTTTGTTTTGTGTAATGCGTTGGAATTTATTGCGAACGTACTTTCTTACACAATCAAAAGTTGTGATACTCTTGCAGAGGAGTGTCGTGCTCTGGTGAAATAACCAGCAGTATGACAGACGGGGTCTTTCTATTCAGACAGAAGAAGTACTGTTTAAAGCTACTGTACCCAATCATAATAGCCACAGAACTGCTTGTAATAACACCAAATGAATAGGAAATGAGGTATATTAAAAGCTCACAAACATGGATATATATATATTAAAAGCTCACAAGCATGGATATATATATATTAAAAGCTCACAAACATGGATTCGCTGGACTGCGTACACCACACAGAGCAGAGAGCAAATAGGATATACCACAGTGGGATGGGTGAGAATGTAGGAATCTGCATTTCAGAGAGTGAATCAGACTGAGTTTGAGGAGAGAGTGGAAATTCTTTGAATTGTACTCACTTTTTTTTTTGTGTGTATGTCCCGTTTTATATTGAAGACTTAAATGATATAATGTTTACTGAATAGCTCTCACACTCATGGCGTTTGATAATCCTGTGTAATATGAACTGTGCAAAGTTTTTTTTAAATTTCTTTTAGGCTTTTTTTAGTGTAGATTGATAAATACATTATTAGCTTTGATCAGTAATTTGAAAGAAAGCGGCCAGGTCCAGTATTGCTCTCAACTTTCATATTCTTTGAACAGGACTCACAAACATTATTGTCATAAAGTTTTAATCTTGCATACCGGTAGATGTTGCCCATAAGCATTGTATATAGCCTTAATTAGTACAATCTTCAAGGATAGGGATTTAGATTTTATTTGGAGGGCTTATTTCTCCCCAGTTCAGAATTGACCCAGTAATATTTCTTACATAATACTAAATAATAGCACTTGCTATGGTTTATAAGGTTTACTGTACATTACCCTTGCTACATTTTTTACATTATCCAATGGTTGCTCAGTCTGTACTGTTCCTAATATCCTTTCAAAAGCAGATTTGTAAAATGCAGAAATAATAGGTTTTCTGAAACTGTCTTTTACTTGAAATTTGTTGTAACGTGGCTTTAATGCAGCACATCCTGAAACCTTTCCAAAATTGCGCAATAATTATTGCAAGCATATATTTGCATTACCCTTGCGACATTTTGTACATTATCCAATGGTTGCTCAGTCTGTACTGTTCTTAATATCCTTTCAAAAGCAGATTTGTTAGATGCAGAAATAATAGGTTTTCTGAAACTGTCTTTTACTTGAAATTTGTTGTAAAGTTGCTTTAATGCAGCGCATCCTGAAACTTTCCAAAATTGTGCAAGAATTATTGCAAGCATATATTTGCATAATGCATGCAATATTGCCTATAATTGCCTATAATTTTTACTTGCAATCAGATAATTACTCCCAAACATGGTTAATTTTCTTATAACCTTCATTTCTCCAGGATGTCTGAGTCAATCATTCGGGGGCAGACTAGGAGCTGTTTCACATTACGGTCCTGTTTCCCAGTCCATTCCAAATATCCAGAATACCATTCCAGGAAACAGCATATAAATGGGACTTCTCGATTCCTGGCTCGCTTGAGTGATTGACTGCTAGGCCAATAAATAACTGTCAGTGTACGGCAGACACTTAAACAGTCACTTTGTAGCTCAGGATAACACGAGGAACATAGACCCCCACTGCAGTGTTAACTTCAATCACCTGAAATGCTCCGGACTCAGTGTGCATGGCCGCAGCAAAGTAACCGCTATGCTGAAATTAATAACAGCCTTATGGGTAATGCGGGTAACATTTCCGTCTGTCCATCTGTGACAAACGCATCTTTGTCTTTTTAAAAGACGTGTTCAGGTTTTTGTCTTTGCCACAGCGTTACGATTGCCCGTAGGGCTGAGGAATGTCGCTGGAATTTGGTTGTTTTTGTTGTTGGGAATTTCTCATCATGACAGTGCACGGATCCCATTCTTCACCAGCCGTTTAAAGCCTTCCTCTGGGATCCTCGGAGGGCTCCCGGCCTTCGCATTGGGCCAAATACGGGGCCGTTTCCGCGTCTAGGGACACACAGGGTCCTTCATTCCTTTCCAACATAGACACACACATACACATACACACACACACGTCATGTTCCTGTTTCCCCCAGACTGAATCCTCAAACATTAGTTGGAGTGTGTGACTCCTGTTTCCTCTGAGAATGAAGGTCATTGTTTGGTGAGGGCACCTCAGACCTGACTCACCTCAATCGAAGGATGGGTTGTTTTTTTTCCTTTTCTTTCCAGTTATAACTCAAGTTTTCCCGTTTAGTTTTTTTTGTCTTGTTACAACCCGTGATGGATATTACGTTTGTCACTGTACTGACAGGAGAAATGTGTGGCATTTGAATCTATGCATGCTTTACAGAGAAGGTCACTAGGGGAAAAAAAAAATGGCAAGCATATCAATCACATTACCATTACGTTATTCAGATGTTATTCAGTAACATCAGTGGCCTCAGCAGAGCACACGTTTTAGATATTAATTTACTATGCTTGTCCTTTCTGGTATATCAGCCCATCTCTCTAAATGTCTCTCCTTATTCATCAACAGCGCGGAGAAAGTACAATAATGGATTTGGACCATCTTGATTTTTTTTTACATATTGCTAAAATGTTGTAGAGATAAATGGAGATAGTTCTTCACAGCGCGTTGGTTTAACTATGGATCGGGCTGGGGGGTTCAGTGGGGTGATGTATAATTAGATGTACCGTTGCCCAGGGAGGTTTATAGATGTCAGAGTTTTCTCCTCTTTATTATGTAACATTGACTCCTATGATTAATTAGGAGCGTGTGGTTCGCCTGCAATAGCTGCGTGAGTTACGCAGTCCTCCGGTGCAATAACCACAGAGCTCAGATAACAAGCAGCAGCTGGCTGCATAGATTTCAGAGGGCACAGATGCTATAATATATAGCACACTACAGTATTGTGATGGGGCTTTCAATTATGATTGGGCCTCCGATGTCTTGAGGACCCCCGACTCTCCGAAGCAGCCATTCCTGATCATTGTCAATCAGGCTGGAGGACAGGAAATTTGTTAAATTAACCAAAGACACCTGTCATAGTTCATTTGGCCTTATCTGCTTATCTGCCTCGGAGAAGGCTAACTCCTACGAGCTCGATTCTGTGCCAATTGAGACTTGGAGAAAGAATGAGTCATCCCAGTCTCTTGTATGGTATACTCCTCGCTCTGAAATCTCTTGTGGGAAACTGTTGTGAAGCGCATGTCCCAGCCAATCACATTGGCAGGGGATGCGAGGGTTATTCCGGAAACATCCAATGTCATAAAGAGAAGATTGATTCCGAGCGCAGTTTTTGTAGCCAACTGTTTTTTTATTAGGTTTTTTCCAACAATATGCTGCCACAATTAGGCCGGTAAGGCCAAACGATGTAGCTTCGCAGCACATGTATAGTGATGGCAACAGTGGACGACGTGTCATGTTTTCAGGCGGTTAAACGCACAGGACGCCATGGGAATGAGAGGAGGTCTGTCCCGTGTGCGGGAGAGAGGTTAACGGAAGTTTGGGCAGGACTGGAACAGATGGAACCTGTCACAGACTACCCCCGTGACAGATGAGGTACATGGGGCAGGGGAAGCCGGGGGTTCAGACAGCATGCCGTGCATAATGTCATTGAGCGTGACGGATAATGACCCCTGCCTCCTTTTAGGAGATACTCGCAGGATGAAAAATGGCCGGCAAATATATTTTTAAAACAAGGCATTTTCCATGAGCACGGCGAGCGCGGCATTTTTTTTTTTCCACGCATCTCCGACACAGATAAAAATGCATTCTGTCAAAAAAGTCTACGTGTATTATATGGAAGAAGTATGTGGATATGTTGTGTGCTTTCTCTCTCTCTTTCTCTCACTCACTTCTTCTTCATTCCTCTTGTTTACTGTACTTTCCCCCCATCTTTTTCCATCTGTTCTCTCTCTCCCGGAGTTCCTTCTATCCTCCCCTTCTTTTTATCTTTCTTTCCTTTTCTTCTCTCTACCCCCTCTCTTTCTCTCTCTCTCTCTCTCTCTCTCTCTCTCTCTCTCTCTCTCTCAGACCATTGAAATATAAATGCCGTTTCAGTCTGCTTTTTGCTTTCATGATCCTCTGTTGAATGGACGTCCTTGACTTCCATTTTCCCACAGGAGCTAAATTAAGAGGCCAGACCCTGTCAGTTCTCTCCCTCTCAACTTTCGGCCCTCTACCTACGTTAGGCTGTGATTAAATCACATCTCAATGAGACAAACTCAAGTCACAAACGGCAATTCCAACACTGAGGACCTGAGAATTCACTCAGCTTCGTTCCGCCAAGACAGCTAGACAAACTGATCTTCTCCTTTTTGCATCTCTCTCTTTCTCTCTCTCTCTCTCTCTCTCTCTCTCTCTCTCTCTCTCTCTCTCTCCCTCTCTCTGACCCATGAAAGACCTTCAGACGAGAGCAAAAGTCACTTCCACGTTTGCCCTTCGTCAGTGTAATGGGACAGGGGTGTTGTTTTTTATTTCCATCCTAATTCTTCTCAGCGCACATCAGGGCTAATTTCACACGTCAGGATGCTGAATGACCATGGAGGGGGCTAACCTTTCAGTAGACCACAGAGAGAAGACCGTAACCTTGCAGTAGAGCACAGAGAGCAGACTATAACCTTGCGATAGACCATTCGATGTTTATGCTACCATCACTGCTGAAATATGCAGTGAAAATATGCTTCAAATCAAATCTTGGAATTTTATATTAATCGCAGGAAAACCGTTTCTCATGTTCCCCTACCCTGTGTAGATGGACGTGGTAGTGTCCCCCAACATTCTGCGCGGGAAGGACATGATCCCCCCCCAGAAGTGTTCACCCCATGAATCACTGTGCCACAGCAAGGAACACATTTTATTTTTCTCTGGGAAATATCATACAAGAATTTCTCCTGTAACTAGAAGCATTTCCTGGACAGTGTCTAGGGCGAGGAACTAGGAGTGCATCACATTTAAAAAAAAAAAAGTTGTTAAATCTGGACACTGTTTCTGTCAGTCCCCGGGATGGGTGCATGCCATGTCCCATGTTCGAGTAACATTGTCTTGTGCAGATACTTCCTGAATATGAGATGAAGCAAATGGGAACACGTGAGAG
Organism: Synaphobranchus kaupii; assembly: GCA_029718625.1. NCBI lineage: Eukaryota > Metazoa > Chordata > Actinopteri > Anguilliformes > Synaphobranchidae > Synaphobranchus > Synaphobranchus kaupii. The sequence continues at coordinate 16,586,045 of CM056395.1, forward strand.
GGTAAAACAATCAAAGTGTAACACACACAACGTGTGTCATGAATGTATTGAATAAAACATGACCCTTGTTGCATGATCAGAACAATATAGACATCACTAAACTCTCTGAGGGTAACAATACCTCGTGCCCCCAATTTAAGGGTGAGGGGCAAACCCCTGACCTCTTTATTTTGCCTAATTCCATGTTTTTGTGGGCCTCCTTGAAACCCTTGTGAGTGCAGCATTCGGCCAGGCCCATGAACTGCATGGAACGGAGCGAGTTTCAGTGCGAAACCTCTGGCGATTCGAGTGTGCTTTCCGCCACTGCGGACAGCTGTTAAAACATAGTGTCCTATAAGGAAAACCTTGTTAGGGAGAACCGTGCTGAGATTTCACACACAGTACCGGTGTTTATCATGGCTAATCTAAATATCAATGACTGCAATGTTGATTTGGGAAGATTACACCTCGTTAGACGTTAGAGCTCCAGCATCTCCCCAGGTAATGCAAAGATAATAATGCTGTTAGGTCCCTTTTAAGTGTAACCATCATGTGCTTTGTCCTTAACATTGTATGACTACATTTATACAAGTGCTTCAATTTTCCTGTTTCTCTCACTGGTTTAGTTCATTTCTGAATTTAATTAAAACTGTAAGAAATGGAAACAAAAAGAGCATAGACTAGGAGCTTAGGAAATCGTATAATTGGGTTACCAAACAGTTAGCTGACATTGCAAAGAAACGCTGTGTGTCAAGCTCGATTTCAACATCCACCTCACAGAGCTGTAGACTGATCTGTCTTTCTGTGAGTGTTAGGGGGGGGGGGGTTGAATCGGACGGTCACACAAGGCCTCACGCCTATGAGAGCTTCACGCAAGGCAGGTTTTTTTTTTTTTTTTTTTTTTTTGCCTACACTCCCTGGTGTAACTAGGAAGAAACCTCGGGAGGAACCAGACTCAAGGGGGGAACACATCCTCCTCTGGTCGGCTCAGGGTCTAAGGCTTAAAGACCAGCATGGTCAAAACAGCCAATAGCTAATCAAAATTAGCTAATCAAATTAGCTGATGTTAGCTGAATATAAATTGAAGATAACTGAATGAACGTTAGTTATGTGACGAATACCACACATTCAATGCGAATAAATGACACAGTAAAATCGAGGATGAAAATGAAATGTTATATTATAAAACATTAGCAACATAAGAAAGTTTACCGCAAGTTCGTTTTGCAAAATGGTGGGTTTGGTCAGGTCATGGGCTTCTCCACGCCAAACTGTCAATCATACTGTGCCTGGACCATATCCGGTTGACAATGTCACTTCGGCTCCACGGAGCAGACACAGTTTGAACAAACATGGGGCCAAAAAGGCTTCCGGAGACTCAATTCGGTTTTTACGAAGCCGTGGGAAGGCAATGAGTGACGTCACAGTGACTTTGTCCATATTTTTATACAGTCTATGGTTCTAACGTTACAGTTAGAAAAACAAAATAGCTAACAGTACTGACTACTTGTCTTAGCTAAGGCTGACACTCGGCTGGGGACAACAACATCTCTCACAATCAGTCTGACACACTGGACACTAACGTTACAAACAAACTTTGTATCTGTCCCTCATACAAGCAGACTGACACTCGGCTGCTAAAATGGAAATGCCAGTGGCAATTGACATCACGTTACCTTTAGATCTGACATTAGCTAGCATTAGCTTTCACTTTAATCTTCAGAAAGCAACAATACAACCTGAACCAGTGAGCTAGGTTAACTAAGTTCACCACCATCAGACGGCTAACTTCGCTTGCCTACCTTAGGTTTCTTCTTTGCATTACATCCAAGTAAATTAATCCGCAAGCAATCCAAAAAAAGGAAAGTCGCTAGCTAGCTAGGGGTCTAAAGTGAAGCATTGTGGGAATTGTGGTCTTATAATAAAGCAAATTAAGATCAAGCTTCCAAAATGTGATATCCACACAAAGTGTTATTTTGAAATGTAGAAATCTTCCATAAGGAAAATTTCTGTGATATGTCATCGTAAAATACATGCACTAAATATATTTTGATTAGTTTTATTGAGGTGGACTACCCCTTTAACAAGATACGTCAATTTTGGGCGCATTTGACACTGGTGTTTTTACATTTGCAATTGCGGATGCTAAAAATGTGCTCATTCAAATTGGGTATATGACTGCACTGCTTTATAAATCCTAATTACCATGGTGATAAGCTGATCTAGTAACTATAATATTCTATTATTATTCTATTATAAAAAAACAGTCGTATTTCCACCCGCAAAGTGTTGCTAAACCACGCAGTTCAGCAGACTGACAAGTCAAGATCACTTGTGTAATAACTGGCACATTTTATCCAATACCTTCCCAGACTAAAAATAGAAATGTTTGATAAGCAGAACTTCCCAGTAGTGTGTGCTCAGTGCACACAGGTTCGATGGTCTGGTTCATAGGAGACATTTTTACCATAGTTTATTCCACTGAGGTAAACTAGTGGGTATATTTTGCATTTGTTGAACTTTTCATTGGGAATTATTTTAGATACTGCGTGAATTAATAGCAATTTGCAAAAATAATAGAGGAAGCTTAACTTGCTGAAACACATAGAAGATTCCACTGGTCCTAATCATATTTTAGATCACAGCAAACATTCTTTTGTGGTGATAATTCCAGAACACTTCTTGTCATAAAACTTGGTTTTATTTTCTGGTGAATCTGCCCAATGGTAATGTTTACTGTACAGAAAAAAACTTATAATGAACATTAAAAAGAAAAGAAAAACTTGGATCAGGAGTGTTGGCAGGCTTTTCAACATTGGCAAAGAATTTTCAAAAAGGAGAAAGAAAAGAGATACATTTCCTGCGATATATTTTGTTGAAATCGCCCAAGTAAAACAATAGCTAGAATGAGCTAATGAACCGCAGTTAGACACTTGGTTCTCTCCTTAAGTGCATTCATTTGTCACAATTCTGGTCATGTCATCAGGATTATACAAGCTACTCAGAGTGCACAATATAAATACAGATTACGTAGCTAATGAGCACACAAATGCAATCCTAATCACGTCATTCCAGAGTGACAGACTCTCTTAACTGAATGGAGGGGTCATGGAAATTATGTACCAAAACATTAACCAATGAAAGTATCCCTTTCCCCCTTCTGGTCCTCCCCCAGCAACATTTATCATCATAGGATCTAACATCTGGGCCTAAAAGTAAAGAATTTCTTCCTGGTCACTGAATAAACTATTGTATGACAGTTTTTGCTCTGTTATTCAACATTACTGATTGGTATATAATCATTGAAATTAAAGGACCATGTCTTTTAAGAGACCAAAAAAAACAACTCTTACATAAATGTAACTTTTAAGCTAGGAGATTTCAGTTTTGTAGGATTGAGGCTTTCCCGTAATTTACGTGAAACAAAATCCAGTAATGGATAAATTAACAAAAACAATGTTAGATGAATGTCTCCTCTATAAAATTTTTATGTTATTATGTAGTTAGTTATTTACTTTGTGTGTCTGGAGAAGGTAATTCAAAAGTCCATAATCAATCCAACTTTCTTGCGTAGCTATTGGTCAAATGGACTGCAAGTCAGGGATGAAAACCAGAAGCATTGGGCCTCCAAAAAGATAAGGATTCTTTGCTCCTAATTCGGTGTGTGATTGATGGAGAACGTAAACCCTGAGCAACTGCTAAAGGTTAATCATGTTCCCTTAGACACTATAAATCAATCCTCGGTTTAAAAACCAGGGAGCAGGAAATGCGTTTAAACTCAAATATACATTAGTTCAGTTGATGTTTAGGTCAGCTTGATATAGCCTAATTTAAAAACATTGAACCAAAATTCCCTAAACAAATTTTACAATTGAAATATATTAATTAAATTTTCCCATAGGATGCATACTTTTTACAGTAGGGGGAAATTTAATTGAAATTCGCTTACCTTGTAATGACTTACAGTACTTTTACCCCTGGCTGTTTAAATATTTCACATAATTCTGACATAAATATCAAAATACTGTGTAGTTGTATGTTTCTCAAGCAATAAAAAATGTTTACTCAGGCTGTGTCCGAATCAGAGCCCTATCTACTGTGTCCTGTCTACTGTGTACAGTGTACTGGCAGATGTGTGCTGTTTAATGTGCTCTATTTAGTATGCAATGTGCAGTACTCAAAAAAATAAAAAATCCTCCATACTATTTTCTAACCGTACTGTGGAAATGTCGTAAGACGTCCCACCCTTGCCATGTCGTGTTGTTTTTGTTGTTATTGAACGGAAATGTCAGTGAAGCTGCGTCTCATTTTTTAAAACGAAGCTACGCATCATATGTATCCAACCAAAATGTGCGTGTACTCCTTGAAAGGTGGGCTCCCGAACATATACGATACAGGGGTTTTAAGTCTACTACGTTTTGAGAAGATTTCACCTACTTTCTCGTCCTGTCTACTCAACAAGCCTACTTAATAGTATGGAAGGGTGCTGATTCGGACACAGCCATAGTCTCCATCATGGGCCTGAAAGTGTTCTCAGTGCAGTGAATCTCATTCCTTATTAGATGTTTAATATTAGAGGACTGTGTTTGGAAGCACATCAGGCATAAAGATGGCCCTGGATTGAACTTACTGAAGCCACAAAGAGAGGAGTGGACCTGTTTATTAGTCATGGAATCCATTAGAATATCTACTCCCCCAACAGCACACACATACTCACCACACAAACGCATTGCAGAGATGTGACTCCAATATAATAAAAGAGTAACTTGGAATTCATTTAACATTTTCCTGGAAGAAAGTATTAAAATATGTCATATCTGACCACTAAATCAGACACACCAAGCCCAGACCCCCTGAAGTGATACTTGCAAGTGGGATTGAGAGACTTTTGGCACTTCCAGGCTTGACTTTATTATAGAATAAACCCAGGTGCCCCATTGCTAACAATGAATGCTAAGGCCTGAGCATTATGACTGGCTCAAATGGACTGAAACCTTCTGTGGGTCACTCTCTTAAGGGGCACAAATATGGTAATGTTTAATTGGACATTTTACAGCCAGCATGTGCATATCCACAAATATGTTCCAGATCGATCACACTGTAACAAACTAATATGTTGTGGAATGCCAAATCCGTGTGAGATCAATCTACATCTATCATGAAGACAAACACATTCCAGCACTGTAATTCCAGGCAGATTGTACTGCCCCACTGCCCATATTTTTTGGAAGCTGTAATCTATGTCTGTAGTTTTTATTTGTTTTGTTTTGTGTTTGATATTTTTTTTTTTCGTGGTTGAAGGATTTCAACATATTACAACACATTTAATGTTCCGTTGAAAAATATAAAAGTAAATAAAAACTCGTTGAAAAGTGAATAAGAAAAGCTCAGCTGAACCTTGACGTTCTTGACGTCTTATCAGAATATGTGGAAATATCAACAGATAAAAGTAACGAGCAGATCAGAGGTGTTACAACACTGAAAGTTTTTCAACTTTAGGCTCTATTCCAAGTAACATTTTTGGATGATAAATTATGCTCTGGCATTTCACCCTCTGTGTGTGCTCATTAATTTCCCCCTGCGTTCTGTTTACTGGTGACACCGCTCAACCAATTACAGAAATTATTGCACTATGCTGCCATCTGTAGGTGACGTGATACACTGCGTTTAACTTCATTTAACGCGCGCTGTACTTTGTTATCAGTTTATGAAATAGAAGTGCCTAGTTAATTTACTGTGCTTCTAGAAAATAATATAATTATAGATTATTATTAACATAAAATTCCAGTTTTAGGAATTGTTCAGTAACACTGTATTCTTCCACTATGTTATTGCTGGTCGGACGATAAACAGGAGACTGCAGTCATCAGAATGTAATATCTGAGTCTAGTGAGTTACATTACAAGGGGTGTTACATTTACCAACAACAAATATGGTGAAACATGGTGAATAGCATGCTAATGCCAATAAGATAAACTGCTAATGGGTGTATAGAGAGAGCATATACTATGGGGATGACGTTCATACTGCTGGAACTATAATTCTATAAAAATTAAAACTATATAAAAAACCTTTTTCACATCACTGATGGAATCACTGCCATATTGTTGATGTTCTGAATAGAGAGAAATATAGAGGTATACTCATAATTAATACAGTTATGAACACATATAATTTCATGCCCAACCCATAAAAATAATTTTGCTGATGTCAAAACATTTCAACACGATAAAGATGGTTTCCTCTGGGCCTCTGTGTCTGTACGCTGTGTGTCTATGGCTCAATGGGGAGTTCTTGATTGAGATACCAGAATGTGTGTGTTATTACAGTAGTTGAAGAGCTTAGTGCTACCCTAACGGCGCAGGGGAAAAAAACCCTACACTACTTGGGAATACACAGGAGGAGGAAAATCCAAACACGTAGACAGGTGAGTTGTATGCGAGCGTGCGATTTCCTGGGGGCGCTGAGAAAGCGTGTTTTAAAATGTGCTGGGTACATTCTGTTGTGCTGCTGGAAGCGGGCTGAAACATCTGTAGGCTCGTATAACGCACGGCTTGATTGATAGGTACGTCAGCCATTCAAGGGCCTGCTGCCAAACGAAATAACAAATCAGCAACCCCTCCTGGTCATTATGCCGAGAACCAACTATCTATATCACTCTGAGTCACATCATTCCTGCACTATACTTATCACAGTGAACTGAGTCAGAAGCCTAACAGTTAGTAAATGGCAATAGCAACTCTGTGAGGTCATCACCATTAACTATTCTTTTTTTGACTGAGCAACTGAATGAATAGCAACGGGAAAATCCACTTGACTCTGCATTACTTTTTCCGAAATAGTCGTCCACAGTGAAGATGGTCCAAATGAATATATAGGCCTACATGTTTTTTGTTGTTGTTCTAAATCAGAAATTCTATGTGTTAATGGCTAAAGTAACTCGGTTCCTCTTCCTGCTTACAGGAATGCAGTCAATGTGATAAAGAACGATTTATTTTTCCATTTGCCCACTTGTCAACATTTGGCAGCTGAAACGACCTTTTCTGCTGAGAGGATTCTGAAGCTAGTCCAAATTCTGAATGGATTTTTAAGATATGTGGAGGAAAGATAAATATAGAAGATGAGTCGATCTTTTTTTTTTTTCAGATACTGTAACTGTGATACTTGAATGAGCAAATCTTAGCTACACATACCCAGCATTCTCTCTTCTTAATATCCGTCATCCTGGCATATGTTCGGAAGGTGAAAAACAGTTCAATTTTACTCTTAGCAATTCCTGAAGCCTGTAAAAAAATAATAATAATAAAAAGAGAAAATGGTAAATATTTGAGGTATGTCCTGGAAATTCTGGATTATCCAAATTTTAACAATTTTTTATATATTTTTTTATCCAAATACAACTTTCTGTCCATTTTTCTTTTACAATAGAAAGCATGTTATAGTCCTGATACTATTCAAAATGATAGGCTGTGTATTTACAGCAGTACTCACCCATTAGCTCAATTTCTGTTCTCTCTTGGGCTGACAGAATGTAGAGGTATTATATGGTGTGTGAGGCCTTTCTACACTGCATATCAACCCAAGTGCCCATCCTGTCAGTGTTTTTATGTCCAGCTTACATGATATGATCTTTTTTCAAAAAATCTAAAATGACCAGTCATTTACAATCAGTTCAATGAATCGATTTCATGCTCAAATGCTCATGGATCCATAGATTAATAAGTGCATTTACTTGTCTGCCACCTTCTGGATGGACAATGGTAGTGCAGCAAGGATCAACATACACATTTTTTCTGCTGTATGTGATATGTGTCTGAGTAAAGTTTTTGTCTTAGCATCTTTATATTATCTATTATGCCATGCCAGGAGCATGTAGTACGTGTGTCAATCAAAACAAGTGCAGCCTCTCGGCAGCTCGCCACACGCTTGTGCATGTGCACATGTGCGCGTGTGCGCACGTGTGTGTATGTGTATTTTTGTCATCCCTCTTTGAGTGCTTTTACATTGCACTTCTTGGCAGCCTTTAAAATCTCCTTAGCATTTGGGGCAGAATCCAGGTTGACAACGAGAGTCCCGCTCGTCGGTGACAGCCCATGTAAAACTAATGGAGGAGGAGAGGTGAGCTTTTCAAATGATAATTGTCCTGGACCTGTTTCAGATGTGCATAATTAAAAAAAGCTTTCCAGTTTTTGTAAATATCACCCAGTAGCAGCTAATTCTCCCCCCCCGTCCTGCTTATTTGTGCTTAATATGATAGCATTGCCTTGATGCACTTCAAATTCAATTATTTTAATTATAACTTGGGAGATGAGATTTAGCAGTATTATTATAACAAGAGCTATATTGGGTCATTTTCAAACAGACAATTTCTGCATTAATTTAATACAAACATGAATTTTACAAACATGAGCACCACATTAGCCTTTATGAGCACATGAGATATATTTCTATACCAATTAATCCTTGCTTTGATAACCTTACATTTCTGTTTCTTCGCCATCCCCATTGCTATGTTTGACTAGACTAGACTGATCATAGTAACACGTCCTTGGTATTTCTCTGCTTTTGGGTTCGAAAGAGAAATAAAACTTTATTAAAATGCTATTTAAACTTTATTTAATTTATTTGTAACGATTTTTTTGTGTGTTTTTTTTCAGCCCCGTTGGTAATGATCATCATTAACTTGACTTTTTTCTTGTTTTTATTCTTCCTTGTTTTTGTCTGTTTCTTTTCCTACTGTAAAGCCCTTTGGGTTGCCGCATGTTGTATGAAAGGCACTGCATAAATAACATTTATTGTTATTATAAATCATATAAATCATGAAGAAATCAGTGTGCTGCCGATGCCTCTCACTTTGTGCTTGACCACATTATCAGATAACATCTCCAGCAATGAAAAAACCGAGCCTCCACAATCAGGGCCTTGCTTCTGTCAGTGTTCTCTTAATCGTCAGGCAAATCTGCTGAAACCTACAGCAACAAATCCTGCACGCAGTACGCGAATACATTATGTAGATTAAAATGACAAATACGCATTCAAAGTAGCATTTTGAAACTATTTCAATAATGTACCTTGCCATTTGCATTTAAAATGGATGTGATGCGGCTGCTGCTTCTAACCTGAGCCTCTCGGGAATGATTTTTAAATTTTCAGCATGAGACTATTTTTTCTAGTTGTGCATTATGGTTCCATGAATATTCTCCTCACATCCTACTTGTGTTTAATAATGTTGGCTATATAATTATGACGGTGAATAAGAAAAGAGAAAAAAAATACGGAAATGTAATTTTTATAGTGGCTGCAACAGCAAAGTGGCATGGATATTTGTCCACTTTTCTGAAATTGTGTTTAAAAAGTTTAAAAGTGTTTTTTTTTTTTTTTAACATTACCTCTCATAGGCTGTTTCCATAGTGATTACTTAAATTGGATTTAACTGGTTGTGAGGCCTTTGAATTGAATATTCCACTGTCTGTCAGGGGTTTAATTATGGCTATCTGCACACGTTAAGTGTTCACGCAACTGCCATGCACATCATTTTCTTGTCATATCACAGTAATGGCAAGTAGATTAATGGCCATTATTTTCTGTTCAAATGTAAAATTATTACAAAGCGCCCAGAAAGCCAGTCTTTGATAGGTATGAATTATAGAAGGGAAACCTGGATACACACCAGCCACTTTATTAGGTACACCTATCTAGTCGAGACATGGACTCAGCTAGGTGCCGTTAAAATCCCAGAGGGATTTTGGCCCATGCTGACTCAATAGCACCACGCAGTTCCTGCAGATCTTTTGGCCATAGATTCATGCTACGAACCTCCCATTCCATTCCACCTTATCCAAAAGGTGCTCTATGGGATTGAGATCCGGGGGGGACTGTGCGGGCCATTGGAGTAAACTGAAGACACTGCCATGTCCCTGGAGCCCAGTTTGGGATGTGCTTTGTGACATGACACATTGTCCTGCTGGAAGCTTCTATTTGAAAAAGGGTAGATCTTGGCTATAAAGGGATGTACATGGTAAGAAACAATGCTCCAGCATGCTGTGGCATTCAAATGATGCTCGGTTGGTATTAAGGGGCCTAATTTGTGCCAGGAAAACCTTCCTCACACCAGTACCCTACCACCAGCAGCCTGCACCGTTGACACACGGCAGGATGGATCCCTGGATTCATACCGTTTATGCCTAATTCTGATCCTACCATCTGCATATCGCAGCAGAAATCATGATTCTTCAGACCAGGCGATATTTTTCCAATCATCAGCCGTCCAGTTTTTGGTGCACGTGTGCTTTCCGTGCATGCATGCGTGCGTGCGAATGAGATACGAAAGATATTTGAAAGATAAGATTAGTGGAAAAACTGTGTATTAAATGGAAAATCAAACACACCCTGCACAATAAAACACACTTCGCTGCATATCTCGACACATTGACAAATGCATTTATTAAATAGCAATGCAAGAAGAACAGATACTCCACATTAGGGCTTTTGTGACACCACTGCATTACAGCAATGTCGCTGACCTACTGTAAGAATCACATTAAAAAATGTGCATATATATATATATATATATATATATATATATATATATATGTCTAAAAGGTGTTTGGAGTTCAGCTCCTCCTTTTGAAAATTAAACACTCTTTTGCATGCTATCCTCAGGGATATGTTTCTAACATGTTTTACTTTACAATAATACTACTAGTATCTTTTATTTCTGTGACGTTCGTTGTATTATCTTTCCATATTATGCCATTGGTCCATTGGTTCTATTGCCATCACACATTTGCATGTATATATTTGGACATATTGTATTATTTCCGGCTCAAATGTCAACTGACTAAAACATCGTATTTCCTCCTATAATGGATTACAACCTTTCTTAACAATGGTTGTAAAGCCAGCTGTGCAAGCTGACCCTCACATGACCCCCCTGACCCTCCCGCAGTTAAGAGCTGGTTCTCTCTTGGTTCCAAACACTGTGTCCTATGCACATTCATTATCTCTGTTCAGCAGTTGGGTCCATGCTACCGGTGAGGTACACAGTAATGGCCTCTATTCTAGCGATATGTCACTGTTATTAAGTGTGAGGATCACAGTAACAACCTCTGGTACTGTTGTTTCCTGGACACACAATTACCAGGTTTCCTGGTAAAGAAAGTATATATATATATATATATATATATATTATATATCCATCGCACTGGAGCATAGATGTAGGCAGATGAAGATCTGGCTTGACACTGTAAATACAAATGATGAATTTGACCTGGTGACCAGGTTAGTGTGCATAGCCAGCATAATGTCTGGCTCTAGGGGGACTGTTTTCACCCTACAGTAAAGATGAATGACTCACCGTCGGTTTTCACCGTACAGTAAAGATGAATGACCTCACCGTCATTCTGCTCTGTGTGCGTGCGTGCGTGCATGCGTGCGTGTGTGCGTGCGTGCGTGTGTGCGAATACATGCAATAGCCTGTGTGTTTTTCACCAATGTCACTCCTTAGTACCACATAAAACACTCTCAGCTCATTTAGTATTTTTTCTCATGCATCAAGTAGTAGAGCTGCACAATTAATAAAATTATAATCGGGATTACAGTTTTGGCTTTCCACGATTATTAAACAAGAATAATCGAGAATGATGATTTTCAAGGCACAGTCTGTTTACAAATCATGAAAAATCATGGACTTTCTCTTGTGTTCTATATCAAATCAAGCAATCAAAAACAATCGTGTCTGACGTAATAACAATATAAGTCATGGAATTTGTGGACATAAAGCTTTATTTTTATCATGCCTCTTGGTCCAAGGTTCATTAATCTTATATCTTAAGATTAAGAGAGAAGCTTGAGGACTATGTGCTGCACCAGTAGGTCATTGGTTCATATCCTGAGATTTGTAGTCTATGCCAGTGATCTGCATTCCTGGTCCTGGACGGCCGCAGGGTCCGCTGGATTTTGTTGTTACTCTGTATTAATTGATCGATTAAAGCAGTCGATCTCACAGTTAACTCGCCTCACCTGGTTTCTTGGGTCTGAATTGGTTGCGGATTTTAAGGCGAGAACAAAAACCAGCCACAAAACCTGCAGCCTTCCAGGTCCAGGAATGAAGATCGCTGCTCGGCGCCACGGACCTTCAATGGGAAATTGGACGAAAACCAATGTTCGTCAAATCAAATTATTTTTTAAATCATTCTTATCTTTAAAAAAAGGCGGCAAGATAAAAATTTATTCTGATTTAATTATCAGAATTTTAACTTAAACGAACCAGCTTCTGATGTTTTAATAATAACTGGCAAGCATTTTATTTTTATTTTGTTAAAAAAACACGCACACACAGCAGGATCAAGTTAATTATCTGCGGATTGCCAGTTTAATTACCAGTTTATTTTTTCTGCCTCTGCGCGTCCATGGGAACAGCAACAGCAACCGTGTGGGAAGTAAAAACACAAAAGCGTCGATGGTAAAACTTTACCGATGCAGCGTTACTTGAAGCGAGAAGACGAGCGTACGCTTTCCGCCATCGTCGAGGCGGATGCCTGCTGCGGCGAAGCTGAAATCGAGTGACATCACCTTTTTCCTCCCCGTCCAGTTTCTAATTCACATGCTGCATTCACCTGCGTGTCTACTGCCGTTTACGCTAGCCTCCTCCTCTCCATGTGCCTCAAGGGAGCCCGTCAGGTGATATTGATCTAGTTTTTCTAGAACGACTGGCACGAACACTACTTTTTAAAGGGTAACTCCTGACGGAACCCGCAGCGGCGTGTCCAGCTAACTCTCGTACGGAGCGCAGTGGCAGATTCGTCGCGTCAGTACCAACCGTTCGGAGTCCTACGCGGGTCTGAGCGCGTCGAGTGAATACGTTTCTGCCGGACACACACACACCTGCGGGTTGATTAATTCTTCTTAAAGCAAGCCCTTTTTGTTTACCTGTCCTACAGGTGTAGGTGTAGCAAAAATCTTTAGTCACAAAATTACCAGATTTTTTTTTTATTACCAAAATTACACACCTTAAGTCGCCATTGCCTGAATTAGGGATAAGGTTTTACAATTGCACCTTGACTGCAAAAATAGGCCCCCAAGTGTCTTGAAGAGGACATTGGGTATAATCTTTACTGTGATTTAAAACATAATAATATAAGGTAAGTGAAATGAAGATAAACCACATTATGGTACCTTCCTTTCAGACGAATGAGTGTTTGTATATTGAAATAAATTAACGACGTTGATTTAGTTGAAAGTATTATGTGGAGGACTCAAATGTACTCTTTATGTTTACTCCTGCTGTGAGAAAAACTACAGTAGCATAATAACATTGTCTGGTGTAATGGGAGTAATTATATTACTGTAAGTCATTTCATTACAGGGCTGGCTTTTAAAATCAGCGCACAGTATTGAAACGGGAGGCCTGGTTAAACAATTTAGTGCTCTTATTATGTGCATTGTAATACAATTTATTGAGGCAAGTTAATGCAAGTGCAGAATGTTCAAGCAGGTTTACAAAGCATTCAGTAGGATCTACGTAAAATGAACGCTGCAAACTGCCGATGGTCCCAGTTACCACATATTCTGTACCTTAGTATTACAATTATATTATGGGCCTCAAAGGATTGTAAAAATAAAACAACAACAAGCGTTTATAAATACGACTGGTAATTATTCTGTTTCCTTGAATTAATTTAGTTTTAACATATGAGCAAAAGCTATTCTGATAATGAGAACTGGTCATCCAGCCCAGAATTTTGCCTAGTGTCTCCACAGCATCAATTAGTCAACAAAATGTCAATACTGTTTATTTTTCTAAATATAAATCCATTGAAATTCTTGTCATAGCCACTGATAACGGTAGACAAGTCATGGTATAGTTGGTTTTTAGCCTTCCAAAAACAGCGCTGACAATCAAAGACCTGCTATCATAGTAGATTTATTATGCATATTGACTGCATATTTATCAGCTGCCTGTTGACTGAAATGTTTAGATTCACAACACTTTTGTATTAGTGCAGGTTGTCACTGATACCACAGATTTAAAACTTCTGAAAAGTTTTCGCATTCACATATTTTAGCAGCGTGTGTAAAATCCATGTCCAACCACAGTGTGCATTGTACGAGTTTTCGGTATCCTGTTTATTTTTTGGAGTGATTTATTCTCCACGCTCCGCGAGTTGTGTTAAAGCTTTTTTTTTTTTTTGCAGACACGGTAGCCCAAGTCGGTCATGCTTGTCAGTTTACGGCTTTGCGAGATCATCGTGTTTATTTATTTATTTATTTATTTATTTTCACGCAGGCAGATGAAGGGGGCTGAATATTCACGCGGGCGTCGGCGGTAGCGGCTCCGCTGCGCGCATCCCCCCCCCCCGTCCCTTCCCTCCCTCTCCCGCCCCCCCCATCGTTGTCAGGAAATACCTCAGCAAACCTCCCGTGGCTGACATGAGCAGTCTCGTTCTGCTGTTTGAGCAGTCTCCTCCGTGTCGTGTCAGTCAAGCCGAAAAAAATCTGCTTAAAACCGTCTTATCAGATCTACTTTACAAGTCTGAGAGCCCGCGGAGGCTCCGCATCGTAACGTCCCTGGTCTCCAGCGGCCGGCGCCGTTGTGTCACAACTGCTGACAGAGGCAGGCCTCTGCTCCGCACACAAACACACACGGGGGCCATTATACAGAAACACAAAGAAATAATGAAATAAATCAAGGCAAACGCTGGCCCGTTCCCATCCGATAGCGCGCAATTAAGGGAGAGGTGGAAGGATGTGAGGTACGAGGCGTCGATATAATGAGAAAATAAACATAACCGGGTCCTGTGTGACCACAGCTGCTACAGAGGATCTGTGTACGAGAATGAAATGGTATAAAGAGGCGATGGAAGCCTAAGTGAAATTCTATCAGTAGAATCAAAGATGGCGGCTGGGGAGTTCTTGGAGAAGGTTTTATGACATTTTACCAGCACCTCAAGGGAAATTAAAATGTATTATTGTTATTATTATTATTATTATTATTAATAATAATAATAATAATAATAATAATAATAATAATAATAATAATAATAATAATAATAATAATAATAATATGATAATAATAATATGTTGACTACCCTGTCTGTCTTCTTATTTTCCCTGCAACCTATAAAAGACATAAAATCATAATTAAGTCTTAGCACTGAAGTCGCTTAAAGGTTTATGTCCTCATTTGCACACCTGCAACTTACTGCAATTCATCCAGGCTCCAGGCCTTAGATTCGGCCTACCTATGATGCGCTTCAACCATAACTCTGAGGCATTATTCCCAAAAACACCTGATGTACTGTAGGTTTGTTCACTTTTGGTCTACGGACTTAACTGAAAAAAATATATTTAATTGTACGACTGTCTCCAGAACTCATTAATGTTTTTATCATATCAGTCTACTCTGTTCAGCATTCATCAGGGATACTCCTCTTTGCATCTAATGTGGACCATCTTGATCACAGTGCACATTAAAGAGTTAAGCCAAAATGTTCCCTTAAAATATAACTAAGAATATTTTTTTCAGACCATTCATAATAGTGGCTCTGAGTGCATGGGAATAAAACCGAATATTGTACATTGTGCTATTGATTATGAATGTGCTACAATGCACAATGTGATTCAATGTAATTGTGCATTGTGCTATTGACTATACAGTAAATGAGTGCTACTTTTGTTCTGCCGTGGAGGATGACAGATTTACTCTCACGTAATT
The DNA here is from genome assembly GCA_029718625.1 of Synaphobranchus kaupii. Taxonomy (NCBI): domain Eukaryota; kingdom Metazoa; phylum Chordata; class Actinopteri; order Anguilliformes; family Synaphobranchidae; genus Synaphobranchus; species Synaphobranchus kaupii. Next base: position 16,601,739 of record CM056395.1, read on the forward strand.
TTCTCTATTTACATACTATTCTCTATTTTAATAGCAAACCAGTGAGCAAAAGCCGGAATCTATACATCTAGAGGGGTGTAAATTGAGGCTTTTTGACACATTCTGATATACTGTATGTAGACTAGGTTTACCTCAAATATGGCTCAGGTTTTACCTAGATATAATCAGGCTGTTGGTTTTCACATTTCAACCAAATGTAGCTTGGTTTTCACCTGAACTCCTAGATGCCGATTCACTGACTTTTCAGCACAAATATATTCACTGAGAAAAACAAAATGAGCTTTTAGGATAATTTGTCATTCACCACAATCTCATTTCTTACACACCAACAAAAAAATTCTGGAGATAAACCATGACGAACACTTATATATTATATTATAATCTGATTGTCTTCAACAATCTTGAAATGGTCGGTTTCGGTCCTACCTGCGGACAGTATTTTAAGTGGACAGTCTAATTGATTGCTAAGCACTATGGATCTTGTGCCCTTTGCATAAAAAGCCTCCAAAAAAAGTTTGATCACGAGTTTCATGCGAGACTGGAAGTCCAGAGGGGTTCGGCAGCGTGTATTAAACAATGTGCACGAAGGCTCGCGAGAAACAAAAATAATATGTGAAGATCGATAGCTGGGTTTCTGATGTTTTATGTACCTGCCACATGCTATTTGGGTTTTGTGGCAGTTCGACGATACGGCTGAGAAATGAACACCGCCGTCAGTTCTGAGAGAACGAGCCGGGAATGTACCAGTGTCCGTGCGATGCAGTGCTCTGGCCAATTGTACAGAACTGTTGTTTGTATTACCTCTGCGCTACAGCGCACGTGCAATGCTGCGACGCTAAGGCCCGTCCCGTGATCTGCCAGGTTTCACAGGTACGGTACAAGGAAGGACGAGACGCTGAAGGTTGTGGGTTTGATTCTCAAGCCGAGTGCAGTTCTACCCCTGAGCAACACAAAAGCAATGCTCAGCTTAAATTGCCTCACTAAGCTGTATGAATGAGTGGAGTTTAAGTTGCGTAAGTCACCCTGGATGACCGTACGTGCTATAAGAAAATAAATAATCTTAAGGTGAGCCTGCCCGTGGGGAATCCCACCTGGAGCACTGTGTCTAATGAAAGAATGAAGGAATAAATGAAGGAATGGATGAATGATGGGGGGGATGTATGGGAACCGAATGAACGACTGAACGGACCGATGAAAATCATCGGGCCGGCAATGCGGGCTAATGGTTAGCGCTTAGCGGACAGGACTTGTAACTCTGAGGGTGTCGGTTTGATTCCTAGGTGGAGCGCCGCTGCTGCAACCTTGAGAAAAGGTTCTTGACTAGAACTCCTTCTGTAAATATCCAGCCGGATTATACTGTCTGTATGTAAGCCTTGTAAGTCACTCTGGAATAGAGCATCTTTTTTTTATTAAACCTTATTTAACAAGGTACAATGTCATTGAGATTAAAATCTCTTTTACGGGAGAGACCTTGTATATAAATGAATGAATGACCCGGTGTGTGGTCATCTAAGGGGATGGGTAAAAAAAAAAAATTATAATTCAGTTAACTGACAAATGGGCCGCACACGACGTTGGCAGCGTGGAGTTTTAAAACAAGCCGTGAATGTGGCTTGCCTGCCCACATCTTGCAGAATATTCAACCAGCTCCCCTGCAATCCACAAAGCAAAAAGCAAATGATGTCAACATATTCATACAATCCGTTCAAGCGCCAAACGAGTAGCTTTTATGGAAGGTTAAAACACGATGAAATATTAAATCCTCAATATCATCAGATGTTAAACAGATGTTAAAATGTGTTTTCCAGTCTTCCAGTGTGTCATCTGTGGCCAATTTTATATTACTTTACTTTATAATCCTGAACTGAACACATTAAAAACATAATCGTGGAAGTAAGAATGAACTGTTTGGCAACTGCGCATCATTAATTTTGGGAAATTCAAGCTTTTCTGAAATTAGTTAATTTTACACTAGTTACATAACATGGCCAGATCAGGCTCATATGTACACTGTTAGAGTTGAATTAACACTGGACATTTTACTGTGCGTATACTGAACGAGGAATTGTGAAGCCTGGTTTTGAATTACATTTAAACTTCCTTTCAAGCCCTCAACCAAAAAAGCAAGATTCAAATTCACACCTTTCGGGGGGGGGGGGGGGGGGGGGGTCAGATATGAGTTCTAAAACCAAAGGAATAAAAATAAAGCCAACTTCTTTACCCTGGATGCCCATAGAAGTTAGTGATCACCTACTGAGTCCATAACCCATGGACCATATCCTCTCTGTCTCGTTATCCTGCCTCTAAGGCTCAGGTTGCTGCCACTCCTGGAGATGCTTATTCCCAGACAGACTCCCTAACTATCTCCCCTACTGGTAAGCATCATCATTGCTTACTCTCACCCGGGGTCTCCTGCAGCACAGCGGCTATATTTGGAAGGACTAATTGGGTGTTCCGGTGTCACTGTTGGAAGAAATGACACCTTTGAAGTCAATAAAAAAACCTCTGGTGCTCTGGTTCTTTATCAGAGGCAACAAAACAAGGCTTGAGTGAGCGCGTTCTCCGTCGAATTGACAGCTCGTTTAGAAAAGAGAGGGGGGGGGGGGGGGGGGGGGAACGCGTACCTTTGAACAAATCGCGGCTCGTCCTGTTGTTGCCGGGCCCTTGTGTAACTCCGGGGGCTTTATAAGCTACCAAACACAAGTTGCTGGGATATTGATGCTCTAAGGGAGTAGTCTCGCCAAGGACAAATCTCCTTCCGTGGCACAGTGAGTAATGAATAGTCAATGGTGGTTAACATACTCCATGAGAGGGCTAAAGCACTAACATTGAGACCAAAAGTAATGGTTATATTTCCAGGGGTAAAGGGGACGTAATTTTTTATTTTCTTATTACGCAGAGATCAGATTGCTGTCTCAGATCTTTACATAATTCCACGTGATTTTGTTTAACACTTGCTAAATGCAACACTCTTTAGTGACCGAATAATAATTTTTACTCCAAATTGTCATAAGATCCTTTTGAATGTGCTTTAATTATTGATTTTTTTGTTTATTATCCAAATGATGATATGTAGCAGTGCATTCTTTGCAAATGTTCAACCGTCACCATATGCAGTGGCGAGGGGAAAACCTGCAGTATAAGGAGTATGGCTGTGCTGTAAGTCAAATGCAGTGTGGTTTTGTGTAACATGAAAAAATACATTTCTAATGTTAATATAATCTGCTGAAGCGCTGCACGTGTGAAACTGGATTGAATGGTGCAGAAAGATTAATTCAATTAGCTGTATTGGCATGAGAAACTTACATCTTTGTCGCCAAAGCACAATATAACATTACGCATTAAAACAATTTACTGTGTCTCACAGGGATATTGCATTTTAAACATTTTTAATTGAAAGAAAAAGAGCATTAAAAATGATGTTGTTGGTAGGGACATAAGAAAGTAACATTAGGAAGAAAAAATATTAAAAAACATACAAGTAATAAGTCTAAGGTGCAAGGACCTGTGGTGTTTTAGGTGCTTTTGGGGTGAATGTGTTGTTCACTGTCTCTGGAGGGAGTGATTGATGAAAATGTGCTCTTCAGAAGAATTAACCGTCAACGATAACACAGTTTGAACCGCGCCTTTGAAACCTCAGAGTCAGCTAGCCCCTTTTTTCATCAGAATGGAGACCGCAATTGGCGAGTAAACGGTGAGGTGTTTGTTTCGAGACGTGTGGTTATTCTTGTGCCCAATTTAGCGGACGCAGAGCCAGGTATGGTAATGTGCAGGTCCCTCAGGAAAAGGCTCGTAGCTGTTTTAACACTGAGAAGTGTGTAGGAGTTTTCTTAGCTCTTACATTGTGTCTTAATAAGTGCTGAGAAGCGTAGCTTTACTGATAAGTGACACCAGAAAGAAAAAGGAAACCTTGCCTCTTCCCTCGGGGAGCTGGCTTGTTATGTTCTTATTTATTTTTATTTATTTTTTTTCTACACAGAATGACCTTTTTTTGAGAAACATGTCAGCTTATGTAGGGAATGACAATATTAAGAAAAGAAAAATTTAAATTTGTATTATTACCCTATTCCAGTAGGTGGCACAAGAGACATTTCAACAAAATGGCCCTAAAGGTTGCAGTCCAGAGAAGCTGTTATCGAGATCCACAGCTATTGATGTAGTGTTATTCAGCTTGCGAGCTATTGATGGAGTGTGGCCTCACTGTTACCTGTTTTGTCATGCATCTTGAAGTCATCTTTTCTCTTTGCTTCAAAAGTTTGGGCATAATTACACTTTCAGACATTAATTAATGTACGTGCTTTTTGTACTCTAGCAATGGTTTTCCGTGTTTTACAATATTTAACTTCAAGTTGTGAGCATGATTGTAATGTAATGTAATGAGCACCCACAGTATTCAAGCATACTGTATATGAAATTACTGAAAATTGCTGAGTAGGCATTAGAGAAAATAAAACATTTTGTTGCACATGCTCCAAGGTCAAAGAAAAAGCACAAAATGGTTTGGCTGAATCGGTCTCATTGACTTTAAATGGCCTCATTTAAAAAATTGAATTCTGGGGGCCCTGTGGACTCCCGGTAATACAAGCCTAATGCGATAACGAAGAATTGATGTAGCAAAGTATTCCCCAAACTTCCTTAGCCAAGGTAATATACTTTTATGGAAATTGTATAATCTATATCCCAACCCACCTCGCACCTCTCATGATCTACCAGTGAGTCCCAATCCGCAAGCGCTCGTCTCGACCATAGGGCTCAGCTCGTGTTTGAAAGGAACATAGACGAGCCATTCAAAGTCGAGAATGCACTATTTTTGTTTTACTATAATCATGAACAGAGGAGAAAATGCATAGGAGTAGGCAGTCTTTGCTAAAATAATCAGCATCCTGGACAATGCATGCTTGAGGTGCTGCTTTTTCAGGAGCTTATACCTGCACGAGAACAACATGAAAATTTAACTTCTATCAAATTCTGGTATCCAAGTATAAACAGATGCAATTAATGCAGCCTTAGTTATAGGATTCTGTCTTTCAGATTGATTGTGGTGGTGGGGGCATTTTCAAATGAGTATTTATAAAAAACAGCCTGCATGTAACTCATACAAGAAAGCCAAGAGCAAGGGTTTTTAACTTTAATGAGTTTACAATTACCTACTCTGGATGAAGGGCGAGACGATCTGACTTAAAAGAGGTGTTCAATGTTACGGCGCCCCTTCATTTCAATCCCCTTGTACTCTCATCCAGAAAATATGAGGTAAGAACGAATGCTCTCTTCTTTTTGGTGTTTGGCGTTTTCCTACGTTAACACTGAGACTTGCGGCTTTCTTCTTCCCTCTCGCATCACAGAAGGATGTGTTCCTGGAATGAGGTCATGGATGGAACATCTAAAGAAAAGGAGCAACATGGTGAATAGGTAGCCTTGAGTTGCATACTATTCAATGCAGAGTTGGGCATGAAAGGTTTATGGACTCGAGAGAGAGAGAGAAAAAGAACACAACCTTCCTCGTCTGCATCCATCAGCCGAGCTCCAGGTGGAGTTGGAGAGATCTGTCCCGAGTTTGGTCTCGCCAGCGAAACGGAGCTCTCGAGCAGCCGCTCACCTACCAGAGTGCCGGGGGCCTCATGCGTCTCGCGCCGTGCTGTGAATAATTGCCACTTTTGCCCAGGTCTACCACAGCCCTGGAGCCGAGGACAATGTCACGACTACCGGTCAAACAACAGAGGACGGACGATGGGCTGTTTTTTTCCTCTTTTTTTCATTCCTGGGAGTGAGTGAGTGAGTGAGTGAGTGAGTGAGTGAGTGAGTGAGTGAGTGAGTGAGTGAGTGAGAGAGAGAGAGAGAGAGAGAGAGAGAGAGAGAGAGAGAGAGAGAGAGAGAGAGAGAGAGAGAGAGAGAGAGAGAGAGAGAGAGAGAGAAATTGACGACAGACAAACAAAATGAGTGACGCAGATGAAGCCCTAACATTGTTTCTGGCTCGTGAAGCGAGACACTGCATTATTTCCTCTGTTTTATTATTCATATCCCAAATACAATTTTTACATGATATTTTATTCATAAGACTCTCTGTCCTTAAACATGCCATTTCCTCACAAGTTACTTCAAATATCATTCTGGACAGACAGCAGAAAGTTATTAAAAATTATACCTCCAAGGGTAACGGATATGCGTAGACAATGTATATATTACTTATTTCTTTCTGTTATATTGATCTGAGTTAGAGATAATCAATGAAAAGGGTTTGCCATTTCAGAACATGGCTTCATCAATCACACGCGCCCTTTGTGAGACTTGCTGTTGTGTTCCCCAAGGCTCCTTTTCGAGGCAAACTCTTTTGTCTCAGCTAGCTTCAATTAGTCTCATACGCTTCTGGGAAAACATCTGTGAGGACAACTCTTTGACCTTTCTTCAGAGAGAGAGAGAGAGATCATATGCCAGTCACTTCTGCATGCATTTGACTGACTACTCATCTTTTCCCAAGTTCACATAATCTGACAATCACACTTTATAAATCCCATCATGTCATGTCCCATTTTAAATGGCACATTACAAAAAAGGATTATTTCCCATGTGATTCATACATCCACATACACATATACACACATATTACCTTACATACATACATACACACACATACACACACCTGTGTGACTTCAATACCTAAGTGCTAAGGTAGGCCTGTAGAGACACATTTGTAGTATTGAACCAAATCGGAATGTTACAGACTGTCATGTTGAACCTCTGAGTACAAATATTTACTGATCTATGTATCTAGTTATATGAACAGATGCACATCACAGTTGATTTAACCTTTCTACACACATTGCTCAGTTATTGCTATCTCCTAAAGTCATATTTTCCTTGCGGAACCGAGTCACGTGACCCCCCCTTGAATTATGAATCGAGTGGCCAAGCCTACTTTGAAGTCCACACTTCACATCTATATATTGCTCAATAACAGGTCCCAGCAGTAACAAGGCACAATCATGAGGGTCCACACTTGTGATTTACATCTAACCCTTTTCAAAGATGATAGACTTCCTCTGAAACAAATTTTACATTAAACGGTGCAGCCAGGAAAGCAGAGTTCTTTTGACGCTCATTTTTTTTCTTTTAATGGGGACTACAGGACCTCACGTTCGAAACAAGCAGCTCCAAATGACCGTGTGTCACCCGCCACCCCCAAAAGTAATGTTGTTGCAGGAAAGAGGTGGCGAACCCTGGAGGTTGTGAAAATGTGATTTTGAGCACGTAATAGAAAAGAACAGGAAATGTGTTGATTCGCCAATTCATTAGGACTCCAGAAAAAAAGTGCTTCTATTTTACATGATGGATTATTCTTGGAATGCCCTCTCGGCAAAACTGAGGATGTACACGTTATACAGAATACGGCTCTAAGCTTGCCACAGCATTGAATGTATTGAATACGTCTAGGTGAGCGATGCTGTAGTTATTTCGTTACGCGGTGCCGCTGCACGTCACCTCGTCTAACACCATACATGTAGGGTCATCGGGCGAGTTTGGGGCCTGCTATGTTTACCTTGCTGGAGAAAATGCAACCATTAAAAAACTCAGCAAACTTTAATATCAAATAATGTGAAAAAATAATTCTGACTGACAATAATAAATATTAAGGTACTTGTTCTTCCAACCTGCTGGATGTACACAAATTATCACAACCTACGCAAGCGAAACGGAGAAAAAAACGATTCCTCGTCGGAGGTTGATACAAAAGATCACAGGCTCAGAAAGGGAATTTCGCGGAGAGAGAATCTTCAAGATTTTCTTGGAACAGAGACAGGAAAACAAGTGCAAAAAAAACAAAAACATATGGCCATTTCAGAAAAAAAATACATTCTGGGGGGGTTTTTTCACAGAGAGTTCTTCTTTCTCGCTTTGATTTTTATTTCTCCCATCTGTTCAGACTGAAACAGTTTCTCTCTTTTAGCAACAGGCAAACAACCGTAATCCGGCTGATGCATTGTAAACAAAGCAATGGTAAAAAAATATTGTTCGCACAGATGCTGGCTGATAACAACTCACAACTCGCTGACTAGCGCTGATCAAAGCTTTCATTATTCATCATCGGGTTTATCATCATTTAAAATAATAGAAAATTAAACTGAAGAATCACATGCGAGATATAGATGAAAGACTTGTAGTTTCCACCCCCTCCACTTTCCCACCACAATCACCATTAGAGTGAAACTGTATTACCTCTGTTCGTCTCACCCGCCATGCAGTTATCTGACCAATCGATCTGTGACTCCACTGACGTTTAGCCCCCGGACGGAGATGACCGTTTGGTAATGGAGTAAGCTTTCAAAACCTCTGCTTCCCTCTCAGATCCCTGCCAGCATTGGACTGAAACTGTTTGTGTGGACACTCTTTTCAAAGTACTTTCCAAAGGTGCGAGAATAAGATTTGGGCTTTGCTTGTTTTTTTGGAAGGGCGTGCTGACAGTCGGGGACCCCGGCGACAAGGCCAATATAGAGCAAACTCAAAAAATAAAATCCCCACGCGTTGCGTCCATGATAGTCGCCCAAGCCCCCCCCCCCCCCCCACTCCGCTCCGCAATTGGTGCCTAAATCCCTGTTGGCCCTTTCCGTCCACCATCACTATACCCTCCCACAATCCCCCCTCACCCCCGGTTTGCAATCAGTAGTCCCCCCCCACCCCGGTTCGCAAATGCTGTCCCTACCACCCCCGCTCCCCCGGTTCACAACCTAGGGCGGCAGAAAGGCTACAGCCGTCTCTGCCGACGCTGGTTAAAACGGAAAAGCGGCCAGAAGTGTGTAATAAATAAACTTCTGAATCTCGTCTTCTTCCCTGTGAGCAAAGTAAGGGGGAGGGGGGGGGGCTGTTCTTTTTTTTTTATATCGGGATATTTTTTAAGTTTTTTTCTTTTTAATTTCTTTAATTGTTTTATCAAATGCCATATCTAGAATGATGGTTTATTGTTCAGTTTAATTTTGATATTGTATTTGGCTGCCTGGCTGCTGTAATTAAAATGCCGTGCCTGAATTGAATTGCAAAAAGAGTCAAGGTTGGACTGTGTTACACTTCCGCAGTTTAAGTTCTTTATTTTCTTGTCAACTGCCAGGGCTCCTTCAGAACAAATCCGAGACTAATGAGCTATCGGACGGGAGGAAAAAATGAAAGGCACAGCCCCCCCCCCGCGCACCCCTCCCTTACAGCCCCCCACCCACCCCTGTCTCTTTTAGAGTGTCAAACTACAGGCCAATGCTGCCATATGGCGGGGAAAGGAACCGCACACTTAATATATGGGCAGTGTGTATGCGTGTGCCTCTGTTGGTTGTGTGTGTGTGTGTGTGTGTGTGTGTGTGTGGGGTGCGGTGTGGGTTGTTTACTTCCAGTAGCCGGGAGAGATTTCCATTTCAGTTTGTGCACAAGCTTAAATGCTTCATCAGTGATTTTTCTAGCAGAAGGGGGAAATCAGCACTGGCGTTTGGGTATTTTCAAACTCCTTGTTAAATGTACTGTAGGTTCTTGCCTTATTCTTGCCTTAGACTGGAGCTAGACTAGCTCATGGAATAGTAACTAACTGTTTTTTGTGATCGACCAGGCCACGCAGTGTTTTGATATTCACTGCGTGTGCGTGTGTGTGTGTATAGTGTGTGTGTGTGTGTGTGTGTGCGTGCATGTTTGTGTGTGTGCGTGTATGCATGTGTGTGTGTGTGTGTATAGTGTGTGTGTGTGTGTGTGCGTGCATGTTTGTGTGTATGTGTATGTGTGTGCGTGCATGCATGTGTGTGTGTGTGTGCGTGCGTGCGTGCGTGCGTGTGGTGCGTGTGTGCGTGCGTGCGTGTGTGTGTGTGTGTGTGTGTGTGTGTGTGTGTTTTGCTTTCTGGGCTCTCCCAAGCCTTCCGCACTTGGTTAATAAGGATAAGCCTCCTCATTTGGAATAACTTTCTTCCACAGTCTGAACGGCGGGCCAGAAATCCATCCCCAATCAATGGGAGTGTCTGCAGCTCGCTGCCCCCGATTGCCCGGGTGACTCTTTTGTCAAGTTGTGCGTATGCTGGGGTGGATGTAGAGCTCAATGAGGTGTGGAAGGGCATAATAAAAAAAACACAGCGCCACTAATAGTTTGTTTGATTGCAAGTGTTTATCTAAGGCTACCTGCATTTTGCCAGTAATCAGTGTTTCCTCTAGTGCTTTAACTAAAAGGCTAAACGAATTGTAATGCTGCGATTTCAACTTCCCATAACATTAACAGCAACAACAAAAACAATAATACTACATAATAATCGCTCGTATATATATATATATATATATATATTCCTCATTTGTAAAGATGTTACAAAAAGCCTCAGAAAACAAGGGAATTAAATCCAAAAACTGGTTTGCCGTTTGGATTTAAAAATCATTTTGGGAATAAACCTCATTTTATTTAAAGTTGAATCAACCAACAGTGTTTAGTATGTAAATTACAGGTAACAATTTTAATGAATTGGACATTGATTGATTGAACACATTGAAAGCTATTTTGTTCTCTTTTCATTTAGCTTTTTTAAAAATCAAATTGCAACCAGTCAGTGAGCAGAATAGGAAGTACTCACCTCCTTAGCTTACAAAGGCCAAGCATTGGGCATTGACAACTTATGATATTCACAATTTATTATTGTATAATTGTATATATACATTACCTGAAATTACCTTACGATCATTTAGCAGATGGTCTTATGCAGAAAGAGTGCAACCTGAGTTATTTGAGCAACAGTGTAACAGTGCAACAGTCTAACTACCTCGCCAAAAAGTTAACACGCGTATAAAACCGTACCGCCTGTTCTAACTATCCTAAATTAAATCCCAGATGACATCCTTAAATTCCGAGATGCAGGCTGAATATATATGGTGCTCCCTCGGTCCTCCCTCGTAGGATTCCTGCGGTTTGATTCGCTTGATTCAATCTAGACAGATTGAGTCTCTGTCCAGATGAGGGCTGCCACTACAGCTGCTGCTGTTTGCCAGGTATACCCTACTGAGAAAAACGTCTCTTTTCCAAGGGAGACCAGTACACCCGAAAGTAAACAGTTTTCTTATTGCATAAACTAAAGTACAATTCTTTATGCAGGATAACATACAATCCATTTTAATTCAGTATTTCAACACATGAACACATTTTGCAAATGAATTTGGCCAAGGGATATTTCTACTTTAATATTTTAGTGTTGTTATTGTATCACTGTTCCCCCTTTCCATCTTTAACTGTTTCATTTTTACATCAACAGGCAAATGTTTCTGATAGTTCCTTCAGTTAATAACAGGCAAAATAAATGATGTTACATCTCATCCCAGTTTTAGTGTCTCAAGCGATTAATTAAACCATGAAAATTGCAATTTACCAAGCTTTACAAACATAACTTACTGCTTGAGGGAGAAAGATTTGAGTTTTTTTGTTTATTTTTAGTTCCGTAAGTATTACATAATGTAAAATGCATGTTATTTTTATTGTTTCTTTAAGTAAACACAGTGGGAGATTTCTGATATGTTTTTCTTAGGTTTTTCTCTTTTTTTGTCCCAAGCACATTTGTCACGTAGTGTATACTAATGTAGCATATCCTGGGGCTAGCTCATGGCAAGGTTATTAGCTCATTAGAAGGATGAAAATGGCCAAAGGAAGCCTCAAGGTTTCTCAGAAACATCAGTTAGTCTTTAGTCTTTTGCTGCTTATTACTTGTTGAATATATTTGCTCCCGGCATAAATGAGCTGCATTCGTAGTCATATTTGTTCTGCTATTGAAGTTTTAATATTGTTTAATGTTTTTCTTCCTATTCTTCTTTTCTTCTTTTTCTTTTTTTCTTTTTTTCTTTTTTAAATGCATGCCTTTGGTATTTGGCAGAGGTGGACTGATTTATTTATTTATTATTACTATTATTAGTATTATTATTATTCATAATAATTATTGATTATTAATAATTTTAATACACACATGCATACAGTATATATTCCATACTTAAAGGAATCCACCATTTACAAATTTACTCCGATTCCAGTGGTGAGCGTAAGGGCTATAATTACAATGAATGTATCCCTGTGTGTACAGTGAACAAATGATATTGCTGATGAGTACCCAGGTATTGCTGATGAGTACCCAGGTGAAAAAGTAGTATACTTTAGTGTAATAAAAATAGAATTTAAGTATTTTTCCTTTTTGTACTTAATTTGAAGTATGTTTAAAATTTACTTTTAAAAAGTGTACTTCAAGTATAGTCTCAAACACACCGTAATACTTTTAAAGTTTGTTTCAAACGCACTGGTGACATAATGAAATTGTACTGCAAGTGTATTTAAGATACCAACAAATCATACTTTTTGTTAGTGCACTTAAATATACTTAAGTACACAAAAAATAGTCCCATTTTAACATACCGACATAGTGTACTTAAGTATACAAAAAATAATCCCATTTTAACATACACACACTGCACTTGAAGTACACGCACAACTTAAGTTCTGCTTTTGAACAACTTTAGTGCACTTTGTATACTTAAAGCGCTGCCAATTTAGCACAAAGTGCATAATTAGTACAAAAACTACAAAAAGTATACTTTGAAAAAGTATATTTCAAGTATATTTATATCTTTTTTCACCTGGGTAATGTCATTTAACTTGTTATTGTGTTTTGTCTATTGTAAATATTGTAAATATACCAAATAAATATATTTCATTCATTCATTCATTATAATATGACTGCAGGCTTTTAATAAGAAAATAGTTATAGTTGTGAAAGTAGTTTTCCGTCCATCCATTATCTTACCTGCTTATTACTGGTCAGGGTCGCGGTGGCGAGAGGCAGGTCAATCCATCGCAGGGCACACACACCATTCACTCACACACTCATATCTATGGGCAATTTACATTACATTACATTACAGGTATTTAGCAGAGCGACTAACACAACTCCCCTTTTACATATTATCCATTTAGACAGCTGGATATATACTGAAGCATTTCAGGTTAAGTACCTTGCTCAAGGGTACGACGGCAGTGTCCTACCTGGGAATTGAACCTGCAACCTTTTTGGTTCCAAGGCCAGTTCCTTAACCATTATACTATACTGCCGCCCCAATTTAGAGTCTCCAATTAGCCTAACCTGCATGTCTTTGGGCCGTGGGGGGGGAAACCCACGCGGACACGGGGAGGACATGCAAACTCCGCGCGGAAAGGCCCTCGGCCGGGATTCAAACTCGGTTCCTTCCTGCTGTGAGGCGACAGCGCTAGTTGTATGACCTCATATTAATGATACTTGCCATTCGGTGGAATGGCGGCCACTCCCGATTTTAGACGTCTGCCCCTGAGGGCCTCTAGGGGCACCTCTCTATTCAGCAGATGACTGACACCTTGAGCAGAAGGTCATAAAATTCCCCGTCCAATTGATGCCAATTTTGGTTAGGGCCCTGAAAGACTTTCCTTTCAAGAGCACAGAAAAACCGTTTGAATCTCCAGGGGAAAACAATGAATTTTGGATGAGTGAGCTTTGTGATCAAGCCAAAGTGATCCTTTCAGAGTGAGAAAGCGTCGAGACATGAGGAGGAAATATAAACATTATGTAAGCACAATCACAATGGTGACTAGCCAAGACTGGCACTAGCTTGGGGCGGGGGGGGTCGGGGGGGGGGGGGTGTAGATGGTGTGAGAGGCCATCTACATGGCTTCCATCAAAATCACACATGGGCTTATTGACTTCTAGGAAAGTTTTCACATTTATCTAATGCAGGCACCCTCATAAATATGGCACAAGCATGTCATTCCATCACCCGTGTCCAAGATAAATTGCCGATAATAGCGAAAATCTTAAATTTGTTTCTATTAACGCGAGTAGGAAGGAAACGCGCTTGGAAAGAACATATTCCGGGGAGGGGGGAAGTGAAGTGCAATCTACTGCCATCAACGCAAAAAAAGCTTCCCAAAGGGAAATGAAAATGGGAGACAAACTTCAATTTTGCCTCCAGAAATCATTACACACTGCCTTCATCAACCATTTGCAGCCGTTCTGTCACACCATGCAAATTCACCTCTACGCTGAGTTATGGATCGACTGCCCCGCCGTTCGCTTCTTCAGCACAAATAATGCGCGGCAATAACTTTGCACCCGACGACACAATAAATAACAATAAAATCATTGGAAACGATAGGCGAATGGAAACTCATTACCGGCGTAACAAGGTAATTGCGGCACTGAGGGATGTTGGGTGGATGGCAATGGAAGGAGATGGCTTTGCTATTTATGAAAGTCATAATCATAATCCATCACCGTGGCGTAATCTAATGACGCCGATGCGTTCGCTTTCCTGATGTCCACCTGCTCGTGTTCTCTGCTTCACTGATGGCTTCTCCATGGCGCAGACAACATGTATCTCCCTACGAGAAAATACTGATGGCTTCTCCATGGCGCAGACAACATGTATCTCCCTACGAGAAAATACTGATGGCTTCTCCATGGCGCAGACAACATGTATCTCCCTACGAGAAAATACTGATGGCTTCTCCATGGCGCAGACAACATGTATCTCCCTACGAGAAAATACTGGTTTTTCCCCCCCTTCTTGTTTCTTCCTTCTGGTTATCATGTTTTCCCAGAGTTTAATTCAATTATCGATGTCAACGCACCCATCCGCACACCCACTACTTTTCAGGATACTGGAGGCTACTCCAAGTTGTTAATGTTGAAAAATAAATATTTATCACAGCATTTTATTACTCGATAATTTTACGTCATAACAAAAATGTCTTTAGGTTCTGCACAGGGAATGATTCAGAGATTTAGAAGAAGGTACAAGACCATGACCATGATTATTTCCCCTGTCCTTTTTAGTAAGGTTGGGGTAAAAATTGATGGAATTGACCGTAAATTATCAATAAATATAAATATTTTTTAGTTATTTGAGAACTATGAACGCCATGTCAAGTGCAAACTCTCAGGTGTTGTATAAAAATGAACGACACATTCTAACACACAGACCTCATAAACTCTTTAAATGTGTCCAGCACTACTGCAGAATGAATAGATCCAAGCATAAACACAAGCATAAACACATCACATACATAATTTCCTAAATAGAAATTGCAAGCAGTACAGCTACAGTCTTCCCTACAAAAAGCAAAGGCAATAAAAATAAAAAAATAACCTTTTCTGAGGCAAGAAAAGCAAGTTCGCACCCTTTACAAGAGTTACTTAAATTTTCACAAATTAGTCAGAAGCCATTTTTAGCTTGGGTGAGAGCTAGCTAAAGTTCACTTGCATTCACTTTCCACCATTCGAATAGTTTATATGTCAGTGCTTTTTGCCTCTGAAAATATCACTGACTGGCTTGCTGAAAGGATTCAAATGCTTTTTGTGCATAATGTAAATAAAAAAAATATTTTATGGCACAGAAATATGATTTTGCCATTTATCTTATCGACGATAAGGTGCTATCGCTAATTTCAGATTTTCTGACAAATGCCCTTAGCCACTTTGTTTTCCTGTAGCTTTATTCAATTATTAACGTCCATAAGCCCGTAGACAAGCCTTTTAAGGTCCCTGCTGGCTACTCTACCTCTACATTGAGCAGTAGAAATGTAATACAATATTCTTTGTCATTAATTTAAACTTGTAATACAGACTGTTTTTGTTTTTCCATAGAGACTGATGCAGTGGCGAGTTAATGCAATTACTGACTGGGTGAGAGGTGATCTGAGCAAGGCACACCTGTTGCCCCCCTCCCAAAAAATACATCTGATCATTTTGATATAAAACCATGATTGCAATTACCCCCATCCCTGAGTTTGTGACCACTAAGAGCTTGCTAAGGTATTCAATTTGTAATTTGCTGTTGTCTTCTGTAAAATTATGACTTATTCTCAATTTGTTAATTAAGTTTATAGATCACAGAAGCCAGAGGCTAAAACATAAAATCAAGCAGTGGTGTCACAGGAAAAAAAAAAAAAACCACAAACACATTAAAGGATAGAAATGATAAACCTAATGTAGTTAGAGGAGAAATTCCTTGTAGCCTCCTCTTTAGATCCAGCAGTTTTAGAGCTGCTTTTTTGTTTTTTTATGACCCTCAAGGCAAAATCTGAACCCCCAGTTCTGCTCTGGACTCTTCTGCCACTGGACCTTCCTCTCTCCTGCCCTTTCATAAGTGGCTGTAAACTTTACACAGGTTATTACACTGCCCGGCCAAAAAAAAAGTCGCCATTGCACCCGTCATGCATAGTGCCCACTGTACAAGCCTCTGGAGGCAGTGTTATGATCTGGGGTTGCTTCAGTTGGTCAGGTCTAGGCTTAGCAACATTATGCTGCAATAAAATGAAGTCAGCGAAGTA
Organism: Synaphobranchus kaupii; assembly: GCA_029718625.1. Lineage (NCBI taxonomy): Eukaryota > Metazoa > Chordata > Actinopteri > Anguilliformes > Synaphobranchidae > Synaphobranchus > Synaphobranchus kaupii. The sequence goes on from CM056395.1 coordinate 16,618,072, forward strand.
CCTAAATGTACTGAATGACCAGGTTATCCCATCAATGGGCATATGCCAGGATGACAATGCCAAGATTCATCGGGCTCAAATTGTGAAAGAGTGGTTCAGGGAGCATGAGGAATCATTTTCACACATGCATTAGCCACCAGATTCCTGACCTTAACCCCATTGAAAGTCTTTGGGATGTGCTGGAGAACACTTGGTTCGACTCTCCCGTCATCAATACAAGATCTCAGCCAAAAACTTATGCTACTCTGGATGGAAATAAATGTTGTGACATTGCACAAGGTTGTCGAAACAATGCCACAACAAATGCGCGCCATAATCAAAGCTAAAGGCGGTCCAACGAAATATTAGAGTGTGCAACTTTTTTTTTGGCCGGGCAGTGTATCATGCATCAATCTCATCATGTACATACATACATACATACATACATATAAATTAAAAAAAAAAATTTAAAAACAGTGACCATAAGAGTTTACAAAGCTGAAAAAGTTCACTTGAGAGAATGACAATACAGTAGTACACGTTCTGTACCAAAACGTTTTGGCTTAACACTTTACATTACACACGTGAAATGAAATAATTCCCTATCATGAAGATGTGTTGTGAAATTAACAGGCAAGGTTCATTGTATCATGAAGATGTGGCCTATGAGTGTAAATAAAATATTTCAAAACATTCATGTGTAAATAAGAATACGGCTAACTGTTGTTCCATGTTACCTACGTTGGAGTTAATCGGTAATAACCTTTTGTTACAATTTAACTACACAGGTATAGGTGCAACTTAATGTAAAGTGTTACCAACTTTTGTGAATTAAATACTGCATTGTTCTACTATCACATGCAGTATTTAACGGATGAAGGTAGGCCCAGGGCTATTACAATAAACTGTATGATTAGTCAATGTGCAAAGTTCTATCACTTTGTAACACAGTGATAATGGTATTAATGTTCAGTTACACATTAAACAATGGTTCCAGTGCAAATCCTATTTGCCAAATAGACATCCAAAAATTATATCAGCTTTTTGACAGATGGAAAGCTAGTATTGGGTATTATCTTTTATATACAGTATAATATAAATTTTACATAATAGATAACTCAATCAGACTGTTCATACTTCATTCAATGCTGCAATTATAACAACGTGTAAATTACATGAAACCATTCAAAGTATTTGTAATATAAATTTTTTTCAGCTGAATATTACAACTGCATCCGAGTTGGAAGCGAGCTGCAGTGTGTGGTTTTTCACCTTTTGTTGGTGGCATTTAAAAGGTATTGTGATTAGCGCATACATGAACATCTTAAATCAGACAGAACCCTGGCTGGGTGTAAATGTCAGCATGTCATTTTGGTCATAGCCAAACTGGCCTAATTCAACAAATGAGATAAACATAAGATATCAGTCAGATTCATGAAGGTCTGCTTATTAAGCAATAGAAGCCACCTAACTCCCAGTGTTTGTTCCCTAAGCTTGCTCCAACAGACAGCAGTTACCTAAAATGTACAGTATTATTATAATTATTATTATTGTTATTATTATTGTTGTTGTTATTAGTATTATTATTGTTGTTGTATTTAACATATATTTTCATATATTTCTAGCTGAAGAATGAAAAGTCAGTACATACAATACACACATATCTGAACATGACTAGCAGGAAAAATGGCTAGTTGAATGTACTAGAAATATACCTTCAGACGGGCGGATTTATAAATGCTTAATACTGTGCATGCAGCCAAACCACTTTCCCAGGTTTAATTTTCTCACTGAATAACTTTTGAGTTGTTTTTAATCAGGCCATCTCAGACCACAATACTGTACGTCTCCTCCCAGGGAAAAGAAGAGAAAAAAATATTGAAATTGCGAGAAACATTCTTTATTGCTTATTCATTTCAATAAAATAAATTACATTTTTATTTGTTCCTTTGTCTGCAGAATTTTTTTTTTTTTACATATTGATATTTGGCTGTATGAAGAAAAGGTAAGGATGCTTTTTTCTTTATTGGGATGCAATATGTGAAATATGGACGGTGTACTCTTCTCATCTAGAACTCATGCAGAATATAATACTGTAATCCTTTTACATTTAACATTCTCCTAATGATATAAGGGAAATATTGTGCATGGGCATCATTGCTGTTTATCTTGCAATGCAACTAATGTGTCAAAAAATGCATTCAAAAGTTTGTTTTATTGTGTACAACATATCAATATATCTTACAAATATTGGTCCACTGAAAAGTATGTCTGTATTCAATGCATTATCTGTGTATTTCCGACTACGGTATTTAGGTTTGGATACACCCACTGTGTGAATCATTAGGAATTTTTACTGATAGAAAGCTATTTTCAGGGTAAAAACACATATATACTGTACATAACATTGGATATATATAAATCGGTCATAGTCCCCCTAAATGAATGTAATAATAATATTATTATTATTATTATTATTATTATTATTAATAATATATTGATTTGTTGATTGATTGATAGTTTTAATAATAAACACTGACTATTTTGTTATGTCAACTTCCATATTGTCTATATTTACAGCAGTATGCTTAAAAAAGCCTTTATGGTTGATACTTTTCGATTAAACAACAGGGCCCCACCGGGGAACTGACTGTGCAACATTATGATTATAAGATTCAGATTCACTCCAATTCTGACACTGTTGGGATTGTCTGCTGGTGGAAATTAGTCTGTATATATATATATATATATATATATATAAACAGATAATAACAGAAATTACAGTGTATCAATTTTCTTTAAGGCACATTTCCTCTCGTAGTTAAAAATAACAGGCGTTCCTCCTCAATGCCTTTGTCTCCCCAGTACTGCTATGCCAGGCTCTGAGGTATTCAGGGTTCAGGGCTGAAAAGAAGCATGCCCCCCCCCCCCCCCCGACCCCCTTCACACAGCATTTATAAATGAGGCAGATGTGCTTTGGCAGCCTGCAGACGCACTCAGTGGTTTGGGGACCGAAATAAATAAAATAAAAACTCGAGGGCTGCCACGGTTTGTTTGGCCATCTGCTCCTTTTTTTAAAACAGGTTAGTCATGGGCCGCGTTTACGCATTCACCGGGGACGGTTTCCATTTCCGTACACTTCTCTCATCAACGGAGATGAAGGCACAGCGGACAGAATTGGATGACATGCTTTTTAATAGCCTAACTCAATCCTTGTCTACTGAAAACCCATCTAACGGGCCGGACTTGGGCAATGCGATAAATACAGGATAATTGCCATTGCAATTTGAGGGGGAGAAAGAGAGGAGAAAGGAACACACCTTAATCGATGCAGCAACAACAACAACAACAGAAAAACTGAAAGAACAAGATACAAGTTAATAATAATAGCATAGCGCATGTTTTTAAAGGTTTTTACAGATCACTTTTCCCTGCATTGGTAATTCCACGAGAGAAGATTTAGCATCTCCAACGCAGCGTGACTCAAACCGTACAGATGGGTTTAGACATGCAAAAAGAAACTGCTTGCGCTTGCAGTCACTTCCACCTACAGCACAGAAGGACGTGCAATTTGAACATACACCGTCTAGAAAATAGAGGGGCTATGTGCTTCCATGCATTCCAAACAACCTCGTCCTATGCGGAGAGACACACCTGCGCAAACACGCATGCACGCATACACACACACACATACACACACACACACACACACACACTACGTTACATTAAATTACATTAGAATTACTTGGTAGACCGTCTTATCCAGAGCAACATGCAGTAGTTGAGAACATTTGTGGTACTCTCGGGAATACAGAAATGTGGTATCCCCAAGAACTCTATAAGTGTAATGCTAACAAACAAAAAATGTGTATTGTAACAAAGGAAAGTATGACAAGACAGATAACCCATACACAGCTATACCTATAACATTAGCCCAGCGAAATCAAAGGAAGGAGAAGAATGAATGTTATCTAAAGGGGGTCAGATGAGCCAGTCTTCAGTCTGCCAGAAGGTGAGGAGGGTTTTTGCTGTCCTGATCGGGAGGCTCATTCCACCACCCGGGGTGCCTGAACAGGCAGGAAGTGGAAGTGCGAGTCCACCGGTGGGGAGGGGCCAGGCACCCAGAGGTAGCAGAACGAAGAGATCTGGTAGGTGTGTAGAGTCTGATGATCTTTCGAATATACAACGGAGCTGTCCCTTTATCTGCCCAATAGGCTAGCACCAATGTTTTGAATTTGATGTGAGCTGAATGGAGGGAGGCCAATGGAGGGAGATGAGAAGGGGAGTGACCTGACTGAGTCTCGGAAGGTGGTCGATCGGACAAGCAGCAACGTTCCGGATGAGCTGTGGAGATCTGATGACAGGGAGGCCAGCGATAGGGAGTTGTAGTTAAAATCCAGATGGGAGGTGAGCAGCACAAGGGCTAAAATCAGCTGAGGAAGGGGCGGAATCTCTGGATGTTTTTCGGGAAGAAGCTGCACACCCCACAAACTGCCATGATGTTCTCAGAGAGGTACACCTTGTTGTCCAGCTCAACTGAGATTCCTAGTAAATAAAGAGGTTGATGGATAGGTCCAGCAAAGAGGACATACAGTTTTAGCCAAGTTGAGCCTTAGTCAATGATTTTCCACGGCTGAGATATGCCATGACCAGTGTATACAGGGGGAGCACACACACACACACACACACACACACACACACACACACACACACACACACACACACAGTTTTGCCAGTTTTGCCCCACTTCAATGTGAAAGTGCTCTACTTGCAGCATAGCGGGAACCTGGACAGCTTCAATTAGCCAGCGTCTATATTGCCTCAGCGTGGCTTACCGCTTCGACGGGAGGGAGGGTGCGCGTGAGCAGCCTGCTGTCGGTATGATGAGCGCACTGGCGCGTGAAACAATGTGTCACAAAGCACCCTTGGGCGTCGCCAATCACAAGAGTGCCCAACCTGCAGGCCGGCAGTGCGTCCTGTTAAATGAGAAGATGCTAAACAACAACACGTTAAGTACAGAATACACCAGCGACCTCATCCTCACCTTCCCGCAGCTAGACTCATCGTCGCTTGCTTACCCGTCCTGCAGTGAACCTCTGCGTTCCCTGCATTGGTCCTAATGACTGATGCTGTTGTATGGCAGTGTGGCTTGGAACCAGTCATTGTATGTCTTGTGTTGCAAATCATGTTGTCCACATATTATGCCTCATCTGCTTTCATTGTTCAGAATTGCCTTTAAAGCACACAGTGGTGCAAGGCTCATTTCAGTATATATAGTAAGTGTTCAGTAAATAATCTGTCGGAAGCACCAACAGAGATGTCGAACGTAACAAAACGCTAAATATGTTGCTAACGGTTTACAGAAAGCCATGATGAAAACAAACAAAAAATATCTGAAGATTTGTTATGGTTTTGAGTCCAATGCGAAATTATCCACACTCAAACTTGATTGTGCGAAAAGAGGGTTAAAGGTGGCTTTGCAAAGTGAAAATTATTCCACAGCAGAAATATGAGGACATTTTGATGGCGTCCGCCTGTGAAGTCTGGCTAGAGGATGAAACCAAAACACCCACTCAAACACACACACACACGCACACACACAAATGTGGGCAGAATGAACACCACCCTTTTTAAGAATCTGTATGCAAACTTGTGCTGAACAGTTAATTAGGGGACAGATAACCTAGAAATTACATTGATAACAGCCAATCTCAAAAGGTAATAGGAATTGTAACTGCCAGAATTGTCAAGCGCGCAAGAATTGGCTTCATTTTAAGTAAGCACAACTCCCATTCAGCCCTACACCACCTGACGTGCCCACTCACTCTCCCCAATTCACTCACATACAGGACATATACATACACTCGGGCTTAACGGGTAAACAGGCACAGTGTACCAACACAATTTTTGTAATCCAATACTGACAAATGTAGTTTGAGGAGTGTTTTTACCCAAGCAGAATATTTCAATGGAACATTTGCCATCTCAGTTGTACAACTGTCATAAAAGTTCTGCGGTATTTCCCTGCTTTATTTTAAAATGTGGTAACTGAAAACACCCACCGACAAACAGGCTTTTTCTTTTACTTCTTTCTTTGGCACAGGGTGCTGAGCTAAGTGTCAAAATGGAAAAGAATAAAATGTGTTTTCTTACTGTTATGTTCCAAAATATATCATATTTATTGAAACCATGTGGTTTTTTGGCCCGCATTTCCTTTGTACACATTACCTTTGTATTATTATTATTATTATTATTATTATTACTTTTTTAATGAAAAAAGTATTAGGTAGTAAGAACACTACAGAACAATAAATAAAATATTAAACAAAGTAGTTAGTTATTGTACCCTTATTTTAAATGGTAATATTCACCCAACATGTGGTTGGGCATGATGACTGCACATACTTCTTTTTACAAAGGGGAGAGGTCAGTACCTCTCACTAACAAAAAATATAACGGGACAATCTTGCAAGACTAACAATAATTCAATATTAAAAAAGGGTAATCCATCAGAATAAAGGGTAGTCTCTTTATTGATGTGGCCCACAAATTCAAAGGATTAAGGTTAGTTCAGAAGTGGCGTGGATGACAGTCTAGGTGCCTGGCTATAACTATTGGGGGGTTCGGTTAGCCTGGAACATTTGGCGAATTTTTTTTGCAGGAATGTAGGTGGTGCATTCTGATGCAAATTCAATTAAATTTTTCCTGAGAATTAACCTGCTGACCTCCACGTGTAATATAATGCATGTAGTTATGTATCAAAAAGACAGTATTATAACCATTTGCATGGAATTATTGGAAGAATGTGTGTGTGCTTGGGAGGGTGTGGTGGAGGAGGGGGCTCTCTGTCTTGACTAAATGTATGCACTAATATATAAAGTGAAATAGGGTTTAGGCTTCAATGTAAAGTCAGCAGTTATGCATTTGCTCAACCTATGCAGAGTATCAAGAGAACTGGCCCATCCGTTACCGTGGTGATTTCATTCTCCCCCGGCACACTGGTGATTTTTATACAAGACACTGGGCTAAAGCTGGGACGGATAGACCATCTCCCTGGGGCCACACACTTCAGTTTCCGACAAAAGTTAACGGAGGTCATTGCAATATGGTCTGCCAATTTGGTCCTTGATGTTTCAATCCCTCACTGGCAACACCGCAACCCTTTGGTTCTTATGAGTTAGATCACATCCGATTGAGGCATTTCAGCTATGATATGTTTGTAAGCCTTGCCATTTTAAATTCTACATAGACATTGTATCACTACAATGTAATCACTACAGTGACTGTTCAGATGCTCATGCCTTGACAAATTCATTGTTATCCTTTGATAGAAATTGAAGTGAAAAATGTCTTTGTCTTTGCTGACCTTGAAGCAGTTGTCAACCGTAAATCTACATCATTTTAATAACACATCGTAGATCTCACACGAGCTTCCAAAATGTAAGGAGCGCCGGTGCACCGGCTCTGCACATCAATAGGCTTAAGGAATTCAATAATTCATATCAGAATTTCAAGGATATTTTTTCCTCTTTTGGAAGAAGGGGTTTTTGTTTACTCTGTGTGATAGCGATGCAAATAACTTTGGAGGGTCAGAACCAATTTGTCATGCCTGCCATGATATTAAAGTCTAGATCTCTGAGGATCTCTACATTTTTAGAGAGTAAGTCAGCGCAAGTAAATATAGACTAACATGGAGCCACACAATACCAGTGGATCCATTGTTATTAAACTTGGGTCAATATTCATTATACTTATGCCTTCATTACCAGGGTATCCATGTACTTTCCCCTTGCGCTGTCAGAGGCGGCAGTGCTGCTGCATTAACCTGTACTCGAAACAACACGCATTGAATGGTGTCAAAATTAACTGCCGTTCCGCTATGAATTTTGTATCGCCAGCTATCATTGGGCATCTTCAGGTTATTCTATGCATCTTCCTGGAACGTTTTTATTTTTTTAAACTTGGTAATGAAATGGTTTCAACCCCTCACCTGTCTCAGCTCTCATTCCCCTGCACCCACAAAGCGACATTATTTCACTGTATTTGTCAACGAAACTGCTATCCCCCCCTGCGCTCGTCATATTGAAGGGTTCGATGTGCTGACTGACAATCGGTAAACATTATTTGCGGCCCCATTTTTTTTTTTTCGTACGGGCATCAGTAATTGTCAGTGAGCGAATGACTGGCTGAATTAGCCTTTATTTTTGTCAGCAATAATTAGTCCTCCCGATTGTTACAAACATCCCATTTTTTACAATCGGCAGAACGTTCCAAACACACGCAAATTAATATAACTGATCCTCTAATTCTAATTGTAATGAGAAAAAATTTAAAATGAGTGCTTATTCTCAGCTGGCCAATACACCATTAAAATGATGATGATGTGACAGGTTATTATCATGGTTACTGTAAACCCACCTCGAGGAAAATTCACTTCATGCCATGGTAGAGTTGCATGGCCTCGCTGCAGTCTATACAAAAAAGGACTGAATAAGAGCAGAGAAAATCAACCTTAATTAAATAAGATTAGAAACCAGCGAGACCCAATAAAAAACCACAGACACAATAAAAAACCAACCTGTCAGTGGCGTGATGTAGTCTATTAATATTACTGTTCAAGGACTGCTCTAATACAATAAACACAAAGCCACATAAATCGGGGTTACATTTAATTACTGATACGTCTGCACTGTATTGGATGGCAATAAAAAAGTACGCAGGCTTTCAATGTATGCTGCCAACGCCACATTTCTGTGGTTTGGCATGTTTTTTGTGTTTCTTTTTTAAGGGCTCTCTCAGCCATCCAACCAATCGAAAAGTTCAATGAAGAAATCAAGCTCAATTCAAAAGTGGATGATGCAACACGTCCTTCTTAAAAAGCTCAATAGTTCAATTTAACAGGATGCCAATTAAAGAACAATTAAAGCTCATTACGAGCGTGCGGGGTCGGGTGGAGCGGAACGTTATCGCTAATTATTTTCGGAAACACGGAAGAGACAACGGAGCCATTGACGACAGCTGTTGACTGGCAGCGGTTTCCGTCTGGATGGAGAAAGCACGTGTTGAGCAGATAAAGGGAGAGAAAAGTCTCTAAGGCGCTGAAAGGACAGCGAGCCCGCGGAGCGTCTGACGGTTGTTTTCTCTCCCCGTTCATTTAGCATTGTGTCTCTTTCGTTCCCGTGGTGGAGTTCGGTGGAGAAGGCGCTTATTATGTCCCATCTGTGCCCGCGACGGTTTTGTATGCGCGTGTCTGTTCTGTGTCTCTCTCAGCGCTTCCTGAGGAAAGAAACAATCTTCTTAACAAAAAGTCAATTGACTCTGTCACAACGTAGTAATTAGTTTAATGATAATTGTTTCGCATTCAGCACCTACACCTGCAGGACTCTAATGTGGGATCAGGTTAATAAATCAGCAGTTATCCCAGATACACACCAGATATACACCGGGACCAGCGCGTGGCTCGAAAAAGTATTTAGTTTTTTACATTGTGTTGCCGCTGTACTTGAAAGCAAACCATTTTTGAATGTTCGGGATCACAGTAAGTACATAAATAATAAGTATCTGAACCCTTCACTATGGCAAACCTAAGTTACCTCAGGTGCAAACAAAGATGATCAAATTAATACAATTAGTTGAATGGCATCTACCCTTATACCAGTGGTTCACATGAATTCAGTAAAATAAATGAAATATTTTTTGGTCCCTCAGTCAGGTTGTGAGTTTCAAGCAAAATTAGTCCATGGAAACTAATAAGCTTCCAAAACAATGCATGGATGAAGTAGAAAGGCATGGGTCAGGGAAGAATGTAAAAAAAAATATATATTTTTTTTTAAATCACTGAATATCTGTGTGAGTACTAGTGAAGTCAACCATTCACAATTGGGTCGTCTGGGCTCTGCCAACATCAGGCTTTTGTTGCATATGATCAAACAACCCTAGAATTTAGCTAATCAGTAAGAAAATAGAGATGATAAAAGATAAATTTGTATATAATTTTGACGGACCTCAGAGTCCAGTTGGCATCCTTTTGCAAACTTACTTTCAGAGAGCAAAGTATGAATTGATTCTTCCAAATTTTTGAAACGGTAAATAAAATGCCTTTGGCTCAAAAGGAGAGAAGAGTCAGCCATTTGAGTTTCTGTGTAGAGGTGAGCGGCATTTGGGAAGGTATTTGAGGTCTGCGCCGGTGTGGCGATGTTGGGGACAGTTTCATGCTATTCCATGCATAATTGCATGACACCTCATGCATCTAGTAGAAGCTGAACTGCAGAATTGTGCCTGTTGCTGTCTCTCCACATGGGCTGCCCCTGTCACTGCAAGATATGTGTCATTGTGCAAATGTGACTGACCACTCAGCTGTGTGTGTATGTGTGTGTGTGTTTGTCGGGGGGGGGGGGGGGGGGGGGTGTATTCAGAAATGTTTTTTTTTGTTTAAACCTATACATGCCCAGTAAGTACTGGCATGGGGTCAGCCAACCTAGCCCCAATCCTAACAGCAGCCATTTCGTATGGCCTACTTGACATTCGGTTCCTTATAATATTCATTACATAAATTGTACATTACCCCTAAACAAGTACATTTCGAATCCAAAGCAGAATGGTATTCTATTTTCATTCTTGAAATCTCAATATCAGCTGGATACACAGTAGTAAACAGCTTGGAAATGTGAGTGCTTGGATGCTGTGACAAAATGTGAGTGGAAAGTTTTGAGGCCCTTACAGCACCAAGTATGGGACAACAATACATTCCACATGAACCCTTCAGGTCGTTCAGGCTGAGATCAATGGCAGGAATTCAATGGGCCAGGGTTTATCACACGTGCGTACAAGGACATGTTCTGTCTGAAGTCTAGCAATCTCAGGGGTATTCACAGCCCTGTAGTATTTCAAAGGAGAAAAGACGGAAGATGCAATGCCTGCCCGAGGGAACCAACCTTCAGCAAGACGTCCATTAGGGCGGGAGAGAGTGAGCCCGACTGCATTGGAGGCCAACAAAGGTGTCTTATGAAGATTTGGGGAGGAGGGGTGATCTGTAACCACTCTGAAGTACTGTGCCACCTTTACGTGAAGATGAGAGGAATTCAGATGCACAGAAACAAAGGAAGGTTTGAGAAGGTAAATTAGCCTCTCAGTTTTCACCAGGGTGTGTTTAATTGTTTGCGCGATCGCTCCAATCACTTCACAAATCACTCAAAAGTACGCCTCATCGCAATTCTTACGTGTCGTCATGGTTATTCATGTAGTCTCCGTTGAAGCCCTAAGGTTGAACTTCCATAGGTGATTAAACGGACCTTCAAAGTGGGGTGGGTAATCATTTCATATGTCTGAAAGCTGTAGGAGAAAGAAAATTGTTATGGAGGGAATTGTGTGTGTGCTCAATTCGGGCGTGCAAAGTACAGATAATTTGCTTTTATGGGTAATTTCAAGCCATGGGGTGCTTACATGAACTTCACAAACTCAATGAGTGCTCTGTCATATACAGTGCGTCGGACTATTTCATGCATTAAGGTGTGGTTAAAAACTGCGGAAACCATGTTTGTCAAAAGGTTAGATGGTACTAACTGAAATGTCCATGGAGTTAGGTGATTGCAAAGCCATGTGCAATTATATCTCAGGAGTACAGGCGCAAATGGAAAAACCATCAAGGCCATCAATGGCACTGACGACAGCTTGACGGCGAAACATTTACTGTTTCATAGGTTTTCCCATTTTCACCTATTCACCTCAGCACTACTTGCACATGAATTGATGAATTTTTGTATTGTGTGGACAGCACTTGTGCTTTTTTAATCATGCAGAGGCAAAACTGATTATCACAAATTTTCTTGCCATCCAATGCATTACGTACATGTAGTTTTCCCCATTATTGTAATGGGACGTGACGTGTGAGGTGGGAGGAGCCAAACGCAGCAAGGGGAATCATTAAGCCCTTAGGCCACTAAGGCGGGATACCCGCAGATAAGGGAGGAGACAAGACAAGGAACACAAACACCACTACAGACGCTACTAATGGCTAACTGTCAAACGCCAAATAGAGCGTAAAGACAGGGATCAAAACAGCCAGAAATGATAAGCGCCCTGTCTCGGTAACGAGACAAAATAAGAACGGGCGAGTAGCGTACAAACAAACATAACACAACAAACAAACACAGCAAAATAATACGATGGTAAGAGAGGGGGCGACAGGAACAGATCCAACGTTCCCAGGCTACTCTCAAACTCGCGGTCAAACACAACCGTGTCCACAGCATCGCCCAAGCTTCCCTAATGGAAGACATGCACCTAAAAAACGAACCAGAACAGTAGTTCCGTACAAAATCGTCAAAACTCCATGCAAGGAGAAAGGCACCGAAAGGAACGAACAGGACAGGCAGTACCGGAAATTTACCGGCTAGACCAAAGCGAGACTTATAGAAAATAAACACCCTGCCTCTCTATGATGAGGAATATAATGAGGCGCACAGGAACAGAGATTTAACGTTCCATGGCGGGATAAATAGGCTCGCAGTCCTATGCAGAACACAAAGAGGGTAAACACCCGATCTCCCAGGAGAGAGAAACATTTTACAGGTGAGCCGAACGGAGCACCGTCGTCCCATAACTTTACTATGCACAGACTAACGCAAGCTAAAATGGAACAACCGCCCTAGCCTCTCAATAAACGAATAAATTAAACGAGGCGAAAATGGAACCGAGATTTAACGTTCCATGGCTAGTTTAATAAGTAGCAGTCAAATGCAGAAAGCAAAGCGGTAAACACCCGATCTCCCAGGAAGGAGAAACATTTTACAGGTGAGCCGAACGGAGCACCGTCGTCCCATAACTACTATCCAAAAGACTCACGCAAACTTAGATTGGAACAACCGCCCTAGCCTCTCAGTAAAAGAATGTATGAAACGAGGCGAAAATGGAACGGAGAGCTAAAATTACCATGCTACGCGCAGTCACACAAACATGTCCATAACCTAGCCCAAACTCCACACAAGGAGAAAACACACCCGGAAACGAACAGAACAATAGTTCCGAAACAAAATCGTCCCGTAGGTAAAAAGGACGGAGGACAGCTGCAACAAAGACCAACGCAAAATAGCACGACAGCTTCTCAATATAAATAAAAACCCTGAGTAACAACAAAGGGGAACGTAGTCCACGAGAACGAGACAACAGGGAAAAACCGTACCAAGCTACTAACTGGCTTACCGTAACCAGGAAATCAGTAGAAGCTAACACGCCAGGTCTCTCTATAAGAAAACCATTAACCGGCGAAAAGGAACAAAGAACAGTTACTCTACACTTCGACAAGCTAAGCAACCCAGCCGAAGCGAAACGCCAGATCTCCTATGAGACCACATGCACCGAGAGGCGAACAGAACACAGTTCCGACCATCGCCCAAATCTCCATACACGGAGGAAAACGCACACAGGCGAAACTAGAGCAGAGATTTTACAGTCCCAAACTTCTACGAGATAATCCACTAGTAAGCCAGCAAGAAATAAGCCCTATCTCACCAAGAGACGTTAAAAATGGGCGAGTAGCCAAAATGGTACGAGCACTCACAACCAAACATACACCACAATACAAAACAATTAACAATTAATGTCGAAGCCCCGAACGTAGAAAACGGTAGGCTTATATACCCCTCTCCAGGAGACAAGCAACAGGTGTAAACGCTTAACAAAAGATCAGACAACTCAGCAGGGCGGAGCAAGCATCTACCAAAAGGGCAGCGCCCTCGCGTGGCCACCAAAGAGAACGACCGCAAGGGGAAACAGGGTCAAAACCATGACAATTATATAATACGTGATGAAAAGATACTGAATTTTTATCCACGTACGACAAACCTTTTCACATTTTTGGTCTTTATTAGGAGAGGTGCAATAGGCAGGGAGCAAACTGTGTTCTTGAAGAACCCCGGGTTGTTATCTTTAGTTATTCATTATGGTTCTGTTATGTGCATATATAAATCTCATATCAACTGCTGTATTTATGGAAATAAAAGAGCTGCACAGACCCTGCTTTCAGTAAGACAGGTCTTGTCAACATACGCTTGTCATTTGATTAAATTCCATTTTACTCTAGTTCCCCTAGTGCTTAATGTCTTTAACCCTTTTCTTTTAAAGTGTGTGATTTGTTCTTTGAAAAGGAACTAAGTAGACTCCATATGTGAACATTGGCATGTTGCTAAGCCTGAGATCATTTATTTAATTCCTCTCTGGTCGTACTATTAAAAGGGGAAATTATTACTTGAATTGTTGTTGCCCCCAAGTTTCTACAATATCTGAAAAGCTTAGCTCTCTGTGGCTAACAGTGTTTTCAGTGTTTGGCCAGGGGTCAAGGAACAGAGATCATGACACAGGTTTCTAGTTAATTTCGCAAGTGGGGCGCTGCTGCTATATCCTTGAGCCATGTAATTACTTCATGTCTAGCTGCATAAAGTATAAATGGAAAGGTTGTACATATACTGTAAATATCTATTTATGTGTGTGTGTGTGTGGGGAGGTGGGTCTGTTAACCCGGGATAATTGCATCTGCAAAGAAAATAAATAATGTAATATCAATATCATGGCTATATATCATGCTACTGTGTCCTGGAATGGCAAGCCACATGCCTCTTGCAAGCTGACCAATCCCGATGGCATGATGCGCTGAGGGCAAGCGGGCCCTGACAGGTGATATTACAGATTCTAACCAAAGGTGCTATTCCGAATGCAGTGGCTTCTTTCTTTTTGTTCCCTCGTTCAAAATTGAAACGGCTCGAGCAGGAGACTGCCAGAGCCTGTGTGGCATGAATACTCTGACTCCGGAGGCGCTATATCCGAGATTATTGGTTAATGTTGGGAACCAATTGGGGGGAGCTGCCTTCCTCCGTTGGGACCCGCTGCCCACGTGTGAGCAGCCGTCCCGCTAAAACAAATTGGGAATAGTGACAGATGTATGAACGATACCTAACCACATCCCCCCGCCCCCCCCCGCCAAACCCAGGGGGACCGACCCGACCCACACGGCAGCAAGGCAAGTGAAATATTAATGATCAATGACTTCAAGGGTTCGTCAGTGTACCCAGGAGACAGAGTGGACGTATGCCAAGTACCCTCAGCCGTCGCTGACAAGCGCCGCACCATTAGTTAACCTTAAAACGATCGCATTTGCTACACGCACGCAGTGGAAATCTCACGGGCCCGGTCCGGCCATTTGGGAATTACCTTTTCTAAATGCGCCTGCTCTTGCTTGGCGGGGGGGCCAAAATGGAAGCGAATATCTGTATTTGCACGAGCTCAAATTATTGAGCTGTTTACAATGATGAGAACAGCGCGACAATAAGAAAATGGACTGAAGTTCATACAAAACAAATATTTTTAAGGCAAGATATCTACCTTGAGAATGGCTGTAAACTGAAACATGAATATGTATTTCTTTTAGCTTTTAATCCACTGGGATGGTTCTGTGAGAAAACAAGATGCAGGTCAAGCACTCCAAAACCGTTATACCCGTTATACCCAAGCCCAGTGATGGTTATTGACTGTGGTCCAAAACCGTTATAAGCAAGCCCAGTGATGGTTATTGACTGCGCTGACATTTTTTCTGGGATTCATTTTCAAATACTTTCTGACAGAAAACCAAAAAGGAAAATCGGAATTTGGTACGATTCCATGGTTTTATATCATTTGATTTAAAATTATAATTGCAAGGCAAAGCCCAGGTCATGTGTCATGTTCAGTGAACAAGGCTGAAAATAATATCGTGAGCTTGCACATCCCCAGAAAAAAAAAGTCCTGCAGAAATAAGAGAACCACGGCGAGAGTTCATTATTTGTGATTTTTGAAAATCTCCAGAAGATACAGCTTTACTAACTGCCCGGGCGCTCTATGTGGCCTCTCGTCAGAAAGCATGCATCCACCTCTTGGAAGCATTACCTCAGTAGCAGAGAGGGGCCATAATCAGTCTTTCAACATACTGCAGCTTACAGCATTCATAAATGTCCTTAGAGTTATTGCATGCATAGCAGAGCTGTCCAACTGCCAAAGACAAACGCTTTGATTGTTGTTGAGAAAATCTTTATTCTGGCATACAATTGTCTATTTATAATGCATACACTTTTAACAATTTCCAGGTCTGTGCCTGCTCAGTATAAGCACATCTCTTAGTGACAGACAAAAGGTACGTAATACATATGCATATTTTGAGACGGAATCTACTTTGTTTACACACATCTTTTAAAAAAAGAAAGTATACATATCAGAATATTAGGTTTTTTCCCCATGTGTAATCCAAATATTATTGAATTGACATGGTATCTTCCCCATTAAAGTGTTTTCTATACCTACATTTGTTCTTTTTTTACTATTTATTTTTTATATATTTTCAGTGTAGTTCAACTATGTATCATTTTGAAATAAAAATAAATTATTAAACCATTTTGCTTTTAATTAATCAAAACTATTTCCCCCTCCAAGCTAATTTAAAGTTCTATTTGTGCACATATAACCCACACACACACACACACACACTAACCCAAAAATATATTAAATTAACAGTATTAACAAGTGACATTTGTCATCCTGTTTCCAACACATCCATCTGGGCAAGGAGGACTAAAGGAAAACTAATGAAACAAGGTACCAAGGTGCTTCACTAAGTACCTACCAACGCCATCGTAATTGTTACAGATTTATTTATATGAACTAAAATTAGAGGTACAGACTTGCGCCTGGTTCAAACGCCACAAGATGTCTTTGACAAGCTTCCAGAGCTGAGAGTTAAAGCTTGCGGGAATTCTGTCAATGCCAACACGTGGCAGGAACCATGACAGCCGGCTATTTATACACATGTACAAAACACAAGGGGATTGACTCGTATAGATTCATTTTAAAGTCTTCTGATGCGTGTTATATACCTGTCTTTGAAGGCTCGAGGGTAGAAAGTGTCTCAGTGCAGGTGATGCTCTCCGATTATTAGCACATTCGGCGTTGATATTAGCAGCCAGTAAATACATAATTAATAATTGGACAAAATGTTCTGAGCTAACGTCCTTCCACCAAATTATTCCTAGTCAGTCAACTTCAAAAACAACTATTCCTGAACTCATTTCTGAAGTGAGGATTTTCTATAATTTATAAAATAATTTATGCGGGTCTATCTTATAAACATAATGTGATTAGTTTCGAAGGAGTCCAGTCCAACATGTGGGTAATTAAGATGAATAATTTCATGCACACAAACATTGGATTTGTTCCAACACTTTCTTCATCGACCTTTTGTTTCTCAAAATAAGCAAGATGGGAAACCTTACCACAATGCCTCTCAATTTTCAATATGAGGCAAATCAAAGTCAGCTCATAAGCCAAAGGTTACACAAAATGGCTAAATCGGCAAGAATATATAAATTCAAGATTTTCTTTGTGGTACTTTCAGCCGGTAGAGGATTTTATTTATTTTTTTGTACTACTTTGTATAGCTTCATTCCAGTCCTGGATTTTTTTAAGGAGGTACCCCTGTGTGGTCCTGGATTGTAACCACTCTATTGTTCTCTGTCCTTGTTCCACGCAGTGACCCGTGTGCGTGCTTCTGCTCCGTATGATCGCTGACCCCGTGGAGCAGCGCTCTGCCAGTTGGCTCCCCCGTGCCGCTTAACACGCTGCTTCACGCAGTGTCCCTGTCAGCAATGACAAAACACTGGAAATGAATCAGAAAGTCTATGATTATTAGTGTGTAAAATCACAGTTAGAAAGAGATAGTGCAGTGAGTTGTTGTGCAAAAGAGTGGGAATTATAATTGGGGACCTCCCTCTTCCATGATGCCAAATGATTGACAGGCCAGGTTAAGTTTTAAACTTAAATTTTAAAATGTGTGCCTTTTTTGTGAACCTTATTTATCAATCGATAGGTTCAGAACCTACATAGAATCACATTTTATAATCCCCAGTTATATAATTTGATCATTCCTGCTAATACTCATTTAGCACGTGAACATGGTATACAGAAAAACTGAAAACCATAACCAGAGGCTTCAGCACAGTGTTCCCCCAACATTTTCATCACTTTTTTTTTCTTTTTTTTTTTACAACCAGTGAGGGGCCTTTGTGGCCAATAAATCTCATCAGACAGTGTGAATAAAACCATCTTACTCACGTGAAGCGTATCACAATTTACTGCTTGAGAAATGCCGCCCCTTTCTGGTTCTGGAAAATGTTCAGGAAGGTAAATAACAACAGTTATGCCACATTTCTGTCTCTGCGCCCATTAACAGACAGTTCCCAGATGACGGACAGTGGCAGTTTGTGTTAGTTGCAGGCGTGCGGCACAGGCTGCACCGTCGTCATGGTTTCTGTGGGTAAAAAAGTATTTATTTTATTGAGTTGTGAGTGGTTGTGAGGTTATAGTTATTTAAGGATTTAGGAGTGTGTGTGTGTGTGTGTGTGTGTGTGTGTGTGTGTGTTTGTAGTGAAAAAAAGGAATACGCATTTTCATTTGACAATATAGTAAAGACTGACAGTCTGATCAGGAAGGAAGGAGAAAGACAGAAGGAAGAGAGCACTTCCAGGGTTGCCCTCTAATGTTTTGTGCTATCGTGCTATATTTTGAGCGATAGCACTTAGGGAGCTTCACACTGAACAGAAGCTCCATCAGAGCTACTTAATCATAGGAATCATAAATGACATTTTGAAAATTGCAGAAGGGCCACACTTAAATGACTGTTTTCCTTGAATGGCATTCTTAACAGAAGAAAATGGAGAGAATTAATAAATCCCATTGACGTGCATGGGAGTCATCTCCTTTTTTTCCCTGGTGCTGGTTTTATAATCATCCTCTACCATCTAAGCACTGGAGAATTACTCCCAGTCACCTTTACCACTGGGAAATATTTAACAGTCATGGATGAGATCATTAGTTCACATTTAATAGTGAGCATGCCATTAATCTGTGTTATGACATTGCTATTCAATTTGTGCTCAGCTTGTTGTGCAGCTGCATAGTTACTCAAATTGTTGAATTTGAATTTAGAAGAAACCAAAAGAGTTAAGTGTTAGAGTTAGAGTTAAGTGGAGGGTTAGGCAAATGTTTATACAAATGGCCTCTCTATGTACCAATCTTCTGCGTCGGTTTACTAATATTGCTTGGGAAAGACATGGATATGTAGCAACACAACAGCTACAGAGTAATTACGTACACACTGCGTTTACATTTGCTTGGCAGACATCGTTATCCAGGGTGAATTTCAGACCAAACATTTGACACATTGTTTTCCCGGAGGTGGTCAGTCATGCCTCGATTATGCAGGCCAACACGTGAATCCGAATGACAGCCTCGGTTAATGTTTGTTATGTTTCTTGACAAACACTCTGTCAGCGAAACCTGCACTTAGCACACGACGCTATAGTGACGATCGTGCTTCTGAGGTTGATTTTGAAGTTTTTGGCGGTGTTGCGGATGGATGAAATGATTCGGGAGTATCAGAGCCAGGATGTAAGGCCCATAGAAGGAGAACGGACGGACAGGGGGATCGATGACAGTCCTGAGGATTACGCTGCACATGACTGGCGGGGAGCTTGAGAGGGATAATGTTCAGCAGCGCATCGTCCAATCTTTCCTTCAATCTGCTTATTACGCTTTCTCTATGTGCTGCTCCTCACAAATCTGACTCCACTCAGTCAAGACACAAACAAATCTCTCTATCTCTATATAACAATCTCTCTCTCTTTCTCTCTCTCCCGCTCACTCACTCACACACACACACACACACACACACACACACACACACACACACACACACACACTAAAACATATTCTCTTCATTTGGAAAACAACTGTCTGTTGTTTTTTGGATGATATATACTGTACATGAGCATCGTAAAAATAAATTATGTTTTATGGTAATAGTTATGTTTTTGTCAAGCTCAATTCTTTTTTAACATTCACGCTATAATGGGAACAGTGGTTTTGTTTTGTGGTAAGCCAGCACTTTCTATAACTATAAATTAAATGGTAGTCCGTGCAGAAAGTTCATAATAAATCAAGCAATTTGTGGAGCGAGAAAGAACACCTTTTAGTCGCATGTCGTCTTTTATTTATTTATTTATTTACAAAGTATGTGAGGTGTATTTCTGTGCTATTTAATTTCAAGTTGTGCAAAAAAAAAACATGTTTTTTAAATCTCCTTTGTCTAACACACACACACACACACAAGCATGCAGACACACACATACACACACACTTTGGATTACAGAAATGTCTTGAGACGATTTAATGAGTTTGAATAAAACCTGCAATTCTGATAATGCAGATCATTTGAACTGTGTTGCAGCGAGTGCAGTGCTCCACGCTGTTTTACGAAAATAAAAGGGAATTATACCGGCCATCAATGCGGGTTTTTCTGACTTTACATTTTATTTTTGCATCCATCCATACATCTGTATATCAGTATACTTTCGGACGTGCGGAACAGGACACGGGCTGCGTGCGAGACGCGGCACAAGTGTGTGTGAATTTCCAAGTCATTTGTAAGTGGCGCGGGAAAGCTAGGAGAGCCTTGGAAACACTTGCAGGGGAAGAAAATGTCACTCATTTGTGTGACAGTGACAACAGGGGTCATTATAATTGACACGCCACAATGGGGAGAGTACGAGTTTGGCCCGCGGATGCTGGAGGGGTTACTTAATTGGAAAATTTTTGAATTCACTCTCGCCGGTTAAGGGTCGCATTTATTAAAGAGTCTCGCGGAGGTGTGTTCGTCAGCCGAGCGCCACGGCGGTGTCGGTAAATGCCTAGATCTGGCAATAATTGCTCGACGCCGCCATCATAAGTGGAGTAAGGTACCCGTCTTTGACATGCTAATGAAGACTCTGCCGGCGTCATAGGAAAAAATTCTCGATTCTTCACCTACAGCGGCTATCTTTTTTTTTCTGTAAAACCAGCGAGTGCGAGAGCAAAAAAAAAAAAAAACACACATTCCGCAGTTTCTTGGTGAAGAAAGTTTAAAATGCTCTTTATTTTTTTTACTTAAAGAAAACGGTTTTAATGTCAAACTATGAGCTGCAGTTATTGAGGTTTCAAGGCACAATGAAATTACACAGTACAGTCAGAGGAGAAGGGTGGAACTGACTGACAGGACTGATATTTTAATGGTATTTTACACGTCTGGGTCCAGGGTAAAAACTTAGATTCAAGAGTGCTCTACACTGAGTGCCCTTTGACTGGATCAAACTGTGTATGAGAATGCATTTGGTCTGCTGCCATTTTATCCAAATATACCTTGTGTGTCAGGTCACAGCCAAGACTTGTGGCAGCAGGCTCACAGATCCCTTTACAATTTGCCATCAAAACATTAGATTTTAATAAAATCAGCAGTTGCAATAACTGATTGCATTCCCATATCTCTCCGCTTACATGTATAATGCGATTCTGAACCGTAGAAAATGACAGAAAAACGCACCGTCCTCCTGTAGTTTTGATTAAATTGTTGGCTAAAGAGCCATAAATCTTGTGGAAGGCCACACCAAAAAGCATTTTGAATTATTAAATATGTTCGGCGGGGCACAGTCAGACAGCAATAAACATCCTGGAAGCAGACCATTACAGATATATACTGCTTCACCAAAATGCCTGGGTTGATCTTATTGAAAAACAAATGAGACGGGAGCTGAATAACTTATGCCATGAATATAGCCAGGCTGTGACAACTCTACCCACCGCTCTATTACTTTCTCCCAGATTTATGGGTAATAACTCATTGTACTGGGTGTTAGAGGTGGGATACAGTAGACCGGGAGCTGCGTTCTGACTGCATGTCAGCCTGTCTCTCACCGGGTAGTCAGCACACTGCCAATGAGAGAGACCCGGTGGATTGAGATTAAAAAATTTTAATTCAACTTTAATTAAAAATAGTGTTTTTTTTTTTGAATGTTCAAAGTGAGATGATAGCATCACGTGCATTGTTTCAGTTTCTGGTCAAGACATCAAGGCATTCTCGATTTATTAATGACACGGATTAAGAATGTTTTGATTTCTTAAGTGGATATAATTGAAACAGGTGGTGTGCCTAACATTGTGCATTGACCTTTATTTATTTATTTATTTCTATTTCTCTTGTCGACCCCCATTAAAATGTAATATTTTAACAGATGAGTTTATTATGCCTGTGTGCTTGCAAGTCTGCATGCAAGTATTGTGCGTGTGCAAGAGTTTGTGTGCGTTTGTGCGTTTGCGCTTTGTGTGTGTGCGTGTGTGTAAGTCCACATGCAAGCGTCCGTCTCTGTGCATGTACAGTATGCGTGTTACACTGGGGTTGTGCATGCGTGTGCATGTGTGTATATGTGCGTATGCTACTGTGTGTGTTACTCTGTATGCGTGTTTGTGTTTTTTTATATCGTCTGTGTGTGCTGCTGTGAATCGGGCTCCGCGCTTCCAGATGGCGTGATCTGTAATCGTCGTCTGCTTCGTCAGCCACTGAGAAATGCTGGGAGTCCAAGGCAATTAGCGGGGTCAGAGGACCTCCAGCAGGCAGGGCCCCCGGACCAGCGTTCCCTCCGCCAGGCGCAAGCTGTGAGGCGCACGGCGGCGGGAGATCATCGGCGGCCTGCGTCTGCGGAGCTGTGCACCTGACAGGACCGGTGACAGCGAGAAGCCGTCGCCCGCGTGCCGCCCGTGTGACTGGACTGCAACGGATGGCGGTGCTTTAGCACCGAGGGGAAAAAAAAAGAGGTCGAAGTGACAGATTCCAAAGGAGAGCGGGGGATAAAACAGAAAGACTGCATTAAGTTGGGGGTTGGGGGGGATACACACACATACTGTGAGTCTTGACGTGCGTATGCGCGCCCGAGCTTGCGCCCACACACATATATTGTGGCCGTAAGCAGCTGCGTACCGTACACAGACACGCCTGCACTCGTGTGCATGCACACGCGTCGCATGCATCCATGAATGACAATTCGTATACGCCCTTGACAAAAACACGTATGTCCATAAATCAGGATATCTACATATGCATGCACACATGTACACACACACACACACACACACATTTGGTCCTGTGTACATGCATGTTTCTTCCCCGACTTATATCTGTACAATTAAGTTCAGCTCAGCTAAAGCCTACAGATCTTCGCTTCTTTCATTGATCTTCTCAGCATAGCTGAAGCAACTGGGGAAGCATCTTATGTGTGTTTGTTCATCTTGCTGGGGTACTATAGAGGCTGGTTAAGAAACCTTGGTATGTGTGTTATTTGCAAAGACACAGTTGGTGCCTTTTCTTGATACAAAAATGGTTTGGAAATATATTGTAAATGCATGTAAAATGTATATGAATTGCAACATGAAGTAAATGTAAATATATTGTATGTCATGGATCATATACTAATACTTAAGAAGGTAAAATGCACGCTCCACATTGTCCAATTGTAAATTGGTTGCTTTTTTACAATGACTCTAAATGTATTTTGCAAAAGATTAACAAAAAAAAAATTCTTCATCTCTTAATATGAAATGTTTTTTCACAAACTTGAGATTTTGTGACAGCTTAACTTTTTTCATAACTCAGTTTTTGGTTGCTGCTGTTCATTTTTTCATCAACTGTTTATTAGTTTTCAAGAACTATTTATTGCGGGGAAAAATGTTGAGCAAACTTGTTTATTTCCTGCTGCAAGCAGCTCTGGGCCACCATATTTTAGATATTTTAATGTTTTCATTACGTGGATGTACGATACGACGGTTTAATAAATGAGGCCCAGTGTCACTGATCCATTAAAATACTCATTTTAAACTATGCGGTGCTGTCACCAATCATTCAACATATGCACTGCACCTTCCTTCCACATCACGTCTCCATTTTTGCTCCGTGAAGTCCCATTTACGGTATTTCACATTTATCATGGAAGACACTTGTAGCTTAATGGGGGATTCTCTAAATAGATTCTGTGGTTATGTTAATCCTTGGCAGCCCCTTGCATTTGCAAATGTAATACATTTCATACACCGGGGCAAAACGCATATTGTTTACATACAGTTGTCAGGTCTTTTAAATATATGTGTTACTGATTTATAGCAGAGAGCCGTGTTTCTGTTGTTCTATGCTTCTCTCAAGTGGTTTCAAACCCAGAGTGTTCCGCATTGTAAGCTCACGTTTAACTGAAAGCCTAATAGTCACCATGAAATGGCCATGACTGCTTGAAAACGCCGCTTTCCTCCCCTCTATCTCAAGCTCAGGAGCCACTCTTGGTGAAGAGTTAGTCCCGTTGTGGTCATTCTAGGAATGTTGACTAATGCATTCCATTGCTACATTCACGTTTTGAAATTTAAGAAGAATATGAGATGGCTTAACGGCTGTTTCAAAAGGTGCATTTCATTTTGGATTGCATTACAGAGCTTGGAATCCGCATCTATAAACCCCCAACACTGCAAAGAAACTAATCTTAACAAGCATTTTAATCTTATATTTAGACTTTAGAATCTTATTTCTGTTATTTTTTTTGCTAAATAAGACAAACTATCTGCCAGGGGGGTGAGATTGTTTTACTCATTTCAAGATTTGCCAGTGGGGTAAGATAATTTCACTTGTCGAGCAAAAAGTTACTTAAAACAAGCTAATATTTTCCACCTTTGAGAAAAAAGTTTTAAGTCACATTACAAAACTAAAAGACTTGTTAAGACAGACATTTTTTTGCAGTGAGCTATCACTTTGATAGCACGAAGGGAGAGAAGCAACAGTATGGAAATGATCCATATCCGTACCGGGTTTCAAATTAGCAGGCTCCAGCCAAGCCCTTCAGGTTTGATTCTTTTAAAATAATTCAATTCACCCCTTTTTGTCCTGACCTGGCAAGCTGGCTGATTAGGCAGAGATGGCTGGGCAGACCTCCACACAATTAGCCAAGAGCAGAGATCACGCATCTCCCTATACATCCCGTGCACACTGTACGGAGCATCAGAGTGGTGTGGATTTATAATGGACTTTCTCAGCAGCACTTCTCCATCAGTCTCTCCAGTGGAACGGGGATAACGTCACATCGTATGAGCGCATTTTATGTGTACAGTTCAGAGCAGAGGCACGCTCAGTGGGGAAATTTGTCCTAATAAAATGTCAGGCCCTGGGCAGAATGAACTATAATGACTTTCTGAGTTTACTAATGGGCAATAAATCTTTGGGTTGGAGATCTTGCGCAAACGTGCTTAAATTAAGCCGCACACGTGCAGCCAAGTTTCAATCACTTTCGGTCCATGTATAGAAATATAATGGATTATTATTATTATTATTATCGAGGACATTAGTTTAGGTAAAAAAGAAAACAAGGTATTTTTGTGAATGTGAACTATTAGAACAGCGCAAACAGCATATTCTGTGAGCGCATTTTCTTATGAATTGCACAGCCGACGCGATAGATCACGCGCCGTAGTTAATGTTGACACCTTTACTGAGGGGGCATGCGTGCCTGTGCTCCATCTCACCGAGTCCCTGAAAGGAAGTGCCTCCTAACATAAATAATGACAATTGTCTTTTTTTTTTCTTCAAATTTTACGCGGACTAATTTCGCCACATGTTCGGAGCCGCCTCTCCGGGTTGTACATCCGAACGCATTTTCCCGAACGAAAAGAGATCTGTCTCTCTGGCCTCTGGAACACAACAGTTTTCCTCAGACATTTATACGCTTAAGAAAGTCGTCCCCTGAAATAATTTGGCGGGAATCAGGGCCCCGGACAGATGACCGCGGCGGGTGAAATATGGCCGCTGTTAGTTTCCCGCGATTCCGGTAACTAACAAATAAAGCGGAATAACCCTGATGAATTACCCCCGCTGAATGACATCTTAATGGTACCCCGCGACCCCGGCCCTCTTCAGGCACTCTGAGGGACTGTGTGCTCGGGCCTAATAGCTTCACTTATCATCAGGGGCTACTGGCAAAGCTTCTCCGCGTAGCGTACGGTCTGCAGCTAAAAAAATCAATCATATTAATCTGGATAAATAAATAAAAAACATGCAGCTGTCTGCCTCTATATAAGGTACAAGGAGATAACGGACTGATTGCTTTGAGTAGGCTACATGCTACATGTTTAAAATCTGCTCTATTGGATCTTGAATTAATGTCTTCTCCAGAAAAAAAGTATTCGGCTTCAAGATTAAAATATGATAATAACATTTTCCGGCAAGGCTTTGCACGAGCTGTAATTGTGGTAATATCCAGTGGAAAATCACTCATTCAGTATGTCAGTATTTTCTCAAAGTGATCTAGACAGTGGATGTTTCCGTCTCATTTATTTCTAGCAGGTATGTCATCTGAATTATTATACAAATAAAATAAACCGTGTGTGTGTTATAAAACTAAGGTGTGCAACATCACAAATTGTAGAAAAATCAGACACTGTACTGTAAATCCCGCGCAGCTAGACCAATGAGGGAATAGCACGGGGGGTTTGGCAGAAAGAGTTTCCTGTGGTATAATTCCACAGCGGCAGTTTACTCCTGAGTTATGAAATATATATTTCCTCCATGTTGACCATTTAGAAATATAGGCCATTGCACCACACACACCGAGACCATCAAAAAGATATCAAACATGAATAGGTCTACGTTCGTGTTTTCATGAGAATCCCATCTCTGCATAGTTTTCAAATGTGATTAATACCAATGCCACAAACAGTCCCAGGATTCCTGTTGAGAACATTACATTATACCCTAGTTTCCCCTGTTCAGTCAGGTACATTAACTGTGTGTATTTACTCATGTAACACTCAGGAACTGAACAATATATACTTATTCCTCTGGAAAAAGAGTGTACAATGTATGTTCCAGTGTCAGGACTATTTCCAGTATATACTGTACAATGTAGCATAAATATTCATCACATTTTAAGGTTTTTATGCTTTTTGGAGACCAAAGCAGTCTGTTCTGTTATATTATGTTGTGTGGACATTATTTGAATGAAAGGGATGTGGCCTGCCTCAGTGACGTCAGGTGGGGTCAGTCTTTCATTGTCCGTGTGCGGGTGTTTCAAACAGATCAGAGTCTCTCCCAGGATCATAAAATCCTAGGACATTCTCAGACACCGTAAACCTGAGGCCAGATGGTCCCAGTAAATATCCCGGCACCCGACGCGTGACTTTACAGCTCTCAAAGATTACAAAGATTGTCACTTCCCGGTACCGTGTTCTCTTTAGGTGCCCTGGGGTGTCAAATCCTGTTTTGCAGTACCTATGCTCAGATTACTGAATTTTGCTTTAAATCCCTTGGGATTACAATGCATTGGCAGAAAAAAAAAGTCTTGCTCTTCCAAGTCCTAAGTGAAGTCCTAAGTGAAGTCTTAAGTGAAGTCCTAAGTGAAGTCCTAAGTGAAGTCCTAAGTGAAGTCCTAAGTGAAGTCTTAAGTGAAGTCCTAAGTGAAGTCCTAAGTGAAGTCCTAAGTGAAGTCCTAAGTGAAGTCTTAAGTGAAGTCCTAAGTGAAGTCTTAAGTGAAGTCCTAAGTGAAGTCCTAAGTGAAGTCCTAAGTGAAGTCCTAAGTGAAGTCTTAAGTGAAGTCCTAAGTGAAGTCCTAAGTGAAGTCCTAAGTGAAGTTTAGAGTTGATGCATACATTCTTTCTGGATGTTATTAGACCAGCACGTCATTTAAAAACCTGCTTTCGTAAGATCAATATAAATACCATCTGGATAAGAAACAGTGTGGCCTGGCTTGCACAAACATTTGTCCAAATAAATGCAAGTGACAGATTGTATTTGTGAAGCAAAAATATTTTTTGCAACTTAATTTTGTTGACCACTGAACTCACTAAACTGTAATGAAAAAAAAACCTTTTGCATTTGCAGTCATTTTAAATGAAGGAAATGTTGACTAAATGGAGGATTATTTCCTAGTAGAAGTAATAATAACTACAATAATAAGAATTGAGTAAAGAATCACAATAAATTAATGGCAGTAATTATTTAAGAAA
The DNA here is from genome assembly GCA_029718625.1 of Synaphobranchus kaupii. Lineage (NCBI taxonomy): Eukaryota > Metazoa > Chordata > Actinopteri > Anguilliformes > Synaphobranchidae > Synaphobranchus > Synaphobranchus kaupii. Next base: position 16,645,963 of record CM056395.1, read on the forward strand.
AAAAAGTTTAAGAATACGTTCAGGTGAAATCTGGGCAGGAAATCGTAAGATGTATACATTTTAAACACTGGACTGCAATTAAGCCGATTTATTATGCATTTACATGAATGTAGCTCTTGTCTTATCTCTCTTCTTCATCTTTGCGAAGTTATGGTGGGAATACATTTGGCTTTCAACGTGAATACAGGGACTCCTAACTCCCAGCTTTTAAAAATATAATTTTATTTAAAACAAAAATTTTATGCTAAAACTTTTATTTCTTTACTTTTGCTCATTGTTTTCACATTAATAGTTCCATCATATCCAAATCCAGTCATTAATCTATTCACCATTAACCATAAAACAAATCTTCACCATTCAGACTCCGTAATGCATTAATATTGTAGCGATCCGCTCCTGAGACAGCCTAACTCCTCCCCTAACGGTGAATACATCTTTAGCGCTGTGGTTGCAGCAACAGCCTTTCCCCCTGGGGACCTCTGTTCGAGCCGTTAGAACCTTGCCGATACATTGGTGTGAAGGCGGGGCCTCGATGGACAAGGCGGGACGGGGTGGCATCCTGTGATTGGCATGCGAGCGTGAGGACACGATTTTTGGATAGTGGGGGGGATAGTGTAGCGATTGGCCTAACTCCTCCGCTAACGCTGAATTCATCTTTAGCGCAGCAGTTAGCACAATGGCCTCTCCCCTGGGAGACCCTTATTCCAGCCCAACCCTTATTCCTTGTCATGACGGGGTATGATGGGGCATTTCTATGCTGTTCTTCTGTTTTCATATTTTGTACTATATGTGCCATCTTCGTGAATATCTTGTGTTTGTCAGGAAACAGACACAAGACAGAGTCAAGATATGCTGTATTGGTCTGGTTCTCTACATGTGAAACCATCAGACCCAGACTGGCTAGCACTGGAAATTTTGGGAGGCTAATTACCCTTCTCTATAGAAAGGGATGGGCAATGACACAGAGCACATACAGTCCTTCCCCAAAGATGCAATTCTCCCCTGGACCATGGGTCCACACACAATGACAAAAATAAGCACTCCAGGAAGTGGAGAGGCTTTCCTCCATCCATCATCTTGACTCCAGATTAAGAAATGTATTTATGTGAAACTTGGCCTTGAATTTCTTGGACTGCAACCAGTCTGATAAAGTTTTTTATTTTTTCTTCTTTTTGATAAAGCATGCTGAAAGCTCTGCTGGAGTTTCGAACACCATTTCTGTTACATTGCTTGCCCAGTCCAGAATAATCTGTTAATCTCTCTTTGCACCTTCAGGCTCACTAATTGGCTCAGAAATCTGCTACAACCAACCAAAGGAATGCTGGCAGCGCGATTAACATAGCGACTCAGTTTAGTTGGCAAATCATAATTTCAGCTCAAAGCATTTTCAGTCTTACAAACTGGATAACTGGATAAATCAAGTTCAAATTTTCACCTAGCACGCGGAACATTTTTAAAACTAGCTATTTGACTAGATTACTAGCCTGGTAGACTAGCTAGTGACTGTGGATCAAACCCTTACACCAAAACATGTAAATCCAGATCCACTATGTGCATAACGTCACTGACATGACAATAACCCAAGGACATACATTTAGTTATATTTAGTAGAAAAAGAAAAAAAACACTTAATGTACCACCAAATATACAGCTAGCTAAACACAGTGGAAACCATGGTTTGAAAGTTGTAATATGTTACTGCTCCAAGTTACAGTAATTGTAGCTTCCACTTCTATGACAATAGGCAAGGCTCTTGGTCTCATTTGCTAGAATTTCTCTCCAATTTTACTTAATCACAGACTGTGTTAACCCCAGTATTTAACATCAAGTATATACTCTGCAATAGCATATTAAATATGGTGCTGTCTTCTGACCATAAAATGATCTATTTCCTGCAGCATTTCACTTAGAGAAATAATCTGTTGTTGGGGAAAACTTGAATGCCTAAAGGTTGCGCTTATATTTTGAAAACAGTCATCTGGGGGTTATGGCTACACTGCATGTCCATCCACACGGATTTCTGGAGCCAGGTACCCGGTCACCCATCAGCAAAAAACTCTCTAGTAGCTTACAGGGGCGTTGTGTGTCACAGTATACTTGTCAATTGTGAGGAGGTCTAAATGCACCATAATCTCAATCTGTTCCTTTTCTTCTGTTTAGACCAGAGTTTGCTCACTGATTTTACACATCACGCATCATTTTTACACATGTTATGCAATGTCTCAGGGGAGAAACACCAAGCTTATTCCCATTTCTCCTTGTTGTTTTGCACCTGTGATACCTAAGCAATTACTGAATTACTGGGCCGTTTTCAACATCAGTTCTTGTGCATCTCATTTCTCTGCCGTCTTTAAAAGGCTTCCGGGGGTATCTGTGAAGAGAAAAAGAACAACAAACAAGGGAAAGTGTTTGTTTGGGCCAACTATAAAGCATACGCCACTGCTGTTAGGGCTATTTACCTATTGCGTGCTTGGTACGCCATTCTTTATGCTGGGTAAATTCGTAAATAGTTGTTTGTTTTTACCCTCCGGCAACATATGATGATTATAATTCAAACATCATTGAACTGTACATGCAAAATGATACTTGCACGGTATGCTGTTGATAATCTCTCAGAGGATGGCCTTGGGGGTCCTATACCCGACTGTGTATCCAAGGCATCCTGAGTCTCTGGCAGATTATGATATTTTCTTTGTGTAAGGGCTCTGTTGCTTGTTTTCATATCTTCATATTCCTCATATTTTATTTCCAACACAGGGGAGGAGTGCAGTAATGTTTAAACCATTAAACTCCACTGCCAAACTGACAGCAGATATGCATCAGTGAATGGATTTAATTTTAAAAAATCTCAGACTTCCCGCGTGCCAAAGAAAATATCAGGTCAGGCGGTTGTTCGCACTTCATACCTGTGCACATTAATGGCCAAGAGCATTCATCCTTAGCTGACATGTTCACATTTTAAGCTTTTTAAATGCTACGCAACAGCATGCATTCTAATTGTGCGTGTGTTAACATCCAAGTGTCAAGGGTGAATTTTCGAAGGTGTGCAAAGAGACTTGTTCTTCTCCTTTCCATTTTGCCTTGTGAACTCCTTAGGGGATTTTCAGCAGGTTTACTCTTTGAAAAATGGGATATTTACCTAACAGTTTGTGTGGAAACTTTTTGTGTGCCTGCTCTCATAAATCTTACAAAACTCATTTACACACTTTCGGATGAGAGAGATATTCTGTCATTCTTGCTTAATTTAATTTGTTTTTTAATTTGTTCAATTTAATTTATTTCAGCAAATAATGTGGTTGTTTTCAGTGCACACAAACAAATGTCAGTGTGGACAGAAAATGGATGTAAACCATCCTTTAGATGTTTATATTCTCAGCTATAGGAAGGCCATGTAAAGGAGAAATACCACTGTTTCCAACCGTTGGTAGTGATTGGTGAATTTGTAGGTAGAGGTTGCTTGACGATGCCATGACACAAAAGGTGATGAGTAGTGATGCAATGACATCATTGTGTGATGACATCATTGTACGTGCGCATGCATATCTCCATTTTCTAATTCAAGCAAACCAGACAGAATTCAATTTATTTAATAGAGGGTATTAGTTAGGGGCAGGCAGAGTATTCGGACAAAACAAGTATCCATTACGGATATTGTTTTTTTTTTTTTTTACAGATACGGTTGTCTTCTGATCATTGCTGCATTCCAGTCGGATGAGGGAGGTTCCTACCAGATTTCAGACAACAAAGCATTCCAGTGTCCAAAGCTCAAAAGATGACGTATACATAAATGTAGAAACCCATGACTTGAACAGCTATGCTAATGCAATTAGCTAGACTAGCTAATGCTAACGTTTAGTGATTAACCTGTGTGGGTACACACCTGTCTCTGCAAGCATAACAGGTTTTATTATCATGCCATGTAGGATGAATGTTACTCAACAATGTATTTCAATAGCTTAAAATTGTCTTGAGACGACTGTTTACCATTCACGGAGTACTTCTCCCTGTATGGTACCATGTTCGTGTGATGTCATATAACGCCTCTTGGTGAAGTCGGGGGTTGTTGAATTCTGCCAAAGTTTTCTAGTTGGAACTCCCAACATCACGTTGCATTCCATTGCACTTTTCCTAATAGGAGATTGGAAATTCCGACATTCCAAGTTGTCTGGAACACAGCAGAAGAAATTATCTGTAATCAGAGAGGCAGTTAGAGGGAAAACATTTCAGTAATTTCCTTTCATTTCAGTGGTTAATTTAGCTGCCAGTAAGTAATGAATGTTGTCCGTAAAGTAGTTCTGCGCCCATGATTGGATGTGATACACATTCGGACCCCCCTTATCTCTGTGGCAGACCAGAAACCAACATATTGGAAGTTATAAATAGTGGCTATAGTCATTGCAAAGTTCTTGCTTCATTGCAAACGTTAGAGTATATGTTTTCAGATCAAATTAGACAAATGTCAGCTCAAGAAAAAAAGACAAAAAATAAAAATATATCTTTGCTGTGAAACAAAGTTTGCCTGCTATAAAACAGTAAATATTTTGCCCTTAAAAGGATGCAAAAAGAAGACATCAGATTGGCCAAATGATAAGTTTAATTAAATATTGCTGTGAACATTCACCTGCTTTATAACACAGTTCTGTAAATAGTTTGTTTGCCCTCGAATCAGAGGATGGGACAAGTAAAAGACAACAGTAAAAGTATCAGATCTGTATTAATATATAAAGCACTGCTGGGTAGGGTGGGTCTTCTCTTTATAAAGCAGCTGCTGGGTAGGCTGGGTCTTCTCTTTATAAGGCTGCTGCTGGGTGGGGTGAGTCTTCTCTTTATAAAGCAGCTGCTGGGTAGGGTGGGTCTTCTCTTTATAAGCAGCTGCTGGGTAGGCTGGGTCTTCTCTTTATAAAGCACTTCTGGGTAGGGTGGGTCTTCTCTTTATAAAGCACTGCTGGGTAGGGTGAGTCTTCTCTTTATAAAGCAGCTGCTGGGTAGGGTGGGTCTTCTCTTTATAAACAGCTGCTGGGTAGGGTGGGTCTTCTCTTTATAAACAGCTGCTGGGTAGGCTGGGTCTTCTCTTTATAAAGCACTTCTGGGTAGGGTGGGTCTTCTCTTTATAAAGCACTGCTGGGTAGGGTGAGTCTTCTCTTTATAAAGCAGCTGCTGGGTAGGGTGGGTCTTCTCTTTATAAACAGCTGCTGGGTAGGGTGGGTCTTCTCTTTATAAACAGCTGCTGTGTAGGCTGGGTCTTCTCTTTATAAAGCACTTCTGGGTAGGGTGGGTCTTCTCTTTATAAAGCACTGCTGGGTAGGGTGAGTCTTCTCTTTATAAAGCAGCTGCTGGGTAGGGTGGGTCTTCTCTTTATAAACAGCTGCTGGGTAGGGTGGGTCTTCACCTTTTCTTCCAGCAGGTGATATCAAGACACCAGGAAATTACGTTGTGTTTCTGATGACCTCACTCAGTGTATTTTTGGTTTCTCTAACAGCGCAGAGAAGAACAAAAGTTGCAAAAATAGGGGAGAGAAAATCTAAAACAGAATGTGGGACTCATGATGAGGTGAGCGGCAGCCAGGTGACTGTAGAAGAATGTGGTGAAACTGTCAGACGCACATCCCCCTTCCCTTAAAAAGCGTGAAAATTTAAGAAAGTGAAATTTGATGGCAGCTAACTCAACCCCGAAGTGTTGCTTCAAACAAACAGCATCGCCGGTGCCATCGGTAATCAAACAAGCTTGGAAATTTATGAAACTATAAGGAGGGAGGCTTGACTATGGCACTCAAATAAAAAGAATAGAAATCAGCCTTCCTGTGAGGTGAGTTTGTAAGCGCAGTTACAAAAAGATTGTCAGAGAAGACTAGATTCATTATGGCCGCATTTGCCGTATTGTGAACTTAAAATAAACTAAAGTACTAAATGTGCAGTGCTAAAAAAAAGGTATGCAAGAATTCAGAGAGAAGTTACATTTCAAGTGTGAGATGAATGTTAGGGTCTATATATGCGCTTTCACACAATTATTCTGGTTGTCTGTCATTATAGAATAGAGTAGAATAGAATAACTTTTATTTTCCCGATAGGGAACTTACATTACAGGCATTTAGCAGACGCTCTTATCCAGAGCGACTTACACAACTTTTTACATATTATCTATTTATACAGCTGGATATATACTGAAGCGATTCAGGTTAAGTACCTTGCTCAAGGGTACAACGGCAGTGTCCTACCTGGGAATCAAACCTGCAACCTTTCGGTTACAAGTCCAGTTCCTTAACCATTATACTACACTGCCTCCCTATTAACAACTTCAGTTGTAGCATAATTATGAAGTTTAATGTAATCGGCTGCACTCGTTCTGTGTGCCAATTTGACGCCTCTATGTGGTAACTGCTCTCAGGCCGTCTCTGCCTCAGTGAATATAGCATTTTAGCCAGCTTCCGTCTTTTCCGATCTTATCATCATCCGATTACATATATCAGGGCTCCCCATACAGATACGATTATGAGTATAGCGAGGTCGGCATATTTATTACATTTATGTGTGCGACGTTTCTTTTTTTTTGTGTTAATACTAAGCAGCACTGACAAATACATGACAGTGAATAACAATACAATATTTGTAATGCACATCAGTTTACAAACTCCCTTTATTTAAAAGCAAACACCAGCCTTTTAATGAACCAGTCGGTTTAATGGGGGACGAGTTCAGGCGGCTGTCCTCCTCAGATGTAAATTTGTCGATTCCTGGCTGGAGCGAAGGTCAGCTGTTTTATGGCGAGATCGGTGTGCTGCAGCCAACTAAAGCCCAAATAATTGCCGTTCCGGGTATTCCCTGACAACAGTTGCCCGTGGAGGAGTTTCTCCAGAGAAGCTCCCCGCGAGCCGTAACAGGGGGTGAGATTTAGGCCAGTGTTGCAGCTGTGGCGACAGCTCTGGCTGTCTCGTCACACTAGACCAAAGTTCAGGTTCTGTGGGGAGGTATGGGGAATGTTCGTACCATTATATCGGCAACAGTGACACCAAATTCAATCAAATACAAGGCTCAGTTTGTATTTGATTATTCCACCGCGCTACTGTTCGTGGCAGAAGGTTATGACAATCTGAGCTGTCTGTTATTCTGTCGCGGTACTTTTATGGGCTGTACACCATTTCTAAAGGCATGAGGTCAATAGGAACGATCCAGTAGGTAATTTGAACAGCTACTACCTACTGGGTATACGTTGTCTATCACGCTGTTAGGTCACAGTGGTGATGTTGCTGTCCTTGTGAAGCACTGAGTGTTGCCTAGCTCAGTTTCTGATATCACGGTGGCATACAGGAGTGAGAAATCACACCTTCTCTAGCCAGTGTGTCCCAATGAGACTCAACACTGACTCAAAATAGATTTTCTGAACAGAAAAACAAACAAACAAACTGTTGGATGTTGTTTTTGGCTCTGTTCCCAGTACCCAGTCGAATAATTTAAAAAAAGATTAATTAAGTAAAAACCATAGACTGTATAAAAATATGGACAAAGTCACTGTGACGTCACCCATTGCCTTCCCATGGCCTCGTAAAAACCCAATTGATTCTCCAGAAGTATTTTTCGCCGCCGGTTTGTGCAAACTGCGTCTGCTCCGTGGAGCCGAAGAGGACTCAACCTGTCTCTCTGATTGGTCCTGAACAAATGCAAACTCAATCCAAACTCAATATTTTAAAAAAATCAGCACATGCAGAGGCATTAGATGAAGGAAAGGCACCTATTTGCAATTAAATTTTTTTGTGGGAAAAATGTATTGACTGAGTATTTTGACCACATTGCTGCCATTGACTTACATGGTGAAAGACCTATACTGGAGCCAATCGCAGTGGCGCTAATGAGCAACGGCACAATTGCCGCTCCCAGCCCAACCAGGAAGTGAGCTTCAGGACAAAAGCCCAGTCTTGGTCCCCTTGGTAAAAACATGCTGACCAAGGTAACGTGACAAAACAAAGCTGAAACATAGAAACACGCATGGCAAAAATTGAAATGCCAAGTTTGGCTTGGTGGCTACAATGAATCTAGAGAGCGTTCATTGGGGGAAAACACATTTTTCCAAGAATTCTCCTGACTTTGGGCTGTAGGCATAGATGTTTTTGTTATTTTTTTCCATTTCCCTTAAGGCACTGCTACACCAACTGCACCCATAGGCTAGGAGCACCAATGTAAAACTCCAAAAATGAAAGAACACAGTTCTTTAACGTACATAAACCATGAAAGGCTTTAAGGAATATGGAAGTTCAACAATCTCTTTCAGTCAGCAGTGCACTGCTGGATTTCCGTGCGCAGTGCAAGTTGCACAACCTTTCTAAAGAAAACGGGATGAGCGGATCACAGACCCGCCATGTTAAAGCTTGAAGAGCTCCTCATTTTGCTAAAGCTGGTCATATTCGTCGTCCTTTAACAATACGGCATGACCAGCTTAAAGCAAAGTAATCCACATGCTCAGATTTCCCTTTGTCCTCCGGAAAGTGACTTTCTGCAAAGCCCCGTTATCAAGGTGTGCATTTCGCGAGTTCGTATCGCATTGCCACGTCTAAATATAGAACGATAGCGGCAAGACCCGCTTTATTTTTGTTGCTTACTTTTGTAAAGGTTGAATAAGCAGGACACAGCGGGGGCCCGCATGCTCAGATTCTCCCAGGCAGAAGTGTTGGTTTATGGGGTGTAGAAAGCAGAAAAGAAAGGCTGCTGGAGTGTCTCGGATTTCTACTCGACAACCCGCCATCGCCCATTTCCCCTGGGCGTACACACTTCACAAGGCCCGCTCTCATGGAAACCCTTGTTTTTCTCCATTTTCTGAGGGTTAAGGAGTCTTTCTTCCTCTTCATGGTCCAGGTGCTCTGTAAGGGAGCCGCAATGAACACCTGCCTTTGGGGACGACGTCTCGAAATAAGAACAGAATCTTCAGAGTTGCGCACCTGTAATGGTTCCGCACGACAGAGGCAGAACGGTTTGTGTCAGTAATTTAAAAAAAAGAAATAAATAGCTAAATAAAAGGCATTCTTTAGTCTGCCACGTTCTTTTCTCTGGAACCGTAAGCGACTCCTGAGAAAAGTGTGCTAAATTGCCCCTATAAAGACACAAAACAATTGCCCCTATAAAGACACTAAACCGCCAAAATTTACGTAAGTAGGCGGTTTCTATCGCAAATCACGTCGATAGCGGACACCCGAGTGGCGCGCGCGGTCGTCGGCTCCCTCTGTCTGCTGTCTCGTTCTTTCACGCGCGAGAAAGCAGCGTCCGTTATTAGACACGTCACTCATCACGCCAGAGAGGAAGAGGAAGGGCTTGACCCGTACCTCACAATTTAACATAAAATACTTCATGTGCCATGTAACATCGACTCATCTGGGCTCCCATGTCTAATCGTCTCAGCCGGATAATCGTGTAAAATTATCTGACAAATGGGTTATGCGATTAAGCGGATTCTACTGTATCTAAAATGTTATCTTTTTCAGTCTTCCTTGCATTCCGAGTTAGTAATATGAGTATGTGATCAGTTTCATATTCCTGTGGCAAGTACAAAAGCCTGGAAACAGCCAGGGGGAGATTTGACTCCCTGTGTATACTAAGAATATGCTTGTTACAAGTATATATGCAACATTTACTGGAAGCACTGGTAATGATTATGCAGTCTGTAATTTCCCCTGCATGAGTGGATTTGGTCAATGATGTTTAATGTCTTGTCATCTAATAAAAAAAAAAAAAACACATGATAAAAAGGTTCTCACTAGAGGGCAGTCTCTACAGAAACATTTCAAAAGAGAGTGTTTATGATTCTCATAAATGAGGTACTTTGCATTTAAGTGTAGGAGAAACGTCCACAACGCATTCTGGATAATTCCGCAGTTGATCGACCGTTGGGGCAGGATACACTGATCCCAGAGATGGTTCTGGTTTTTGTTCCCATGCATCCAACCCCCTTAATGTATGTAATTGGATCAATAACTAGTTTAATAAATTTCCTAACAGTATATGCAGTTCTGATTACCCCCTCGTCGATTGTACTGTAATACTCTGGGTTTACACAGAAACATTTCCCTTCAAAATATTATAACAGCAACACAAGAATATGAAGTGCAATGTGATTCTCACTAAGGCTACTAACACTACTGATAATACTAATAATAATAATAATAATAATAATAATAATAATAATAATAATAATAGTTTCCATGTGCACTCAGATATACATTAGTAATATAATATATTTACCATGTTTATATGCTGTACAAAAACCAAGCCAGCTCAGCATCTGTTCAAGTCTAAATTAATGAACATGGTGAGATGAGGTCACATATTCATTTATAATGATTATGTTTGTTTCTTTTATGGGTAAATTGCATTAAGGGAATAATCTGGATTCCAAATCCAATAGCTCGGAGAGTCATCTGTCTCTCTGATCACCACAGAAAAGGCGGCTGCCAGATCCAGCCCAAAAATTAATTTTGGAGGGGATGGGAGGAAGGATATTTCCCTCTCAAATGTGACTTAAAATGACATTTATTTTCATTGAGAGCTTAATTACAAGTTAGCAGGGGTTTTCCCCCTCAGATTTTAAAGTCTAATGAAATACAGCCATTTTTTTCATGCAACTGTTTTATGGTCACAGCATGTCTCAGGCAGTCTTAACTACTAAGTAAAGACATGCCCAACTCTTAAGACATGTCAAACTATTAATGTTTTCTTATGGAAGCAGGTACATAGATTTTATTTGTACATATTTTACAAGTAATAACACTGTTTTGTTTGTATCTATCGTAATTGAGACACAATATCCTTTTTTTAAAGTAATTTGTTTATGTTATATGGCTAGTTTGTTCTCTAATTATTAAATAAAAAGAAAATGTCATCTTCCATTCTCTTATTCCTCAAGTAATTGCTGGACTTGCACGACGTTTATGATATACAGGCTGGTAGGGTTTTATTTGATGTGGGAACAAAGATGTTATCTTCCTTATAGGCAAAGACAATTTAGTTTAAAGGGTTAAATATGGGCAACCGATGACTCCCTTCAAAGGGCATTCAAAGGTAAGGCTCTGATTTAGGCTGTGATTGGTTGACAAGTCAATAAAAAATGTTTCTGACAATTCGAAAATATACAAGCGCACAAAGCGATGCAAATCCTATTTCTTCTTTGCACTGGAGCTTAAAATATATTCAGCTCTGTTAGCTGGGAGTTTAATTAGCTCTAGAGAGCGAGCAGCTCGGGCAGGTCGTCCTGCCAGGGTAAGCCCTTTTTCTCCCCATCAGCAGAGTGTGACATGTTCTTGTCAGCTTATATACTTATATAGTTTATTTATTTAATCTGAAAGGCAGACCAGTAAAAAAAACTAAGAAAAAAATAAATAAGAAATAACTTTTCGATCGTCTGAATCTTATTTTCACTTTGCGCGACAAACTGCCTGCAGTTGTGGCTTTTGCGTCCCAGTTTGACTGCTGAGTAAAGACAAATGTCATACGGTGTTTTATTTTTTCATTTGTTTTGCTTCCATTTTTTACTTGCGACGAATGAGCACATAAAAGGACAATTGGGTCATTACCAGGCACTGTTCAGCTCAGACCCACAACCAGATCGCTCACTTGGACAGGCTGATTGGTCACATGCTTAGTCCTTAATCTGCACTAATCAGTGCCTGGAAAATGCCCCTTAACTATTTTAAATGTCATCTGTCATATTCTGGAAGAGCAGTGGCAGTGTGGTTCCTTGAAATAAGAACTGATGCGTTGTAATTTTTTAACGGTATTAAACAAAGACAGTCATGGTAAAAAACTACTTTCAGAAACACAAATCTTTCATTTTCCTGAAGATTTCTTATCGCTTTGGGTGAAGTTGTCATGGTTTTGCAGCTCGCCGTTTCTGTTCTGCGGACGTTTCCTTTCGGGTCCGCGGGACAGCGCCCCTGCCGTGTTTTTCCGCCTATCCGCACTCATTCGTTTCACCTGTGATAGCGTCTGCTAGTTATTTAAGCGCAGCGACTTCCTGATTCTTTGCTTTTGTGTCTTACTTAGCCATGTTAAGCCAGGTAACGGATATAAGTTCAGACGACCACTTTGCTTTTAAGCTTTGCTAAAAAGCGGGACTTGCCTGTAGGTGCGCGTTTAAATATCCCTTTTTAAGAGTTTGTTTTTCTCGTTTGCAATAAAAAAAACGTTTCCTTGCCTTGTTTTTTCTCCTTTTTTTGTCATTTCTCCTGTCCTCCTGTCTTACCTTTTCTCGTTCTCGCTCTTTATTTTTGCTCATTCGTTCATTGAGCGAGAGGCCTTTCCTTTTCTCCTATTTCCTGCTCGAGTCTGCAAGCTTTTCGGCCACTTTTCTGGGTTGCTATTCTTTGGCTGTATGCTGGGAGTTATTTTCCCGTTTTGTTTATTTTTCTCTGCTCCGTTCGCAAAGTTCTCTTCCTGTCCCCTTTAGTGGTACTCCACCCTTGGAGTGCTTAGTGATCCCCTTACGGTCGCGTCTGGTACTCCGACCCAGCCACCTCACACACGTATATTTCAAAGATTTCTAAAATTCTCTAAAATAGTTTCAGGGAGTTCCTGGCTTCAAGAAAATTTTAATTTTGTTCCACATGGATTTTCCCTCTCCACAACTATTGTAGGATCAAAAGATATGAACCAAGTGCACTCGGTTCTAACACAGGGGACATCAGTCTGGTCTTTTTTTAAGCCAACAACCTTGCTCAAATCATTTTTTGGAATATTTTTAGGTTTCCACAGAGGTTTTCCTCCTGCATAACTGTTCAACAGTTCTCTCAATGGTCTTAGTTGCAATATGTATTAATTTCCTACTGGCCCAACATCAAAATGATGTCCTCCCCTCAAGTGTACGCCTGAGATGTTTTACTCCGATACCAGAGTAGTCACTTGGGCAGAATCTCACAATTCAAATGTTATTGGATGCTGTCTCTATTATCCCTTTAAGAGGATTTGCATGGCCCCTAATAGATGTTGACTTTATCTTGATAAACTGTAGACGGTCGGCTTTTTCCAAAGCAGAACCATTCATTGTCACATTCACTGACATGAGGGAAGCATTCCCTGCGGATGGCTGTAGTACACCCCTTTGCTTCTTTATTAATCCGTCTCTCATTCATTATTTTAATCTCTTGATGTTTATTGTCTGTTGTCATGTCTCCAACAGGGTGTAAATACCAGGAGTCTGTTAAGAAATTACAATATTAAAATGAATCTGCCAAAATGTGCTGTTGGACAGGCTAGGTTTCCAAATGGACCCAGTGGAAACGGCTTGTATTGATTTGGTTAAAATGTTAGGGGCGAAAATAGCTTTTTGGTGAGGTAACCAATGATTTAAACCAGGCGATATCCTAAATTGTATAATGGTGGAATGAATCTGGGATTGAACATGACACCTACACGAAAATAAAAATGAAATGCCTTTATTATTATTAATGTTAGTAAATCCACCCCCCCCCCCCCCCCCCCCCCAAAAAAATAAATAAAAAATAAAACATTAAATAAATAAATAAACTTCTACATCATCCTGCTGCTTTGACTGGACCCATAAGAGAGTGTGAAGAAAATTGATTTACAGATCATTTCAGCTACTGCACATTCACGGTAATGAGCTTCTCCTGAGCAGCGCTTTCAGATCGGGTTACCTTGTTCATAGGCTTAAATCATTATGTAGTGGAGTTTTATGGCGGTATATCAGTTTTGCTTCATTTTGCATTCACATGCACCTCAAAGGGGAGCGGTAACACTGTTTCGTCATTCTCATCACGTCGACACTCTCCGAGTTGTACATTCAATGGCCTGCATACCACTTTGATTGTAATTTTTATTTTTAAGATTAAAACTTGCATAATTCATATATTGCGAGAGGACGGAACAGCACTGGCATTTCATCTGCCCCTATTTACTCCTATATCTGCTTTCTGAATCATTGGCTAGTTAAAATGAATGCAGAAATATATCAATTGCACATTTTATACAAGTATTTTATTGAGTTTCTCCCTTCAATAGGGAGAAAATAGGAAGCAATGTTACAATGCTCAGGGACACGTCAGAAAGGTATTTGTGAGATGGTCCAAGAACGTGTCCCCTCATAGCTTTCACTTTTGTAAATATACATGCAATGTATTGATGTAAATATCCTCCATAATATTTTTTCTTTTATAAAATAAATGAGAACCAGCTAAATACTCCGTTTGAAAAAACTACTGGAGGAAAAAAAGCATGGTAACGGCAATGCGAATGTCTGCTTGGTGCAACATGCGCAGGTCCAATAGACTTTTCACGGCCCTCACAAATATGTGAAACTGTGATTAGCACAGTAGTCACAAGGAGTAAATGATGGCCATAGAGTGCATTTGGCGAAGCACAGTCACAGTGTGGGTCAGAGACTCCTACTGAGGGCAATATAAGCAGGAGCACAAGGATGAGACTCGCAAGGATGAGTGGCACAGAAGTCATTCTTCTTCTGTGGTGACTGAAGTGGGGAAAACAAACCAAAGCAACAAAACAAGGAGGGGAGAAACTGGGTCAAACAGGAGAAGAGGATGATCTGATAGATAAGTGAGGATTGTCCTGTCTGGGAGAGCGGTAAAGAGAGGGATGATGGGACTGGCGAGAAGGCAGAAAAAGATAGGATGAGACTCAGAAGAAAGTAAATAAATAGGCTCGTAGGAGGAAACCTGACCAACACAGACACTTTTCCAATCATTTCTTTGCAGTCAATAATTATTTCTGATTATAGTTGTGTAAAGGAGGAGCTATTTGTTTGGGCTCTTATAATTATCGTCATACAAGTAGCAAAGAAACCCTCGATGCTTCAGTTTACTGTGAATTTGAAAGTGGGAAAAAAACAATGAAAATTGGTTATGGGAAAGGCTGGTCATAATCCTTTGGTCACTCACTAACCAGCTCAGATATTCACCAGTGAGTCAGTGAGTCACACGTTAAACGATTCATTTACAGCTAAGCTGTGGAAAGTTATTAATTTGCCTCAATCAAATCATTTGCACGTTGGAGATTTCGGACAAATAATATGTAAAATGTATATTACGTAATTAGTTATGCCATGTGCTCTGCCTGAGTCTTGATAAATTGGTAGCGTGGTAAGCAATCAGTTGTAGCGAAGTCTAATAATTCAGTGATTATAAGTAACGGTAGGTAACCAGGAATTTTGAAACTTTGGGAACCGTGTCAAGCGTAATTAAACCATACACACCGTGTATATTTGCCTCTAAGGGCACTTTCCGCTATTCGGAGCCCGGTAGTTAGCTGGTGCGCCAAGGGGCGCTGTGGCCCTCAATAAATTCACGTCCCCCAATTTTCCAGGCGGCACGCTGCAGCTGTCAGGATCCACATCAGAACGGATTGCAGTGAAACGAGGAGAGAGTGACAGGGGGGGGTGCAGAGTGAAGGCAGCAGAAATGAGACCAGCGGGCGGCAGAGGAAAGCCGGTGACAGTAGCTGGAGGTCTCCCTGCATATCGTGCACCGGAGGTGACATCTATAGCTGGAGGACTTTGGTGCTCAGAGGATGCAACGGACACAGCTTGAGCTGTCAGGGGCCGTCCTGGAAGCCCGCCGAGCCGGTCGGGAGAGCCGCGCTGACAGTGTCAACCCGCGAGACTCACTGCGGGTAGATTGACGACTATGGTTTGAGACCGCAGACAACTTCAGTGCGAGGTGTCACAGCCATGAGGGTTCGGAAAGGCGTGACTGCCAAAGCCGATCTTGAATGTGTCACAAATAGAAATCAACAAAGGCCACCACGAGTCTATCTACAGAGTATAAATGACCAGCATAATATGACTCCCTGCATAGAGTAGCAGAGTAGAAAGTTGCTGCGGGACAACCCTAAAAAACTGCATGATACAATACTTTATCATTAGGCCCCGGGCTAGTGCACAATCTGACTGGGTCCATTTGGAAACCTAGCAATAATAATCTCTAAGGAAATACTGGTGGGCAATTATAGGACTGCTTGTAAGTTCTGGGCCTTCAGAAATACAAATTGATAAATATATTATAATAATAACATCGAGGACAGGTGTTTTTAGTGGAGTAGAAATATTACTATCAATTATTGTATTAGTACAATTGCACATTATTGGTTGTACTTTCCGCCATTTCATACTTTGTGCCAAATATTGAGGAGATTTTGAGAGCAATTGCAGAATTAACAAAATTGTCAGGAGAGGGCTTATTTTGGACAGGTCTCTGATAAGGTTACATGAGGCTTTGTGGCTTTATCAGTCCAGCTAAAACGCGTCCAAGAACCAGAATCAATCATTTATTGGCCCAGAATCAACCGTGACCTCTGACTTCTACAGAAACGATGCACAATTTGCCATCGCATTAAAAGAGGGAGATAGGCTTTTAATTGCAAGGTCTCATCTCATCACATAAAAGCTCCTACTCCTCAAAATAGGTGCAGTGCAGGGATGAGCCTGCAAATGCCATCAGAAATAGCAAATTTCAGGAAGGAATGGGATAACAATAGGTAAAAATGAAAGAAATAATATTAATAATAATAATAAAAATAATAATAATATTATTATTATTATTTTTATTATTTTGTTGTTGTGCTTCCTACAACATCTCTGAAAGATGCAGAGAAACTTACCAAGGTCTTTGTCTTCAGCCTTTGATCATTGCAGTACTTTACTGACTGATATCTACATGGTATTTTGTCCACTGTCCAATTACTCTAGAATGCTGCATTGCTTTTTTAAATTGACACATTAATTGCACAAAGGTTGATTGCATATCAGTGGTTAACTTCTTGTCACTGCCTTCCCATAGCACACAAAGCAGACTTCAAAGTTATGGTCTATTTTACATACGCACGCACACACACACACGCGCGCACTGAGAGAGAGAGACTGAATTAACTTAATAATTTCCAAAAAAACTATACAGTAATAATGCCCATAATTTCTATAACTGAATGTTATTAATATTTTAAACACACAAGGCCACAAGCAATCGGATTTTTGATTATTTATTTCTAAATGTAAGTAATTTGATTGCCATGACATGCAAACTCCTGTAGCTTGACAGCTCAGCCTGGTTTCAGTCAGGGAATCTAGCTATCAGATGAATAAATATGCAACATGATAAGAACTGGAAGCCACTTTGTCCGATGCACTTTTACATGTTTGATGCAATATCTGGCCTTTGGTTGCTGGGCTCCAAGTTCCCATTTTGCCAGAAAAATTTTTTTTTTTAAAAAGATACTCGCACATGAAGACGTGTGCGTGTGCTGTAAATGATTTATTAAGTGCACAACTCGTGCTAGAAAACAGCCCGTATAAGCTTCCATCTTGAGAGGACAGAAATAACAAATCCACTGCCCACACGCCCCACCCCCCAACCAGGAAACGGAAAACATGATGTGGTCAAACCGCATAACATATGGCTCAGAGGAATTTCTGTAGGCAGTGGTCTACCGTTGCTTCGATACCGCTTCTGGTGTGATCAATAACAACACATTAATAATGTCTGAATCAAACCTTGTGGTTGCCTTCAATGGTCTCATTATTGTTCCTCTGAGGCCCCAGCAAACCGAAAAAGCAAAATAAAGAAATAATAAATAAATAAATAAAACCCAAGCTTGCCATGAAATGAAACCAGTAACTAGGCCTCATTCCAGGTAATGGCCCTCTTAGTCAAAGTAATTTGGAATTCCGTTGTATCACATTACCGGCCGATTAACCATAGCCTGAAACGCTCCTTTTGAAGTGGTATGTTGTGGGGGGTTTTTTTGTTTCTTTTTTTTTTCTGTTCATAAGCAATTAGGCATTACGACTACAATCATGCAAGCTTACAAATGCTTGTATTCAATGCTTCATGGTTGTAATTGATGTCGTATAGTGGTGCACCAGTGCTCTGCTCCAAATAAACTCACATGTACATACTGTAGGTAAAGAAAATAACAATAGCATTTGCCTGACAGTTTATTCTCTGTGCTTATTCCTACATTTTTTTAAAATCTACATCTTGAGGTAAATGTAGAGGCTAATGTCAGCTAAATGTTCATCTTTGTTGCATGCATGAAAAAAGTGGAACGTTGGATCGTCAACTTAAAATTCTTCTTCAATTGCTCACATCTAAGCATTTCAATTTGACACAACTAAGTTACATTTAATTTACCTATTTTTTTGAGTTCATCTAACTGGTGTTTATTTATAATTGCAAATTGAATTTTTCTCTTCAACATGAGTTACACAACTTTCTCATTTTTTCATAGTAAACCCATTGATACAGCTGGATTTTTTACTGAAGCAATTCAGGTTAAGCACAGTGCTCAAGGGTACGGTAGTATCCTACCTGTGAATTGAACTTGCAATCTAGTCTACCATCTTAACAGAACAGAACAGAATAACTTTTATTTTCCCGATAGGGAACTTCATTTGTAGCCACCAGCAACAACAAAAAAAAACATAAACAGCGGGGCAGACCCACAACACACAAACAAACATGTCGAATAATACAGCCAAACGTCATGCTTAAAAATAGCCCCCGCTGTCCCGAGATGTCCAATGTCATCAACCAGTCCAACACACAAACTCCGCCTCCACGACTTTCCTCCATAGGCTACACGCTGTGTCGCGGTCTCTGTCCACCGTCGTACACCATTGCACCGTACACCATTATAAAACTACTACCAGCTTGAGAATTTGGATCAAAGAACAAAGACTTATTCGGCTATTACCTCATCTATTTTAGTTTGACTAAATGGGGAAAAAAACATCAAATGAACAAAGAAAAATTTTAACCAATGCAAGAAAATTGAAAGTGTATTTCAAACTGCTCTGTTGTATTACTTATTTCAGTGTAATCGTTGCACGTATGAATTGCTTATGCTAAGGCGTGTTGGGCCATCTCCGTTTTTGATTACCTTGGCTGCTAAAATTTGTCAACCGATCGACGGTGGCTCACGTGTTTTGTCTTGCATTTCACATTGCATCTTGATCCTGGAGCGTGTGCTTCCATCCGCTAACGCCCCGACGATGTCGCACTGACTGCTGTCCCTCCCTCACGTTTCCGTGCTGACGTCGCCTTAGATCAATCATGTCGATCGTCACTGTTGACCGCGAATCGTTAGCTAGCCGAGCTGAGCACCCACGCACCACATGTATCCCAACAACACCCACGCACCACATGTATCCCAACAATATGTATCTCCTACTGGAGCCACATTAGTTGTAATTCTAGGCAACCAGACCTGTCCATGACTTTCATACTTGACCATATGCATGCTGGGATGTTGTTCTCTTCATTAAAGGAAGAGCCACTCCTGTGTGGTAGAATAATTATTTTTCTATGTATCCCACCATTTCCCAAATATTCAAGTGAAAACTAGCAAATTACAAACAAAGCCAGTGTAATGATGTGGTTTTATAGTCATTATATAAGGTTAAAATACAACAAGTTTTTCCCCATTTTAACACATTCATAGTGTGTGTGTGTGTGTCTGTGTGTGTGTGTGTGTGTGCATTAGTGTGATTAAATGATACATTACATAGTTCATCCTTGTGTAGTATTGTATCTTCTCAATGTGTAACTTTCAGTGCATTATTGGTGTAGCTTATGATGTATTCTGTTGAATGTAAGAAATATAGACGTTTCAAATATTTTAATAAATATTTTAAGAATTTTTGAGAATTTTATTCTTGAATCATCTTATTGTTGAGTATTTCTCCCTTAAATAATTTATTTTTGAGGAGTTTAAAATGGTTAAACCCCTATTTAAGGGTTATACCTGACATGTTAAATCCTTTTTTCCCCCCGCCAAGTGTTGCCTTCTAAGGCCTCCATTGTTGCAGCCTGAGGCAATCTTGTGTTTTACCTCGAGCAATATTCTTATGTTGATGTATTGCTTAAATTATAGCGAGTTTTGCACTTTCTCATTAACAAAGGCATGCTCTCCATGACAAATGCATGTGTAGGAATTACACCACCCCAGTGCCTCCACTGGATGAGACCTGGTCCCCATAGACCCTGATGAAAGGTGAAAAGGGAGCTATTATTTGTTAGCTCACAGCAAAACAGGCAGGTACCCATTATCCAGGGGTGAACGGCACGGCATTAGCCCTTTAGCTATTTTCTCCTGATTTTTCCCCTCTCCCGTTTCTAATTTCCAAATCTCCCCCGTTAAAGCGAATCGCCCGTTTTCACCGGTAACAGAACCTTAATAAACAGAATGTTTAACCCCGATATGTGGAATGACTTAATCGTGCATTCGTCCAAGTGCTTTGTGCGATATTGTTGGGCATCAGCGCTAATTTAGAGTCCATGATATGACCTCCCCCCCCCACCCTTAGCTATAATGAGCACCATCTAAACACAGTGCCCTCATATTTAGGGCAGCCATTTTATACATCTGTGCCTTTTGCGTGGTTCATAATTGCCCAAAGAAGACAGGCCGTAGTCCTCAAGAACAAAAGCTTTCAGTTGAGGACATCGCCATTTATTTCTTTATTTGTCTATTTTGCCGCAGTCACTGAACCAAACTTTTCATCCCGGAGGTGCTTAACGTCTCAAAAAATGCTTGCTAGTCAAAATCCTCCACGGGACCATCCTCTGGTTGCCAACTAATGAATACAAATGGGGCCACATTTACATGTACCCAGTGCCTTTACCTCCACTCTGCTTTCAGAATGCACACTTTGTCATCCCCTTGTGTTCCTGTTGGACACTTAATCATGTGGAATTACCATGCGCACGGCGGCTGGAAGCTGATCCTTGATCTCGCAGCTCTTACCAGCGGTGGAAGACGCCGGGTGAGATTCCGCTCGAGCCACGTGGCGGTAATTGCCGTTCGGAGTGCCGGGGCTGCCTGTTTATGCGGTTAATCTGCATAATCTACCATCTCTGCCAAATTACCTTTCTCATCTGCGCACCCGGATGCTGGGGATTCAGCAGTTTAGCCAGGGGTTCAATGGGAGCGATATGCCAGGCGTTCCCAGAAGGATTTACTTGGAACTTCACAGGCCCTGGGGTGCTAACTCCAGGGAAGGAGCCTTCTCCTCTTCTGAGGGTCGGATGCTTGCCGATCTTAACTTTGTGTCACCTAATTTGGCCAATGTGCCAAATTCTTTTTCATCTTTTCATATAAATGAGACATTGTTTTGCGAACCATTTTGCCCTTAGAGAAAATCTGATGGCGTGGCAGTCTCTAACAGTTGTAATATTGGGACTAAAAAAATGTATATACATATAAATAAATAAGGAAAATAAAGAACAAAAAAACAAACCAAAAAAGTTTAGGAAATCTTTTGGAGACATTTTATAAATGCCTGGAGAATATCAGAGATGCTCTGGCACACCAGAGTTTAATGAGGTGTGATTTACACAGAGGAACAAAGAGTTCCTTACTGGATTATTATGTTATATTCTACTGGATATTTATGCTTATAATTGTGAATAAACACTATGAAATTAATCTGTTTGTATGTACCACGTCTTGCTTCAGACCACAAAACCCTGAATGCCCCAAACCTGTCACCATAAAGTTGGCTGGTCATCACAAACTTCTAAAGTATCTAATATATCCTTGCACATAAAAACTGTCCGGGTCAATCGAAAGCATACACTAAACCTGAAATAATATCCAAAAAGGGAAAGGGCAAAATATTTCAGAAGTCTTCATGAATTTCTCCTTTTTTTATTGTTTATTAAGGATTAATGAGTTAATAAAATGTTTATATCCTCATAACCCAGTGGTTATAGGTTATATTCCCAGGTTCAGCTTTGCTGTTGATTCTGAACATTCAACCTGTATAAATGGAAATACTCTCTAAAAATTTACCCTCTGTACATCAATAAAAGCAAGCATATAATAATAGATGTTATTCATTTCTGCATGGTTTGTAATTACTAAACCTGACCATGACATTATTGATGACCACTACAAAACAAGTTAATTGCAGACTGGTCCCCTTCGCAAACAATATCAACACTCAACCATTGTGAAACACTGTGTGCCAACCTGTGGGTGCTGTACAGAAATAAAGATGGTTTGATTTTAACCAAGAGCATGTACACGAGAAGTCTCTTTGAATGAAAGAATAATGCATGAGTCGAGTCTCACGGGGGGCAGCTGGGGGAGATGCTTGGATTGGTTAAAGCACAGCAGTCAAAGAGTTGTTCAATGCTGCGATCCAGGTCAAATTCAGTGCATTCCTGTTTCAGCACGCCTTGATCCACGCGCATAAAAGACCCAACGGAAACGGCTGAACATAACCATACTGCATTGCACCCTGTATGTTTCATTACAGGTTAGTACACAAGGCAGGATGAGGGCTGCTCTGATCCCACCTGCCGTATCCGCAATGTGGTTAGCGATCGCGGTACATCTAAATACGTCTAAAAAAGAACCGAGACAGTCATCTCAACTTCAGCAGCAGTGGTGAAATAAAGATTCTATGGGCTATTTGTGTTTTCTACTTATTGCACATCATGGAAAGTGCTAGTGATTATAATTTAATGATAATCCTTTTAATTCATTCACAATGCCCTCAAAAATTCATAATGCATAATTTTGCTCTTTACTTCTCCGGAGGGTTTATTTTTCTAATGCATTGCGATTTTTTGGAAAGCATTCACCCGGAATTATGCCAAAAAATATTAAGTTAAGCAATCTAGTACAGCTGTTGTTTTGTCATTTGGCTTATTCAAAATGTTGTTTTTTTTATAGTTGTTTTATAGCTGTTATATAGTAAATCAGTCCAGTGGAATTTATTTCTCTCTGAACCTGGGTCAAGTTGATGCTCAGCTGCCTAGCAACGCAGTGTTTATTTTATTTATTTATTTATTTATTTATTGCTTTGTTTTGTAGATATTGGAAACCATTTTCTTTTTATATATAGTACCTGTGTATGATGTTCTTGTCTCATTGTATTTAGATTATGGAGTACATTTTCGATAAGGTTCTAAAATATAGGAATAAAATGATCACAGATGTATTTATTTATTTATTTAATGCTAGAGGGACTGAGGACAGAATGTACGTATCTAGTTACCTAAAGTGGGCACATGTTAAATAATGCAGGACCAACTAAATTGGCATGTCATTAGTTCAACAGGGTTTATTCTGGCCAGTGCTTTGTTAGGTGACCTTCAAGAAAACAACTTTGTTGACAGATACATATGCTAGTTCTATTTTCTTTTAAATGAGAATATACTTTGCAGCAATGTGTTCGTTTTCATAGTGCATTACCACATGCTAGCTTTTAAAAGCTAGTACCACGGAGAAACTGGGTAGAGAGTACAATAAAATTATGCATGAGGGATATTGAAAAATAGAGATAGAATTAGACAAGTATTGTTCTTATCAATCTCAACCTTTGACAGATTCCAATAAAACCTGACCTTTTCATTTAATTCTGATATATTGCCCAGGTTTTGAATTATAACCTCTGATCTGGGTCACTGATAAGCGGCATGGCTTGATATTAATTTATCAAAATAGCATATTCTTACCATCAATCAGTCAAAGTATTGTGCTGAATTACGACGTGCTATTTAAGATCTTATAGCTGCACATATAGGTATTAAGAATCATTTCTATTCCAGTGGGTTGCAGTCAATAACAACTGAACATTTAAGAGACACTCTTCTAGTGTCTACAATAATACTGTCAGCCTTTTGCTTTGCCTTTTTATGAGTTAGACTCATTATAACATCATTTTATTTTATTTTTTCAAAAAGCCTTGTTCTTCCAGAGGCTGTGGTTGAGACTTGAATTCAAGAATCAGAATTAGAATCAGAAACACTTTTTATAGTCTCTCTCAGGAACATGGGAAATTGTCTTTGATATAGGCTCACATATGATATGAAAAAAACTTTTAAAATTTTTTTTTAAAAGCAATAAGTTATGGTCAATCAATGGCTATTATCTCCTGTTAATAATATTTATTGTTGAGGGGATGAATGATTTTTTTGCAAGTACTTTTGGTGGCAAGTGGTACAGCATAGCACCGTCCAGGCGTGTGCAGCTGTAAGTGATTATGAAGGAAGTGTGTTGGGTCTGGTGTTATGAGTTGGCCTTTCTTTCAACTGACTGGATGTTTTACTTTTGTAACCGAGGTAACCGAACCAGGATGTTATATTAAGGTATGAGTGTGGAGTCAATGTGGGATTTGTAAACAGTTGTTAAAATGTTGCTACTGACGTCAAATCTTTTCAGCTTCCTTACCAGGTGCAGATAGCTGCTGGGCCTTCTTACAGATGCTGTCTACGTGTTGAGAGAAAGGTAGCTGACAGTCATTCTCAATGTGCAGATATTTTAACGATTAGACCTGCTCTACTACCTGCCCCCCCTAGGCCGAGGGGTTCCAAAAGAGGATGGGGGGAAGTCCAAAGGACTCCTTCTACCACAGTACAGCTCCGTTGTTTTGGTGATGTTACGCTCCGGAAATGTACCGTGATAAAAGAAACTGACGTATACAAATGGCCCGTCTCAGTTTTGCCCGTGCAAGTTTTGCCCGCTCTTCTCGTGGCTTCCCTCTCTCCTCTGCCCCGGCATCGCTCAATCTTCCTGTCATTTCTTTTTTTAAAAGGCAGAATAAGAACATGTGTGCATAATTCTCTAGTTCCCACCGGCTACCCTGTGCTCCCCTCCTCGAAGCATTTACCTCCCACCTCTACACCTCTAGCCCATTTCCCTGTGCCCCCAATTCTGCTCCAGCCCACTCTGTTCCCATTCCACTGGTCCTGTGTCACCCACCTACTCATATCTTCTGATATTGGGGTCATTATGCTGCAGCCCCATTTCATTAACAAATTGGTTGTTGAAAACTTTGCCTTTTCACATTCATTTTTCACTCAAACAGTCCTCATCATCAGAGCACCAAGCTTATTGGAAATAATTTCAAAATATTCAGGGAAAATGAAAGCATTTTACAGAATATTTGAACACAAGGAGTTGACTAAAGGCACACGATGAATGTGAAGCCTGTATAAAACATGCATACACTGGCAAGTCTAACTGAAAGGGCAGATGACAAAATCCTTTGCATTTAGATATTTTATTACTTGTGAGATGCAGAATGTAATACTGTTTTTGCTGAAATGTATCAGATTTTACTCTAGGTATGTGTCACAGTAAAGAAGAAATAAATGAAAAACTTTTTTTTCTTTTCTCTCAACAGTTACGCTTCCTTCCACTGCATCATCCTCCTGTTTTGGAGAGCTTCAATAAGCATGTGTCTCTTCCAAAGTACATGCTCCCAGCCACTTCTTCTTTTTATAATGCACTTGCTGAGCTGTGCTGTGCTGTGCTGAGCTGAGCTGAGCTGATTGTGTGCTTTAGGCAGTTTAGCCAGACTGCTGGTTTCTGCCCTGTGGAGCTGCTGACCACAATCTCCACTGCCAACCTACTGCTGCCCCCAGTCTACACTGCCCCCATCAGACCAGGGGGTGTCATTATACTGATATATACACCCCCTGACATACAGTATATACCCATAGCTGTGTATGCCTCCACCACCTTCCTTGTCTGCAAACGCAACAGTCGACCCATTCAGTCTCTGGCCAGCCCCAGGTCCTAACTACCCATTCAAACCAGAGCACATTGTTCTCAGTATAAGATAGATAGATAGATAGATAGATAGATAGATAGATAGATAGATAGATAGATAGATAGATAGATAGATAGATAGATAGATAGATAGATAGATAGATAGATAGATAGATAGATAGATAGATAGATAGATAGATAGATAGATAGATAGATAGATAGATAGATAGATAGATAGATAGATAGATAGAAAGAACTTTATTCACCCCAAGGAAAATTGCATTTCCAGACACAATCATGCTGGACTGGAGTTGGCCTCGGCATAAGGTCCAGAGATCAATGTAGTCGTGTGGGGCACTGAGCTCCTCCACAAGACCCCCCCCCCCTGCTCTGTTCATGGGATCTCAGGCTTGGATCTCAGCAGCCTTGTGGCAACGCTGCACCTTCCGTGGGGCCTGCTCTTACACTGGATCACAGGTGTTTTTGTTTACCTCGCCAAGAAACAACTGCAAATAGGAAATAAAAAAATGGCTTTGTACAAAACACAAGTGGCTTTGCTTCAGCAGCACCACTAAGAAGTGTACTACCATGGAAATCACACTGCTCAACTCCACCAAACGCACCACGGGCCCACATGTATAAAAGTCTGAGTAAAAGAATGCGTAAGAGAATGCTCAGGGAGAAAGTTGGAAATCTGCTTACGCAAAGTTTTGCATTTTCTCCCTCTGGCTTTCGATCAGTGTAGCCATATCATGCTGACTCCAAACACTGCATATGTACGGTGTCCAGCATGTGCAGAGGTACGCAGGTTCTCTTATTTTATACATCTGAATTTCTGTGTGGAAACTCACTTACGCTGCTTTCTGAGGGCATTTTTCTGCTCAGCACTGTTTATACATATATATCGAATACTCCCTTTTATATGTTTAGCTTCTCCCAACAGTACATATCAAGACTACAGTAGTTTAAATTCAACATCAAAGACATCATATCATAAACATATCCAGATATTTAAGGTAGCATCCCAGGTCAAGTGAAGGTACTAACATAAAGTGGCAGGGCACTATATAAGTGATTCAATTATTGTAAAATTATGTTTCCGCTATCTTGTGTGCTGCTTAAATTACTTTATTTTAGGTTGTGTTCAATGTAATTTATTAATATTAAGATTAAAAACGTTTTCAAATGAATATAAGAATGAATCATAAATGAAACTGCTAATTAAGCTTACAGAATTTACATTACCTCAGACAACTTAATTTTATTTTTTAAGGAATGGATGTGAATGCATTAATGTGAACAACCCTCTTATCTTTTTTTATTAGCACAAGCACACCTCCGAGTGGGCATGTCCGTCTTAAGGACCTCAAGCAGAAAGCTCTCAAGAGATTGAAATCCCAGATTAATACTCAATTAGCAGCTCAATCAAACATAATTAATTAGCAATAATAAAAAAAACAGCGTCCACAGTAGTACTGCAGTGACCCGCAGTGAAGACAGTTTCCGTTGGCTGCTTGGTGGTAGTTGAGTTTGAGTGATCGGACCTGCTCCCCACATATTCGCTGCTCGACGCAAGTGCACCAACCTGACAAGCGTTTGTCCGGTTACAGCAAATATTGCTCTTTTAAAGGGCTCCAGGGAGCTACTCACTGAAAAGAAGATCGATAGCTTATTATACAAGTATCTTTTAAGTATGTATGCTGTACCTCTTTACTGTTTGGTTTTACAAAGACAATTTCACATATTTGCACTTCAACCAGGGACGAATGTTGAAGACACCAGTCGTCAACTGTGTCAATTGTAGCCTTTTATTCGGTGTACCATCCTAACAATAACCATGTCGATGGCTGCTATCGTTTTTGGCCATTATTAAGTGATATAATGGCTAAGAAATTACTCGTGCATCCAAGCAAACACATTCCTCAAGTTTTGTTGGAGCCCACTTTAGGTGTGTTTAAATATGATTTAGATTGCCGGAATGTGCACTCATTTCAACGGTAAAATGTTAGCTCTATTACGGGGCCAGTATAAGACACAAAATAGCCAGTCAGGGGCCTCAATGTAGAACCGTTACCTGATACCTGCACATGCTCAGTGTGACATCGGCCTAATCAGAGTATGCACATCATAAGAGGACGTGGGTGTAATTTAGTCCAGGATTTGACTCCAAGGATGAAAAATGATAAATTCTAGATTACAATGAAAATATTAAATCAGTTGCAAACACAGTGAAGTTCACAAAGTAGAAATATGACAGGATGGAGAATAAAATGAATTTCACCGTTTGCTTGAAAGTTGAATTGCATTGTGAGTGCATGATTCATTCATCATGTACAGGGCCTGGATATTAGTATGAAAAGCAGATATTTTATGTGAGACAGAAACTGTCATGCACATCAAGGAAAGTGCATTGTCTGGTATGAACAAGATTTATAAGTCACTTATCAGGAGGTTTACAGCCAAATTGAAAGTTTCCTGCATTTATTTATTTATTGCATGTGAATGCAATCTTACCTGTGTGATTCAACTGTTTTGTCTAGGACAGTTTGGTTCTTTAAGCACATACTGTTTCCTTTGAATTACATGTTGATGGGAGCACATTTGTGAACAGGATATTATCTCAGAGTTGGTGTTGTTGTTAGTTTGATCCCTGATCTTTAAAAACAATTCTTCATGATTTAAGTATAAGTGTACATAAAAATATCTGTAATTTAATTTTACTTATAATAATTTATTATTTTTACTTATAGTATGATAGCCCTGTTAGGTCACTAAAATGTCAAAGTCAAAAACCTTGATTTGAGGTTTTGTAACTTGTAATCGGTTAATATGTGAATTCACATGTCCCAGCATGCAATGGAAAACAATGTGTGAATGTGTTTGCAGCGTGCGGACAGATTCATTGGTCTATTAAAAAAAGGCTTCGACAGCTACACATAACGGATTCACTTACCCAATCACAGCACTGAAAGACCTACGTTTATACATGTATTAACATATTTGATATCAAAGGGTTTTTTTTCTGTCTTCTTCAGAGCAACGCCTTCTAACATTCTAAACAAGTTCTTCTTTTTTTTCTATTTCTAATGGCGATGTGCTGCGAACCAATTTTCTGTCAACATCATTTGCATTTACACTGTCTTCATCACAATTCGAAAGTAGATCTCAGCCAGACAGTTATAAATCGATATGCCAGGCAGGTTACTGGCTCATATTTCGAAGGTGTGGTGGCGGGGGGGACTTAACCTTCATTGACATGCAGGTTGTTATCAAAATTGGTCTCATGTCTGAAATCCAGACTTTATATTAGGCTTTAATCACAACACTTCCAAAGGCTGACGATGGCGCGACCTACTGCATTTAGAAGAGTGTTGGTTTAAGGCAGGGATACTGAAATGTGGCCCTCGAGGCCAGTGCTTTTCTTTTCTACCTGATAGTTAATTGATCAATTAATGCCAGTAGTTGACCAGAGATTGAACTCACCTGGTGTCTCACTCCCAGGTATAAATGAGTCCTGAATAGAGGGGAAGGAATGAACACCAGCAGTGCTCCTGGCTTCGAGGGCCAGATTTGAGTATCCCTGGTTTTAGGCTGTATTGCAGAACGCTATTAATCATTGCTGACTGGAGGGAAGAGACGTGTCTGTGTGACATGAGCCGCGTTGCAGGTAGTCTTATCTCTTTTTTTTTAACCAGTTATTGCCTCGTTTTTCTTCTTTTCTCCCAATCTGGAATGAGTGACCAGTCGTGTACTGAGGCCCTGTCTTCTCAAACATCCTCTGTTAAAGCCCGTGCTGCCTACAAGTCCGCATATCTTTCCTGGTCTTTTCGCTTGATTCTTTCTGGGGGTCAGATCGATGGGAGAAGTAAAGCCACTTTGCACAATAAGATGAGGAGAATCAGTTAACTGGGAAGGAGACTCTCCCTCCCTATGGCTACTCGTGCAGTGCCCTGTGGGGCCGCTAGCCCTGTTCGACAGTGCCGTGGTCAACGTCACTCCAGACTGTGAAAACCATGCATGAAACCCCGTGACGTACATTTGCAGAACGAGACACCCTGGCCGCATCTAAATCAGCGCACTTGTCTACTATTGAGGATGCCATTTGAGTATACTTTTTTTTAAAAGCCTGGATGATATACTTATTTCCGGGTTTTCGCTGATAATAGTATGGAGGATATTTTTTTGCATACTGTGTGTCACTAAACCGTATTCAGTAAGCAGTATACAGTATGCTAGTACGCAGGACGCTGGAGATAGGGCTCTGATTCAGACACAGCCCGCCTGAAAAAGGTCTATCTTTGAGGGTGTGACTGCATGTCTGACACTGGATGCTAGTTACCCCAGGCTCGGCATCCAGTGGTCATTGCTTGTTGGGCGATTGTTCGGTTGGCGATAGTGCAGAGTGTACGTTGGCTCCATGCATGACACTGTGGGTCTTGGTCACTGGGTGTTTCTGCATCTCATTGCACACCAGCGACCTCTCCTGGTTGATTGGACACCTGCATGAAGACAGCACAGCCCAGGTGGTGGACACGTGATGTGACCTGCAGTGACGAGACCAATCGAGAAGCATAATTTGACAAAATTGTGAGAAAGGTAAAATAATTTAAATAAAGATATAATGCAATGTGCAAAGTAGATTTTTATCTAGCTAATTAAGATAAACTGACAAATATGGAAAAGAGCTGATGTTAAGAACAGACATAGAAAATAACCAATAAAGGCGCAGATGTCAGGTCTATTGGAAAATCCATCCAACCACAGAGAAACTGTCACTATATATATATTCTGAATAACTCCATATTTGAAGGGTTTTTGATTCTGCATAGCATGTTTTTAAGATTAAAAAGCACACTGCAGGAGACATTATTTTTTTGTTGTCAAGTATCTGTTCAATCGTTCAACACACTCACCCCTTTTAGTTAATCCCTTGCATTACAATGTTTATTGCTGGTTAGAAACCCTCCCAAATCAGTTATGTTCTCTGCATGTGCTCCCTATTTACAGATCATTCATTTTTCAATTTATTCAAATTTTTAATTTATTAAAATTTCATCTTTAAGTCTTCTCTCTCTTTCTCTCTGTCTCACTCTCTCTCGTTCTCCCACTCTGTTCTCCGTTCTTCTGTCACTCTCTTTTTCGCTCTCTGTCTCTGGATATTTTCATTTTCAGTGCATTCATTTCAGTCGTTTAATACAACAGGAGAGCTCAGTTCTCTTCACTTAAATCACACTGAACCGATAGAAGCCATGTCCTAATGTGAAGGAAGCCTCACTTGAGCGCAGTGGCCTCAGTGGAGTACAATCATGTACTCAGTGGAGTACAATCATACTAATACTAGCAAGGAGTTTGGAAAACAAACAAAATGTGTTTCACAAAGACAAAACTAGCTTTCAGAGGGGAGAAGTTAGCCTCTGATGTCCAAAGGGGAAATAAGTGTTGTCATGTTCTGTTCTTTTTATAATTGTTTCTATTTTTACTTTTGTTTTGTTTGATGGTGTGCTCAACCCCACACTTAAAAATTAATGATAAAAAAATGTACTTTCAGAATTAATGAAGCAATACATTCACTGAGCAACATCTATAACACAGAGACAGAGGGAGAGAGAGCAGTTGCTTTTGTTGTTGTTACCACAGTTAGATAAAGCAATTAGGCTGATTTATTTACATTCATGTTCTAGTGTATCTTTGCATTTCTGTATGTATGCTTTGGCAATGTTTACAAATGTATTTCATGCCAATAAAGCATTATGAATTTGAGAGAGAGAAAGAGAGAGCAAGAAACCTCTCAAATCAAGTCTGCAGCCAGAGAACAATGTAGGCCTACTGTTTGTACAAATATGATGTCATATGGCTAAAGAAGATTCCTTTTTACGAAATGAACAAGTGAATACTCCGATGACCTGGGGAATACTGGGGGGGATTATGGGATATGTACATATGGGAATGTAAACAGAAGTGACCCCTGACCTTTCTCCCTGCCCCATCCCAAGTACTGTAAGAGTGGCAACTAAGACTACTGACATTGATTAATTTAACACTAACATCCTAGAGCTGCATGTACAAATTCTCCATTTTCATTAGAAATTGGTGGACAGCCAAGAAGCTTGCCTAATAAGACAAGGGAGAATTGCAAAGCGTCCATGCTATTTCGGTAGAAACCTTTCTCTAGGGTATCCTGGAGATACCTGTGTTAGGCCGATGCAAGGTTTGTCAGCAGTGATTCAGAGAAAATATTAGTTTCTTGTTTGGCTAAAGTCAATGGTAGTTTCCAGAAAACCTGAACAGATAATTGACAAAAACAAACCATGGCTGGATCTTCAGTGCACAAGTTTAGTCCTCTTAATATAATTACCTGAAACAGTGAAACAGTCAATTACACTATGTACTTTTAAAGAGTGCCCAAAGCATGTATAATATCTGTGATTGCTCTTTGTGCAATAAACCAAGAAGCAGATTGCAATTTTGCCGACTCAATAGCCATTTATGAGCTGCTGTTCCTGTTGGCAAAGTTCTTGTTGTTGTCATTGCTGCAGCTAACATTGTTTTTTTCGATAGAATTAGATTTATTCATTGTTGTTGCTGCTGCTGCTGTTGCAGTCTCAGCTGATATACCTTTTTGTTGTTTATCGCATAATTATTTGCTGAATATATATTTAAATTATTCACTGAAAGATTATTCTGACCGTGATATTTAATGAAAAAGGTGCCACATTGTCAGAAGCATAATGTTGTTTGATAGGATAATTTCATTCAGTTTTGAAATCAACTTTACATTTCATTCAGTTTTGAAATCAACTTTACATTGCAGTTAGGCAATGCATAGATGTGCTGTGGCTGCAGAACTATACTGAGGACAGCAGGTCATCAATAAAGCAACACTAGCATTTAGTCTAGAATTGCCTTGGGACATCTAACTTAGCATTGAAAAGCGCGTAGCCATTTCACAGCAGGCGAATTTAAAGAATGATTTTGAAAGAAAGAATATCTTTAAAAATGTGTGTGTGTGTGTGTGTGTGTGTGTGTGTGTGTGTCTATATATGTATATATATATATATATATAGCCGGTATATTTTGTTTTGCCTGAAACCCTAAACTTTTCATGATATTGCATGTGCATTCCGATGGCCAAACATGTTGTATTCATTATTAATATAGTTAATATCACATTATGGACATATTGCAGACACTCTTACCCATGGTCCCTTGCAAAAAGAATCAGAATCAAAATCATAGCCCTAGCTTATTGCTGCTGTACACATTCTCCAGTACATGTTAACCAATAGGTACGATGCAGAATGTATGGCACGTTGGCGGAATGTGATGGCAAACCACATGGAAATAGTACTGCCTTATTCTATAAAGAATATATATTTTAGGGGGAAAAAAAATAAAAAAGGGCACAACCTTTCTGTAAAAGTATATATTATATAGCTCAACACATTGAAAAGAACACATGAAATATTATTCCATGCTTTTACCCTATGTAAATTATAGCGCGGACTCCCGTAGGTGAATAATGTTTGGACATACTGTGCATAAAAGGAGTCTTGGTGGTCTTTAGTTTGATCTGTATCGGTCATTGCCTCTGCCTATACCAACTAGTTTTCTGTGGGATTCATTTTTTCATCAAATTCTATTTTTGCAAATTCTTATTCTTATTTTTAGGGGACCAGAATAGATGTGCTTCAATAGTTATCGCAAAACAGAATGTTTCCCCGCTTGATTCCCTCAACTTGACAACAATCCTCCCTTTCTCCTGTGTGGTGAACCTGCATTGGTGGTTGGAGAGGTGACCCCCCCCCCTTAACCAGAAAGCACTTTCAAATCCCAAACTGATCTTTATCAATGTATTATTATTATTATTATTATTATTATTATTATTATTATTACTAATAGCGTCCATTAAGTGTATAATTTTCATTAGCCGTTACTTAGCAAATACACATTGTAGTATTTATTTGACGTTCCACAATGTTGATTGCAGAAACAGATTTCATGAAAAGGCCCACCCCGTTCCTGAAAGTCCTCTCAAATTAACACCCCCATTTGGCATTCTTAGAGATAGATAAAGATAAACAACATAATAGCATTCTTCACCCCCCCCCCCCCCCCCCCCCACACAGTCTTTTTCAGATCACAGTGGGGGGCACCAGACCTTCAGAGAGATAAGAAAAATAACTACTTTTACAGAGACATGTTCATTTGTGTGTTCATTTCAATGTGGTTTACACTGTGTTGTAATGAGACAGACCGTACAAGGTGTTCAATAAGGGAAAGAGCAAAAGCACTGACTTAAAGGGCTTATAGAGCTCATGGGCGAAGCAGGACACTTCTGTGTGCTAGATGGTGGCATCACACTTTGGCTAAAAAACAAACGCAAAAATGAGGGGAGACCAAGTATGCCTTTTTGATATGAAATTTTCAGTCAAGCCGTTGTTTACATTTTTTAATTTTTTTTAATTTCATTTTTTTAAGTCTTCGATGTGTGTGTTCTGTTGGAATATCGGTTAAGAAATTGAAAAACCAGATCAATGTGAAAATAAAGTTTTATTTGAGGGACAAGGCACATATTAATATTAGCAGTACAAGCAGTGGTAGTAGAAGTGAATACGTTTGTCAAAGAATGAATTTTGATTACTTTTTAAACATTTGTTTTCAAATATTTTGCGGACTCCTTCGGTGCGCTTATTAAAAACCCTGAGTGAGGCCTGCACAGAAGGCATTAAATTAAACATCACGAAAAAAATACATTTCCATTGTTGCTCCACCATTGTTCTGTATTAATACCACACTAAGCTCTGCTGGCTTGTTATTTCGACATTGGAATTAACGAGTTTTAAGATCATTAATACTGCAGACACATTGCTCCACTAAGCAGGTTTAAATTAAACCTCTCGCTCTTTCTCAGTTTCAGAAATATCTGCAGACGTACTCTTGAGGAGGGTTTAAATGGCCCCCTGCTGTTGTCTAATTTTAGACGGAATAGAGCTATTGCGTAGAGTGCCATTAATCTCACGTTGCGCCCTCGTCCTATCGCGGCGGAATCGATGCGCCGTCTTGTCAGTCTTAGTGCCGCTGTGTTTTTTTTTTTGTTTGCGTCGCGTGCTTGGCGTCTCAAAGCTCGCCTGATCCATCAACGACAACCCCGATCTGAGAGTCGTGCGTCTTGAGTCATCATGTGCCACTTATAAATCTGCGTCAAGTTCGTGTCGTAGACGTGACGTGCTCGAACGCAGCTGCAATCTAATTAGGTTTTTAGTATTGAAGGTCTTTCACAGGCTATCACAAAGAGACGCAGAAACGACGGGGATATCGGGGACAGGCTAAAGCCACCATCAGGGTGAGCTTCATCAATAAGTCCAATTCAAAGGTATTCAGTTAGGCATTCAATCAATCAGTACATTTGATCATTTAAATTACAGAAATGTCATTTTGATGCAATGTGAATTTTTTTTTTGTAAAGTATACCAGGGCTAACACAAACCAAACTCATATCTTTTAAAACAAGCTGAAATAAGTCTACGAACCACGATTTACACGCATACGTAGGTCTTGGTTTTACTAAGACCTATAGCGTGTGCTAAAGCTTTTAGGACACCCAAAACCAATAGCATGACCAATTTGTTTTGCACCAATCATTGGTTGTGTTATTAGTTTTGCGTGTGGTGAAAGGTTTTGCACACGCTAACCATCTTAGTAAATCGGGCCCATAGTCTGAAGGTTACAAATACACTACATTAGTGCAAGGCACAGTGAGCAGAATTTTTGAGGCATTTGGATCATTGTGAGTTTACATACAGTATTTATATGAATTGGTAATATTTTAAAAAAATCGCAAAAAAGTGACCCCACAGTGTGATATTGAATCCAGACTGTGCCAGAGGCCAGAGCTGGCTGTGTCCAGTAGCCCCACAGGATGGCACGGGGCTGTATCATTGCTGGATTTGGGGGGGGGGGGGGGGGGCGTTGGGGTTCAGTCGGCATGGCGCCCGTGTCCCAGCAGGCATCACCCCCCCTCAGTCAGGCACCCAGAGTCTGCCTTCACAAGCCACATTTGAAGTGTCATCCAGCTCAAAGACTGCACAAGCATAGCCGCTGGACTGCAGAGGAAAAAATAAGAAGCATTTTGACATTGTGTTTTCGAGGAGAGTGCATGCTTCTCTGTGCACTCCTGAATTGACAGAGGAGGTTGCAAATGATGAACACGGAAACACACACACACACACACGTGCACACACAGCACACACGCACACGCACACACATCTCTATCTTTAAAAATGCCAATTGGGAGAAAACAGGAGTAAAATAGAAAATAAAATATGGCTGTTTGATCTGTTGCTTGGGTATACTATATGGGGGAAGGGGGGGGGTGTACTGATTCTCCTTTCTAGTGCTGGCTTTTATTTAATTTTTTTGTTCTTTTGCAATGCCTTTGTGTGTTTTTTCCCCCCTAAAAGATGGATATCCCTTGCAATGCCCTGAGCTGGTTCCTACCCTTAGCTGAAAGGAAAGGTCCTGCTGTACGTCCCCAGGCCCCCAGAAGAGGATGCTTCCGCCCTCAACAAGGATCAGCCCTTGGGCTGCCTGGTGTTCAGCCTCCGCACCAGATCCCATTGGCCCGTAATGACCTCGCACGTGTTCAGGCCAATAACATGCAGATGCATATATGTCTCTCTGTGGATGCCAGCATGTCTCCCCAGTGCACAGTATACTGCTGAACGAACACAATCCAGCTATAACTGAAACAGGGTAATTATAAGAACAACAATCATCATCAAAATTCACACTGTATGAATATGCATGTTAATACTCACACTAATCATTAAGGCCTTAACGTTTTATCAGTGAAGTAAAAGTAAACAGCAGAAACGGCAGTAAACCAGGTAGCCATTTTTATTTCTTCCTGAGGTCCAAGCAAGTCATAATCCACAGCATTAAGTACATTTTTTTTAAAAGCAGTAGGCGTTCCATTGATATGTCGATGACTATTGTCTGAGACATCGTTATTGTTACGCATTGTATTTTGTGTGGGTTAACTTTATGGTTATCCTAAAATATATAAGTTATTCTATAGTATACTGTGTGTAGACCTCCCTCCAAACTTCTTTTAAAGCAGCAACCAATCACAAGACTTTTTTACAGAAAAGGGGGAAAGATTCTCACACAATGGTTTCTTTTTTATTGGCCACTCCTGTGAATTTATCTGTTTATTTCTTTCTTTTTTCACCAGGATCTTTCAGGAGGGGACAGGTTTTTTTTGAAGTGATCGACAGGTGGATACAGACGGCCAATTTGACACGGTTAGGAGGAAGTGAATCTTCTTGCACTGCTTCACCTAATCACATGTCAAGGGTTCCCCGCGGTAATCCGCTCGGGTGAAAAGAGCCGGGCGTCACGAGAGGTTCTCTGGAGCCCGCAGCTGTGGGCCAACTCCCCCAGGTGGCCGGGACTTGAGATGTGAAGGTACTCGGTTCCTAGTCTTGTCTCAGACTGTATTGAGTCTTGGATACCAATCTAAGGTTTCCCCCGTCCAGAACTGGAGGGGTTTTGGTGGAGATGCAGGTAGGGAAGGGGGTAGCCACTGTTTTTTTTATTATTATTATTTTTTTAAAACAACGTTGTATTCAAATTGCTTTTATTGTGTAATCATCAAAATCAACGGCCACTGCTATTGTAGCAAGGCTAGATCTTGTTTGGGGCAGCCCCTCACTCAGACGGTTAGTCCGTTAGTGAGTGAATCAAACTGTCAGTGAATGAGCACATCACTGAGTAAATGAGTGAATTAGTAAGTGAGTCAGTTAGTCGGTTGTTTTCATATATCAAGGCTGATATTGTGAGATCACGCGTCACATTTGACATACATATGTTCCCAGAGTCTTCAAGAACACACATATAACTGAGTTTGTTTGGCATGAATTGGATTTATAGATTGTTTTTTGTCAAAAAGGCCAGTTCATGGCAAACACACAGTTCCATTTTATTATTGTTATTTTATTGTCATTTTATTTATTATTATTATTATTATTATTATTAGTAGTAGTAGTAGTAATATTAGTATTAGTATTATGTAAATCATTTCCTAGGCCAAGGTGTTAATCTGTTGCACAAAAAGATGTAATGAAATGCTGAGCCTATAATAATAATGACCTTAGGCATGTGCACTGATAATGTTCTATGAACGCTTGATAGATTTGTCAGAGATAATATTGACCTGTCAATCTCCTGACCCCATCTGGGTAATTGCTTTTGCCTCAGTGGTGAACGATGTTTACTAAACATTCCTATTGCCTCTGATGTATCGTGGTGTAATTTGACCTTTTCACAAGAACAGAGATATTGTTCATGCAAAAAAAAAAAATGAAATGCCATTTTTGTTCTCTCAAATGCCATCTCACTGTTTTTATTTGTAGCAAATTAAGTAAGATGCAAATCTACTTAGCGGAATATGAGGAAAAATCTCGAGCCAGATGCGGAACCTGATGTAATTTAGCTGATGCTCATAAATACACAGACAATGAGAGACCAAATGCTTTACACATTTCAACTTTAATATTCTTCATAATATGTCAAATTCAAAAGCATTTCTTTGTTTTTATGTATCATAAAATCATTCATGGACAGGTCCCAACAAAACTCACTTGAGACTTGTTCGTGAATACTTCTTTAGACTGTCTTAAAATATGGATCTATCTAGAGGCATATTAAATAGCCTATCTTAAAGACGGTGTCAGTTCCAAGGTGTCTCACAATATCACAAGTGCATGTTCTTTAAGATGCCATTATATGGTTAGCATTAGTGTGTAGTATTTCAATAACCTCACAAAATGTTTCAAATATATTATTGAGCCATATTGATATATTTATCACACATTCTACACTACAGTATGCACATTCTGATGTGTTCATTGTATGTGTGTGTCCCTGTGTGTATGCATGTGCCTCTGTATTATAACCCAGACAGTTATGTTGCTTATTAAGTGACCAATTTTTTTCCGTTTCATATTTGAAGATTTCTTATTCTGATACAGTATTGACTTGTAAATAACAATAACCCATTGCTGCCAGCGAGGCTTGCGATACTGAAGCTGCGGGGTAAGTGTGGTAACTGCTGTAGCTGTAGAAACTGCGAGATTTAAAGGAATCTCACCATACAGAACTAACAAAGGGCCTTTGTAGACGCTGCCGTCTCCAGTAAATAAAAAGTCAAAAGAATTTTTAAAAGCTGTTGAGAAGTTATTTTTTTAAGTGTACAGGATAACTTTCATATGTCCACAGACAGCGGAGGCAGAACCGATGTTGATTTCCCCGTCATAAGCGATGCGTACTTGGCCGGTAACAGCAGGAATTGGGAATTTCAATAAAGCAAAAGAAT
This sequence comes from Synaphobranchus kaupii, assembly GCA_029718625.1. Classification (NCBI taxonomy): domain Eukaryota; kingdom Metazoa; phylum Chordata; class Actinopteri; order Anguilliformes; family Synaphobranchidae; genus Synaphobranchus; species Synaphobranchus kaupii. The sequence continues at coordinate 16,684,843 of CM056395.1, forward strand.
ATTTTATTTTCTCAGTTTGAAATGCCCTGGCTATGGGCCCCTTGATGATGGTTTTCAGAACTGCTGCTGCAGTGTTTGAAGTTATTATTCCACATAACCTTTCCTTGTTACTGCAGAGTTTATGAAGCAACGTATTCCCAGAATGCAACATAAACTACCACTCCGGTGTAATAAACAATTAGATTTTTAATAAGCACAGTAGGATGCATGGTGGAGGTGATTTAGGAGAAAAAAAGGGCAATGATGACATCACTTCACTGTGGAGCAGTTAAAGCGGAGTAACTGGCAGCTGTGTGTTTCAGTAGCTCACATCCTCGTCCCAGTTTAATTTGAAACTTCAGCTCATTAAGAACAAAAGAACATTTAAACGACCAAAACAGGCTATTTAACTCGTCTTGGCTTGTCATTCTGCGCACATCTAAAAAAATAATGACACACTATTGACGTGGCAATTAGAAGGCTTTAACAACAAAGGCATTGCATCACATGTCATGCATTACAATGTACAATATGTGCCTGAAAAGACAAAACTGATACTCAAATCATAAGTTCATCATACTACTAACTGCTATTATTATTATTATCATTATTATTTATTAATATTATTGTTCTTATTATGCAACTTACACCAATGATGGAGAATGCAATACAAATGTGGTAGAAATTTAATTAAGATTAACTTAACATAACATCTATAGCACATGACACCACTAAATTTAAAAATGTTGACACAGCAGTGGTGGCAAGGAGTCCCCGAGGTACTGTGCTACCCTGCCCGTGCAAAATCCCTTATTGCTGAGTAAATAAATGCTTGTTTTCATAGAGAGAAGATTAAATCCAGTCATCTGAGCGCATTATTAATTATTGCCATGATCGCAATCCAAATTATAAACATTATAATCATTACAGCTATAATCATTGCTGTAATTATCAATATTGCATTATTATAGTTATTGCTCTGTAACTTCTAATTACTGCCATTATTAATACATATTGATCATTCATAACCATAGCTGGGAAACAGCAAGAAAAACCAAACAGTTAACATGGCAGTACACTGTTTTAGGATAAAATCCATTAACATGTATTTCATACTGACTTCATGAGCCTATGACCATCATATAAGAGGTGTAAATGTCAGAATATCCTTGTGAAATACATCACTAGGTAAACAATTCTCGGAATGTGATTAAACACATGTTGGCCACAGCTTCAATGCACTTCCAGTAATGTGACATTTCCTGTTTGGATTAAAATCCAAATCCAAACGTTTCTCCACACCGCCTAGCCTTTGAAGAAAAAATCCAACCAATCCATCCATGGCCAAGCCACTCGGTAACGGTGGATCACGTCTCATTTTCTCTGTAGCTCGACCACCTGAAAGGTGAAAAGTCTGAATTCAGAGCTAAGGACCACAGACTTTATGCATTTAAGGGGTTGTTCCAATCCATGCTGTTCACACGGAAGAGATAAACACGTCAATCAAACTTTCAAGTGAACAAAGGCCCTTCAGAAAAGGGATAGCGCTACAGCGGTCATGATACTTCATTATTAGCACAATAACTGACACATGTCTTAGCATTTAATGTTATATTTCTTAATACGTACATGCCTCATCTCATGAGATACAGCTGACGAAAAGGAAACATTGTAATACATGCACTGTTATATGCACTGGTCCTAACTGGTCCTTTACCCTAATGCAGGGGTTCCCAAACCGGTCCTGGGTCCTGACCCCCTGGTTTTCGGCGCAACCACAGTTGCAATCCCAGAATTTTAACAAGCTGTTAATTTTTCTTAATTAGGTGCTTGTCATGTTAAGAGGAATTATTTACCCTCTTAAGCCACATTATATCAGAAATAGCTGTGGATGCCATGTAGAATAAACACCCCATGTTCACATTGTGCTTATTGTGCTATATTATTTAAAAAGAGATAAGAACATTATTTAACAGATCCATTTAAAGATTTGAATAAATAGGCTCCTAATTGGTGAAAGTGTGGACACATGGCCACTAAAACTAACCATTTGGTAGATAATGAAGAATTCAAACACAAAGCAAATGATAACGAGCCAAACCTGCATTGTGTTAATAAGCTTAAAGAAAAAATTATGAGTTAAACACATGTGTTCAACAACCTAATTAGGAGCCTATTGATTCACTTCACTCTTTAATTTGAGTGAAAATACATAATTTTGTAACCTCTTTCTATGTAATTGTTGCAATATAGCACAATAAGCACAACGTGAACATGGGGAGTTTATTCTACATGGCATGCATAGCTATTTCTGATATAATGTGGCTTATGAGGGTGAATAATTCCTCCAAACATGAAAAGCACCTAATTAAGAAAAATTAAAAGCTTGTTAATATTCTGGGATTGAAACTGTGGTTGCAACGGAAACCAGCATACACAGGGGGTCCCCAGGACCGGTTTGGGAACCCCTGCCCTAATGGCCTTAATCTATGAATGGTCCTGTTCCTTTTTAGCACAATTATTTATTTATGTACTCTTTTACTTTACACAACCAATGAAAACCACCAACAGTGTGTGTGTGTGTGTGTGTGTGTGTGTGTGTGTGTGTGTGTGTGTGTGTGTGTGTGAGGGGGAGTGCAAGGATTTAAAATAAGAAATCAAAAGGAGGGGACAGGAGGACACACCAAATTAAGGACCACCACACCGCACTACACTGTATGAATACATTAAGCTTCATGATGAAGTGTACAGCATCAGTCTGACTAACATCATATAGAGCGCGCAAATAATAGTTCTACACACCTTGAATGCAGAATGTTCTAGTTTCCATTGGATTCTGCACACTTCCCACAGGGGTAATACCAATGTTTATTCTGTTTTATTCATCTAAAATATTAAATGTATTGATTCCTAAATATGAACTAAATAATATATATATAATGAAATATTGTGAAATAACCATATAATGAAATAACCACACACTGATACAACACAAAATGCAGTGGTTGTTCAATAACTACACGCAATAAATTTATTTTAGCAGACCACTGATATCCAACAGCCTCCCATTCAAAACTCTATACAATTTTTATGAATGCAAGCCCCATATTTAAAATAAAACCAATTTCAAACATTGTTCCATAAAAGTGTTTTTAGCAGAAAAAGCATTAGTGAAATTGACTAAAGTGTGCATAACAATAATAATAATACTAATACTACTACTACTACTACTACTACTAATAATAATAATAATAATGCAGAACCTCTATATGCACACATAGATATACAGATATTGGAAAAGTAAATATTAAAAATCCGACAGGATTATTATAACCATGATATAGCCTACTTAGGCACGGTACTTTGGGGGTTAATCTGTCACGGGTCCTGTGTATCTGTTCTGCAGGGGTTAAATCAAAAATGCGCTAGAGAGGAAGAGAGAAACGGAGAGAGAGAGAAAGAGAGCGAGAGAGAGAAACGGAGAGAGAGAGAGAGACGGAAGAAGAATCGTTGCTTCCATCCAGAACCCTTAAACTGCAGCGCGCGTTTGCACTTGCCCCTTGATGCCGGACTTCAGTCTGTATTTCAACCACATGCCCATTCGCTCCGGCAGCGGCTCTCACGCCGATGGGGAAGTCTCATATTCTACCATCAGTTCTCCCAACTTCCTCATCCTCACGGACGCCCATGACTGAGCGTGGTCAGACATCTAGCAACGCTGTCACGCTTCGCATGGGGGATTAGAAGTGGTAGACGACGAAATGTCATTTTGACTTCCATTAGACTGATTCATTCGCAGAGGGAGAACATCGCCCCCTGACAATTTCCACTGCACGCTACATTTTGTGTGTGTGCATCATGTGCATGTAGTTTAAACGTGTCGAACCGACCTTCATTCTTCACACCTTTACCTGAGAGTATGCTAAGCACGGCGCGGGACGACTGACCCGGCTTCCCAGAGGTATAGTATGATTTAATAAACATATTCTTGATACTGTTTATGCATGTATAGCTTCCGATGAAGTAATGTCCTAATTACGTTTAAGTGCATGGACATTAGCTTACAGGTTTTATCCATGTGTAACTTCAACAAAGTTTTTCACGAACATTTTAGCAACTTATGGTCTCCTTGCTCAACGCATAATATTTCTGAATACTTGCATTAGCTGTGTGGTCAATATATAGAGTTAGCCTATTATAACTAGCCTAACAAAATATAATATATGAGGCTGAATGTATATTTTTGTTTTATCCAGTCAATCTCTTATGCAACCATTGCACCGACTCCGATGCTGTAATTTTACAGAAGTGTCGTTGACACTTTAGTAAAGAGTAGTAGGCTATGGTGTTGATGTTCCGGGGAAATAGCAGGTAAGGATTTGTAGGCTATGTAAGACTTGTTGATATAGCCGATTACTTACATTTGTAGTTTACTTGCCTGCTGTGCAGGTGATGCTTAAAGTGGGATTGCAAATGCAGCAGCAGCCTTAAATTCGATGCTACTTAGACTACGTCCTTAATGCATTTTACAGTAGCCTAACTCCAGTAGTGCGATCAGCTCCGCGAAACAGCGCGAACACAGCTGAGCTCATGCGAATAATAAGTGCAGTAACAGGTAACTAGACCTTGTTATGATTGCCACAATAATTGCACAGTCATAAATTGCAAAATCACGTTTAGGCAAATTATTTTCAGTAGCCTGGGGATGTTTGAGTCTCATATAAATGCGATTCGACAAATAACACATTTATTTTTCACGTTTGTTTTTTAAACTCGAGGTTAGCCTACTATGATAGGAACTGACCGAATATTGCACACCACTACACAAAGCCTGCGATCAATACTAAAACTTGTATCTAGTGGTAATTAAAATGCCAACGTTATTTTTCTTCTCTGAATTATGATATTATTGATATATTTAAGGGCATCACTTCTCAATAAGTAAGGGTAGCCTGCCTTGACTGGTTATGCATGTAATTATCTAATTTATTTGAACTGATTAAAATACAGGGGTTTCCCCATCTGACAGCCAATCCACAAGGGTCTTCACAGTTATTGTGCTAAAGTAACATGACCATATAATCTATAAACACAACACTGAGTCCCTCATAGTAAGTAATTCAGTCTCAGAAAATATTTTGAGGAATGTTACTTGCGTTTGTTCCATAGCTTCCTACAGAATGAATGATATTTTAAATAAAATAATAGTGTGATCTATTAGTACTGATATGGCATTAATATTAATTCACCATGCTATTGCAGGCATTTGTGTCCTCTACGTAGAATACCAGCATTGAGCCAACATGCCACAGACTTTGACACAACTTTGACATATTTGTGTTTTTTTATTCATGGTCGGCTGTCATGGGTGATCCTGAGCCCTGAATTATGTAAAGGTGGGGGAGGGAAGAGGGAATAGTTAAAGATGTCAAAGTGCAGAAAAGCCAGTCTGGACATAGTTTGAGGTTGTCCTTTGAAGCGTAAGAATAGTCTCGATATTTGTATTCTGTTCGGTTAAACTTATTTTTTAATTAAAAAAGAAAAGTATCCTCCAGCCAGCCAGATGGCGCCCAGCTGCCCGTCAAACAAGCATGGATTTCGGCCAGTGTTAAGTCAATTATGTGTGATAAAGGTATATTTATACGGGCGCGTCCAGATTTGTAGAGGTAATTGTGACTATGCTGGGTCTGCTTAGGTATGAACCTCATCGGGGGGGGGCAATAACAGCAATGTCACGTTCTTCCGTTGCGTTGCTAGTGAACTGGGTCATCCATTATCGCACTTAGCGAGCGCTCATCATTTTCTTCCTCCTCATCTTTACAGCTAAAACAGAGGCTGCTGCGTGTGGACATGCTCACGTGGTTCCGCAGTGTCAGGAGGTTCATTACAGATAATAACCTTTATAGAAGTTGAAACATTCGTTATGAGACTGAAAGAAGGTGCCAAACAACACAATTAGGGGATCAATAAGAGGGCGAGACAGCCGAAAAGCTTGATCCGGGCCAGCGGAGGGCTGTTGTAATTAAGGATAAATGAGGGTAGCAATTCACCAGAGAACGCTTCCCAGATGTAATTTGTTTTTTATTGAATATATTTATCAACATTAAATGACTTTTCCAAGTGAAACTTAGTTCAGCCCAGCCGAGCTCCCGACGCAAAAATCCAATACGGCCACATAACCTGGAGCAGATGTTGCGCTCGGAAGAGTATTTGTTTCTCAACACCTCTGTGTCGTGCCCTCTAATTGATCACGGCTGTGCCCTTTTCATGAATATTATCAAAATTCATCATCGCTTTTGCTTCATTACACGGTTTCCCATAAAAGTTTTTTTTTTAATGAGATAAGTTGCAAGAGCAGTTAGAGTTAGCAGTTAACCTTTTACTTCAGTAGTGAGTGACCTTGATCTGGGCAAAACCCCCTGTGATGAATTGCAGTGTACGGTATAGCAATGCTTGAGGGTTGCAACTCACATATCCCCACTTCATTGTTATTCCATACAAAATGAGGCGAGGAAGGCTTTTGTAATTATCGGTGCGGGGTCTACAGTCGAAACATGGTATGTGCTTCATCCCCAGGTCTTAAGTTACATTCACAGCTGCTCTCATAAGTCAAACTCAGCATTTACAATGCGTCGGCCACCCAGGTGTTTTACCTTTAGGATAAATATCTGAAGTTTGCCAACTGTTGAAAAAAGAGCATGGAGCACTAGTAACACATTCCCGACATAAAAGTGGTGTTTGAGTCTTACACATCGTACTGGTCTGTCCTAAATAAACAGCAGACAAGAAAATGCAATCGAATATTTTTAGTAATTTACCCCGAAGAGTCTTTCCATGGTAAATATATGAGAATTTCTGCAAAATCTACAAATATTGAGGAAAAAGCGGTACACTCTTGTATCAGTTTTCTTGCTTTATTTTACCAACAAAACCCAAACATAAACCCTGACAAATCTAAAGTCTTGCCGTTTTAAAATGGTGGTATTATTGTGTAATTATATAATTGCAATTATGTTGAGGGAATATATATAGATTTAGTGTCTCAAATTTATTTTTTCCTCGTGCTCAGTTGTAATATTTTTTTCAGTTTTTCATTAAATAAAAAGGTGTGTATTGTGACAGGGGAAATCTTAAGAAATCTGTGTGGAATATCGCCACTTGTTCAGTTACAGGGTGTCTAAACTGCGGAGATGATCTGAGGCTGCCATGGGCTTTTCACACATCGTTCAGGTGGTACAAAGCCTCCCCAACTAGTTTTGAGCCAGAACTTAGAGCTCAAGGGGAAAACATGTTACCCTTTACAGACCTTTTCAGTCTGCAATGAAACATTACAAACTCAACTCAAAACCCCCCGGACATTGTGAAAATATGGCGTTTTGCACAAGCTGAAGATCGGCTTAATGTGAAATGAACTCTGGCTTCTCTTGGCCGCTTGAGTGACAGCTGGCCTGGAAGGGTCTAACATTACGGAGGAGCACCCCAGCCTGAAATGGGGTAACACCGTTGTTATGGCCACAGCATGGGCCGCCATACTGTACATCTGAGAGGAGTCTCTCTGATTAGATTTTCAGATGTTTGCATCTTTATTGTGGATAAGAATTATGGATTAAACAGGAAGTGGTGTCATGAACAATTAGTCCTGTAATTGGGTGTGCGCTTTGTAACGGTAGCACACATACTGTATTGGTGCACAAGTTTTGCTCCGGACACACTTTAATTCAGGTTTCATATCTGCGAAGACAGTTGATTTATACTAATTGCGGCGATTGAAATAACCTTGCTTTCAACAAAGAGAAAAAAATAAACTGCATTGCTGATGAACATTTTGGCAGTCTGCAGCTTTATTAGGAAAGGTTCACGCCGTTAAGTGCGTTCTTAATTCAACAGAATGAATTTGTAGATACTTGAACGGGGAATAGCACATGAAGAGATCATCATGAAGTTTTCTACAGGGCTTCATTCACTTTCATTTACTAATCTCGTTCATTCTGTTTTTGTTCAAGCGCCACAATGATAGTGTTAGACAACCGTTGCAGTTGTAGACTATACAGGAACACGTAGGCTGTGCATTCCTACCCAAGTATCTAACCTGCACCTTACACATTACAAATCCAAATGGCTAAATGGATATCGTTTAAATGTATCTAGCTTTTGAGGTATAATGCTATGCTAGTTGAAATACTGAGATAAGGACCTGGCTAAGCAACTAGCAGAGTGAACAGATTTACAGATATCTGCTCTAAAGTCATACTGGCATATCTGTATCCCGGGGACTCTGGCTCGATTACGGACTCACAGTAGAATGGTGACTGACAGGCACATTGATTTCTAATGAACAGAAGTGAAACTGATGTAGCAATGTCCTGGCTACCTACTGTGAAGATGCCTATTTACAACCTCGCTAAAGGTCTATAATCTTATTGCAGCCACCGGATTGGTTTAGAGCACTCTTTGGAATCAAGGCTCCGCGAACTTTAACATTAACTTTCCAACCGCGAATCAGGTTACCTCGCGGTTGAATGGCTACTCTTTATTTGGAAGAAAACCCGAATAAAGCGAATCCCATCACCCTTGACGTGTAACGATTTACAGGGATGCTCAGATTCCACAGTAGAGTACAGGGTGAGCTGCGCACCTTTAAAAATGGAACAATTTCGGAGAGAACGAGAAGGAAATGGAGAGAGATTGAAAGAATTTTAAGTTCTTTCTTTCTTCCAAAAAGTAGGAATGTTGAGTTCAACTAATTAATAAAAAAACCAGGTCCCAGCAGCAACCCTGGGGAATAAAAGCAGGACCTGTTCCTTCTGTGTTTCGCCAGATTGGGGTTTAAATGTACTCTCCTGGGGGAATGTGCGTCTGCTTTAATATCTGGAGAGCCGAGTGATTGATGTCTGTGGATGTTGTTGTGTGTGTGATTTCAAAGGGCACTCTACGTTTCGGCGTAAGAGGAAGAGACCTCGGTTTTGAAAACACACAATGAACCATGAAGCAGGGAGACTGTATCTGCGTAGATTAGTTTGCGCTGTCTTCGTCATTTGCATAACGAGAGCATGAATCACGTCGGATCAAAGGCTGGCTTAGAAGGTAAATGATCGCCTTCGATTATACGCTGGTAGTTTAATTTCAACTTTTGTCCCAGAAGGATAAGGATGATCGCCTAATATTATGGTGATTTTTTTTCCCTTAACATGATCACTGTTAGGGGCTGCTGTGTGGCTCATTCTGTGAAGGCACTGTTCTGGTGTGTGAACGGGCCACACAGTGCTGATGCCTACTGTGACCGGGAGACTGGGTGGCGGACGTCACCTGCTTGTGTGCGCTCTCCCAAATTGAAAAGTATCTTTCGCCAATTTTGAAAAAAATCTACATTATTGTTTATTTTAAATTGGTATTTAAAATTTTTTTGCATGAAAAATCACATTTTTATACTTGAATCCCAAAGAATAATAGTGCAAAAGTAAAACTGCAAATATCTAACCATTTATCAGAACAATTATACCCACCTTGAAAAATATAGTTTATCAAAACTTGAACTTCAATTGATAACGGAGGTTACAGCAGTGAGCGTTGGAAAATACGATTTCACGAGTTTCCGTCACAAACTGCGGAGAAAAGGGGGGGGGGGGGGGCGCATAAAGGACTTTGGTCATTGTTTAAAACCTTTGAACAGGAGGTGCGAAGTGAATAATCAACTTTTTCACTGATATCAGTTTGTGTATGTAAGAAGAACCAGTTTTGCACAGTAACCTACCAAGAGAACACGGAAAGTTTAATAATTAGAAGCGACCATTTGGCTCCTCAGTTTGGAGTCAGGACTCTTTAAATGAGAGGCTGCTCAAGTATTATAGTTTGATTGTACATTTTATGTTTGTTTTCCAAATTTAATACATTCAATAATAATAATATTAATAATTTAAAAAAGTAATAAATAATAAATATTTAGTTTTCTCATGTCCGCTTTCAAGGATGTGAATTTCTACATGTTGCCTCTGCATCAAGACCAGGGTTCTGGTGGTGGAATTTTCAGACCGCTGAAATTCCACAACGCCATGCGTTTGCCCCAAACGATACAGCCCTGTTCAGCCCAACAAGCTTCAGGCCAAAAAGGGAAGGAACTGGGAAGGAAATTCCAAACTTGGTGCAAACATCTTTACATACTTCTGTCCTGCTGCAAAATATCAACCTGCCGTTGTGACAGCTGTGTTTGGGCTAGTAAGGGGCTTATTGCATCCTCAAAATGGATTCCTGAGATACAGTCATGCATACAAAAACAAAATGAAAATCAATGCAGTGCACATTCTGTGCCCTTCCTTGCCCTTTTAGTAGAAAATTGCTAGAACAAAAAAAAAAAAGAGTATTTCTGTATGGAATGGGATTTTTCTTTCCAGAGGCACTTTTTTTGTCTCCCCAGTGTAAACCAAATTCCTGGAGGCATCATTTCTCAAGACATGATGTGAAACTGTATAAAATACACATGCACATCATTCTGTATGTGAATTCCGACCGAAGAAATTATCAGCCTTCCTAAGAATAATTCCTCCCTGTACAAGAATAATTTCTCTTTAGGACTCAATTAAGAGTTTGAGATTCTTAAAAAGCCGACCTTGTCCCTTCCCATACATCATCTTCGCATTTTACATAGCAATTATTGAAAAATAATGAGTTTTTGAAAAGTACAGTTTTGTTGCAATTGTGCAGCAGTTAAAGCATCCCCATAAGCAGAATGTTGTTCAGGGGGGCATACCCTTGAACAAAAGTCCTTAACACCTATTATGTGGTAAATATCCTGTGTGTTATTTGACCTACATTATCAGGGCGTCTGGGCGGGAAAACAAAGAAAAATTAACGGTGTAAAAGCAGGTTCACTCTTCCCCCAAATAGTGTAGGGTGTTAATTTTATTTTCAGCAGTGAACATTCCTGTTATTTCAAGTGACTACATCCAGGAAATGGTGAGTAGTTTAAAAGAAAAAAGAAAAAAATTTGAATTACTGGAATGCTAAATACCTAAATATAATGCAATCAGAAGAATATAACATTTTCTGTTAGATTTTTTGAACATTCTTCATTTCGTTTGAATTTGGATTCTGATTAATAATAACGCTTTGTTTGTTAGTGTTTTGCCCTTGCGGTTGCAATTTCAGGGGAATGTTACAGTGAAAGGTTTGCTTATGTCCCCATGAATGTCTGATATTCTGAGCTCTAACAAAAGGTTCTTTACCCTAGGGATACAGTTATTACCTTTATTTATTTTATATGAATTTTTTTACAATGTTTTCAGCTTTAATGGACAGCGCAGTGTAGGGACAGGGGAGGGTGGGGGAGCGAGAGAGAGGGAGGGACGCGCGAGAGGGGTCGCACAGCCGGATTCGAACCGCCGATGTCGCGGCTTGCAATGAGCATGTGGAAGGTGCTCTACATGCTACGCCACCGAGACACCCCATTTATTACCTTTCTTAATGTAAATGGTAGATTGATAGATGCATTTATTGGTATCCTGCTTCTAGACTGTGACGAATTAACTTAAACTAAAAAATACAAACAGATTTGAAACATTCTCAAGGACTACTACAAAGTTCACTTAAACTTGACTTGTTTTTTTTTTCCTACCCGCTATCACAATAATGTTGCGTATTGTAAATGCATTTTGTATTTCTTTCGGCAAGTGCCTCTGGTTGTTTTGTGTAATGACTGTGTCTTTTGTAATTTGCCATTATAAATGGCCGAGTAAATCTTCTAAATGACTTGTTTGTTAATTTGGCCTTTCTACTTTGCCTCAAAATTGATTTGTTAAATTCTTTTAAAGTAGTTTGAAAGGGCCAAGTAAATATATTTTAAATTGGCAAATGTGCTCATAAAACACAAATTGGGCGGAATTGGTGGGCTGAACACAATGCTATAGATACGTGGATGTATTTCCCAAAAAGTATTATAGAAATGGCGAGATGTGTGGAGCAGTCAGTACGGGTGGTAACTCTCAAGCGCTATGTGAGTATCCCCACTCCGCCACCGCCCGTGTGGTCAGGGGTTCGATCCTCTTCCGCGGCACCTTAACCGCGATCGCTTCTCTATCTCTTACCATCTCTGCTTTCTCCCTGACTACAGTAAAAAATACAAACTGTGGGCGGACTGACCAATCTATTATATATAAAAAAACAAACAAAAAAAAGCAACGTGTTAATAGTAAAACGTTTGTATAATAAGTAAAGGCATGACACCATTTTGGTTCAATGCTGTGCAGTAGGTATGTTGTAGTTTTGCATGATGTTGGTATCATTATGGATTGATAGGTGTATTGTAAATAATGTTGTGTCTCCTCAGATATTTGAAAATAAGATTGAATGACTGATGCTGCTAACTTCCACTGCAGAATGGGTTCTGAACACTGGCAATTTGCTACTGACGGCACCGATAGACGGATTTGATTTCAGTGCACGTTAAGATTGGACCGTATCGAGTGTGTGCCTAAGCAGTCCTAATAATTGGTGCAAAACAGCTCGCATAAGCACACTACCACGACCGTCCCAGAAAGCATGTCCCATCAAGTTTAGAAAAGTTTTCGGGACATTTGCTACAATTAATTCAATATGAGTTAAACCAACCTGTCATATTGCAGAAGGGATCTGCAGTCCCTTGTGACGTGACCATGAGTGACGGGCAGTCATATGTCCAGCCTCTCTTCACTGCAATATTAGCTACGTAAAGACTGGCCATTGATTTTGGAAGCCTAGCGACTGTAACCCTGTTTCCTTTGAGATTGTCGGGGTCAGCTTCTGAAGTGATGACCCGTACATTCCTCTCAAACTGTACATTCTCATTCTGTCCAGGGCTCTTACTGCAGCCCATTGTATTGTATTTGCTAGCTTTAATGTTAACCTCGCTTATCCGCTTATTTAATGTTAACCTCGCTTATTTAATGTTAACCTCGCTTCAATACTTACCTTGTGTTGAAATTGACGAGGAACCTCTTGATGGCCAATGTTGACAGTGAAACCTCAATAAATTACAGGAAAATGTTTTCAGTGTCAAGCTCCAATGTTCGACCCGCACACTCAAATGGAAAAAAAGTTGAAGGACCGACCTTCAGATGCAAAAAACATTTCCTCCTAGTTCTCTCTTTTTCCACATTTCTTCGTCTTGCTTTGATAGAGACACGTTTGTGCACAAGGCTATCTTTATTTTTTAAATTCCAACTGGTGTTGCCAAGATACCAGGATGTGCAGCACATTTTGTGAACATTATTGTTGATTTATGTATTTTATGTGTGAATGTATGTGTGTGACTAACCAGGTCCAAAGATACTCGTGTCTCACTCACTCCCAGAGGAGAAATGGCAGTACCTTCATTTCACCACTAGATGGTTATAATAATGACTCCATCATCTGCGTAGTCTCGGCCCCTGAAAAGTGTCCAGTTTTTTCTTGTTTTTTCTTGTTTGCGATTCAAGGCATTCTGCGGTCGCAGTCACCCCTCAGTTGTTTTGCGATCGCATTCTCCTCTCCCGTTCCCCAAACCCCCCCTCTTCCCCCCCCCCCACCCCCGGTCCACGATCGCATTCTCCTCTCCCGTTCCCCAAACCCGCCCTCTTCTCCCCCCCACCCCGGTCCACGATCGCAATCTCAACCACCCCCTCAGGCCAGCGATCGTTACCCGTTTTAACTTATGATGGGGGTGCCCAGGATTTGTTGGAAGGGGGTCCTTGGATCAAAACTGGTTTTGAAAACCCTGCTCTAATCCTATAAAATGAATTTCATCTAAGTTACTGTGTGTGACAATTAATGCACTAATTATTGTCAGGTAAAGAAAAAACAATCATTAGCATGGCTACCATGGTTAGCATGGTCAAATCCTAACCAACATGAAGACATTAACAGATATAGAGTTTTCAGTGCCAATGTACAGATACATAGTGAAATGGTGACACTAACAGCACTGTGCTTATGACTAAGATTACTTGTAAGGTAATGCCAGAGAAACTTTAATTTTACATTTCAGGCAGGAAATTGTGAAGTCAAGCATCTGCGCCAGAACAGTATTGAGGTCAACAGACTGTTTTGCATTTTTAAATTATTGTGGATGTACTGTATATTGATCTTGATCATAGGAAATACATTAAAAACTACTCTGAACGGAGGATAGCATCATGAAAAATAACTATTTATGAAAAGGAAAAATTAAATCAAGGATCCTTCTGCTAAGCAGATAAAGAGCACCTTTTAATTAAGTCTTTCAAATGAACTTTAAAGATAAATCACTTTGTATATAAATTCTGCAGCTGTAGTAGATGGAGTTATTCTGTAAGTGACTTGAATGTTGCCACCACTGAGCTTGCACAAGCTCCATCACTCATGTGCGCAACCTTTAAGGCGTACAATGCCTTTTATAATTCAAATTAAATCGCCTCATAGCTTTTATTCCGAAATAGAAAATATTATTTTATCAAATGAGTCAATCAAGGCCATTTGAGTATTTTTTACGATCAGACCGTGGTCTGTACGTTTCTGCTGTGCCTCGTTATCGGCGCTTGTAATTCTTTGTTTTCCCACCGGGGATTCAAACCTGCAATCAACTGGCTGCGTGCCCAGAGCACCAGCCACCACCATTCTATACAGTCACCAAGGTGAAATGCTCTTCTTTCTAGTCACGCTGTGGGTTCTAACCTTTTGAAATTTTTTTATTTTTTTATAAAAGGTAAAACCTCCCATAAGTTGTACAACTTTAGAGAATAGGGTCTGTGTGTTTGGTCCAATTTCAGGCTTAAATGTGGATACATTTGTATGGGGGGTTTTGAGGGTGGATGTGGGTGTCGTTGTGGGTATGGAAGAAGAGTGGGTGGGGGTCGTGGGGAGGGGGAGGGGTGCCAACAGCCATCCACCACAAAATGTTGAACAGCCATTGATTATCACCGCATTGTTGTAACCGATAATGATTTAAAAAGCCGTTAAATGACCCACTGACATTAAGTGTAACGTTGAGAGGCCAGGGGGGTTAAATGTGGAATCTCGCGCGCTTGCGTCGGGCGTCGTTACAGTGCATTATGGGGGCTCGCGAGATGCAGAGCGTCTGATTTGATTAGGCACAGCCCTGCTATTATGTTACACTCTGGTAAGGCGACTCCGCGCTGGATCAGATATTATAAAGTGAAGGTGGTCATTAATTAGAGTGGCGAGCACGTCGAGAGCATCACCGCGTCGCTCTGCCCCGGCCGTAATTGTGCCTTCTCATCTTTCCGTCGCTGCCCCCACCCCCACCCCCCCCCCCCCCCCCTTTCTTCCCATAATTCCTGTAGCCATAGCAAATCAGCCATTACACGCACTAAACCCTGTGAACAGCTGTTCCCAGGCGGCACATCAACACATTTTCATATAAAAGTGATGGCACAACCAAGTGCTAAAGTGAGGTTTATTTCTAGTCACTTAGGATAAATCTGACACGTTCATTACCTCCAGGACGGCTGTTTTATTCCTTTGCGAGGAATCGTTACACATTCCGTCTTTTGTTAATCAGAGGAATGCATTTGTTATGGGTGACAACAGAAAACCACACTGCCTTAAATTGGATTATTAAGGGTTGTCCGCTTTGTATTTATACTGTCCTGGCCGCTGCGTTTATTTATTGCAATGGGCAATTCTAGTTTTGTTATAGTATATGCCATTAATTCTGAACTGTGTCACTGGACAGACAATACAAGTGACTGAGGCACAGTTAGCATGTATCTTTTCTTAGTGTTGGTGGAAAGTAGTACATTTTGCCCGCTTATTAACTTACATATGGAGGAGAAAATGTTTGCCAAGCGATCGTTGTTATTTAAATTGTACACTTAAAACAATATTGATTTCACGAGCTTCAATGGGCTATCGTTGAAGCCATGTTAAATATGACGTGTTGGTACGGGAAAAGTCTTGAGTTGTCAAAGGCAGCGAGAAACTTAATAGCTTTAATATTCTGTGGAAAATATCCATTAGTAGATTGTCGGATGAATTTGCAATGGCATCCCAGCTTAAATGGGCACAAATGACACCCTGCAGCAGTCTCCAAAAATGTTATCAATTATCATTATACATTTTCATTGCCTGCCGACTGCAAAGCTAAGTGGAAAGCTGCCTCATCTATTTCAATACTTTGCGTTCGTGTGCGCAGAGCCATTCTCTGAATAGGTCAAATGGATTAGCTGTTAGTTCATTTCTACATGCATTGTTTATGCAAGGCCATTTTTCATGTTTTGAATTCAATATTCAATAGCTTGGGTGGAAAAAAATACAAATAAATTATTGTATTATAATATAAATACAGATTTGAGAGTTTGATATTAAGGAGAAAGTGAAAGGTATGTATGGCATGTCTGACAGTAATGATAGTTTTAATTACTTCAAAGGTGCCATGCTTGGCTTGGTCTGATATCAGCATTGATACCATTTTAAAATTAAGCCAGAATAATTGAAAAGCTTTTCCAAACCTCACCAAGTACCGTATTGATAAATCATATTTTTTCAAAGTGGGTATAATCTTTCTCATAAATGGTTACATATTTGCAGTTATTCTTCGGGATTTAAGTATAAAAATATGATTTCTTTCATGCAAAAAAAAAAAAACCTCCACCAATTTAAAATAAACACAATTTTCGCAAAATTGGTAGGCTGAGTGAGTTTTGGAAAAACAATCTTCAATTGCTGTTGGAATGTCCCTGTTTAACAGAATTTGCCTGGAAACGGAGCACAATGAATTTAGCTGATGTCAAGCAGAGCCCCCAGTTACTCCTTCTGAAAAATAGATTTGGACAAATATAAGCTTTCCAGTATTAACAATGCTTTCAGAATCTTTGAATAAATGCATTTATTTATGTGCGGTATTCTGAGGGAAAACCTATATTATAATTCAAGGAGATCCTATATCATTCCAAAGTCTCATTTTCATTTGTTTCTGGGTTTCTTCAAAACTCACCACTTGATGATCCCTGCAGGATGTATTCTACTGTTGGCTCAATGTAAAATGTATTTGTTTATATTTATTTTTGAAATACTTCTTTTTTTTTTAACCACCAGTAATATATTGATCATACATATTTCTAGTTTTTTATTTAGTGTGCACAATGTTACACATGCTGGCTTGTGGCAAGGCTCATTTGAATAGATTTTATTGGTGATACATAATACCGGCTGTGATACTACCTATTAAAACTGGTAACAATGTACTTTTATGCTGAATCTTGCTTTTAGTAGTGTAGGAAACGTATAGTATTACGGGACGAATTTCCTCATTAAATCATTCCTTCTGTTGCGCTGCATGGATTGCAGAATTCACACCATTCTGACAAATTCCAGCTCCTGCCAGACAACGTTGCCATCTCACCGTAAAATCTGGTTGCATCGATCCTTTTCTAGTAACTCTGTCAATGGTTTATCAACCCTTTACAAAGAATAGGGCTGGTTGTAAATAAATATACACCCTTGACTTTGACTCATAATTAAATACAGATGTGTTTTTTAAGTCATAAATGCAGTTTGGTGAGTTTTTGCTGTTATTGCTGAACTTGCCAAACTGTTTGTGATGAAAAGGTTAATCGACACTGTTGATTGAGTCCAGGCCGATGTCTTGAAATTGCTGACCAGCGTGAAAGCAATGCAACCCCGTTATAGTGGCTTTTTTGGAAGTTTTATTTAGCAGAAATAGTTCCTTGCTGCTGTGTGTGGATGTGCCCACATGCCCAGAGTTGTTCACCCCCGATGATGACGCCCAAGTTCAATTAAATGTGCACAGGAGACATATTTTATTGCTTCCCCAAGACATCGGTCCTGAGGGGATTTGTTTCATTGAGTTTTTTGAGGAAATGACAGTGGGGCTTCACGGAGCAAGCTGCGCTACTTTGGGCTATGGGTCTGGTGCTGCACACTGCGCTGTAAACCGTGCAGTAGTACAGAGACACACTGTCCTCCTCTCTTGTTGTTTTTTTTGCTCTCGATCAGGAATATTGCTTGATGGGCTCCTGAGTGACTCGGTTGGTGAGCGTGTGAGGCCGGTGGAAAAGGTGTCTATGATGAGCGTAGACTGGGGGGTTGCGAGCAGCACAGCGGCAACTCGGGAGACAAATTTGGCATTTCCAGTTGCAATTTGTGGAGTACAGATTGTTTAAAAAAAGGAATACTGCTTCTTTCCTGAAGTAGTCCCTCATGCAAATGAGCACACTCACAGGCATGTAAAAAAACAATATAAAAATCTATAGCCGTAGTGCTCAAATCATTGTTTTAACAGCAGAATATACTGCATGTCACTAGAATATTGTTTGGAACATGAGCAAAATATGTGCCTCACAGGATGTAGGATTTTACATCAGTGCAAGTTAGTTGTACATTTTTTGTTGTTTGTGTTATTTATTATGTTTTGTGATGTTTGCTGGTTCAGTCCTGCATGCTCACCCTCAACCTTTATTCTCCCTCAGCTTTTGCATCACGTGAATCTGCTGGTGTTATGTCTCTCTCTCTCTCTCTCTCTCTCTCTCTCTATGTCCTCCACTCTTCCTCTCACTCCCCTTGCCTCTTCTGTACCTTCTCTATCCTCTTCCCTTCATCTCCTCTCCCCTCTGCCATCCATTTCCTTCTCTGCACCCTCTCCTCTCTCGTCTGTCTTCTTTTTCTTCTTTTTCCTGTGATCCCTTTCCATCTCTCTCTCTCTCTCTCTCACTCACTCTCTCATTTCACCTCCTCCGTTTCTGTCTCCGCCTCCCCGCCTCGCGCCTCCCTCTCGTTCTCTTTCTCTCCTCTGTCTTTCCTCTGCCTCCGTCTCTGTTAGTTCCCTTTGTTTTCCCCTCTTTTCGCAGTCTCCTCGCCTCTCCTCCTCTCTCCTGCGCCGCGCAGCCTTTATCTTCCTCTCCATGCGGTCCGCAGAGTGCTGTTCTGAAGCCTTCCCATCATGCTTCGCTTGCATATGTTGCTAGCGGCCTTTCATTTCTGTTCTTGTTTTGTTTGTGCAGCGCAACAGACGCTATTAAAGTGAAGGCATTATTAGGCCCTGGTCAGCTATGACCAAGGAGTGCATGTAAAAGTATGTGTGTGTGTGTGTGTGTGTGTGTGTGTGTGTTTTGTGTGTGTTTTGTGTGTGTGTGTGTGTGTGTGTGTGTGTGTGTGTATGTGTGTGTGTGTGTGTGTGTTTTGTGTGTGTGTGTGTGTGTGTGTGTGTGTGTGTGTGTGTGTGTGTGTGTGTTGTATTTGATCCTTCGTAGCGTCGCCATGCGAAACAAAATCTTAAATGCGCCTCGTGTATTAACATGATTATGTCGGGTCGCATTATTGGCTCCTCAGTTGGCATGGGTACCTGGCAGGTAGGCCCGGTTGCCGATAATTAAGGCTAGCATGACCGCGAGAGGAGACTTCAATGCATTTTAAAGAGGGGTGCCTTTGCAAATGCTTCACAAGCAATGGTGTCTTAAGTTGATGGAGCTCGGCGGGAACGCCATCGTCAGAAGACAGAAATGGCGCTGCAGATGTCGTTGGGTCCGCTTAAACATCAGGTCCTGGCGTATCGCATGTTTCACCGTCATATAGTTTCCTACTAAACAGGATATTTGAAATAGACACATACAATTAAATACAGTGCCCACCTGCCCCCCCCCCACCCCCATTTGTGCTGCTGATGTCACCCAGTTTTTATTTTATTTTTTTAACTGTAAGCCTATAAGCAAGTTCTGTGCTTTATTCCCTCGGTAACTTGATGTCATGTTTTGCAAAATGCCCTCTTGTCTTTAAATAATGTGTTTTTTATTGAGATGCATTGCTAAATGTGCGTGGATTGCTTTACACACTTTGCAGATTGCCTCATCGACAACTTCAAAATCAATTTCTAAACCTTTTTAGCCCCAAGAAGTGGGACACCCCCTCTAATGACACACTTAACTCCGCTTCCTATGGTGTACTGTACTCTCGGTTCCGGGAAGCCCACGTGCCAATTTTACACGTTAGCACCAATATTAAGTATGACCGTAAGAGCTTAACTTCCGTCGTTATTAGGGTTAATAAACCATTGACTCAGTTACTAAAATGCATCAAAGGATCAACATAACCGATATCAGGATATTGATGATTAAGTATAACATAACAGTGCAATAATCTATTACCCTATAGCATTGTGATTATTTTTTGGTAACACTTTACATTAAGTTGCACCTATACCTGTGTAGTTAAATGGTAAATAATTTGGTAGCAAGAGCTTATTACTAAGTGACTCCAGCGTAGGTAACTTGGAACAACAGTTAGCGGTATTCATAATTACCCTCATAGGCCACATATTCGTGATACACAACAAATAAACCTTCCCTGTTAATTTCACCATGTGTCTTGATGATATGGAATGATTTAAATTTAGCAGGAGAGATGGAACAGGGCTGGCTTTGTTTCACACGTGTAATTATGAATACCACTAACTGCTGTTCCACATCGGAGTTACTCAGTAATAACCTCTTGTTACCAAATTAGTTATGATTTAACTACACAGGTATAGGTGCAGCTTAATGTAAAGTGTTACCTATTTTTTTTTTAATCACAGAATGCCATGGTATTACCATGTATCAACATGATCACTTTTTGTCCGGGCAGCAGTAGGCTTCTGCATCTTCCTCATTTACTTTGAGCGGTGTAAGTTATATATAACCCTAAGTGCTTCAGCTCTCCACTGCCATGCAGCAGGGTACAGATATAAGTGAATAAAACTACATTTGCTAAGCCAGCTGGGTTATAATTTTATTATTGGGCAGATGCACTGTCAATGATGGCACAAAAACAAGAAAAAATATTAAAGTAAGGTGGAAGCGTGTGGCTTTGTACATTAGAAGTATTAACGCCTCGCCCTACTACCTCCGCAGTGGAGGGGCTGCCTAAAACACAGTGCACATGCCGCTACATGTTATGAATATTGTGGAAGATAATACTTAAATTAGTGACATTACTGCCTGTGATAAATTGTTTTTAAATCTGTATATAATTCCATTTACAAAATTTCCACAACTCTGAGAGCAGCCATTTATTCTTGAGTATCAACTTACATGACCCTCATCTATGTCTCTAACTGTGTTAGTTCCAAAAGTAAAGTGCTTATTAGGGTTGTTTTTTTTTTTTCTTCGAGTAATGCGCCGCAAATGCTAATGCTTACTGATGGTCCTTTCCCCTTTTTGTATAATTTTTTTTCAGCCAGATAGCAATAAATCAAAACATATTGTATTTTGAGGCTCATTAAAGAGGCATTATGCAATAAAACTGCAGAGCAGTCGCATTATCTCGTGATGAATGTCCGTAACCGCTTCCGTGTAAACGATGTCGGCTCGACACTGCAGCGGAGCCTCCCTTTGGAGTGTTTCGCCAAAAAAAATAAAAAAGTAAAAAAAATCCACACCTAGTCGTTGAAAGAGTGGAAGGACATTGGCAAAGGCACGCGATTGGCAGGTTTCTCCTTGTCACATGTGCATGACGGTGACCCTAATGAACGCCCACCCCCCCACCCCCCCCCGCGGCTATTTGTAAGAAAAAACAAACAAAACAAAAAAAAAGAGATATGGGAGGAAAGGATACACGGGAGACCTGTTTTATGAACATCCTGTCAGCCCTTGTGGTTCTGGGTTCATCGCAGCAGTTATTAGATCTCTGTCTGATCCTGAAACCCGACACCGCAGGTGCTCAATGTCGGAGGACTGCAAATGAGACATTATAGTCATTCTCCCCTTTTTAATTGGAAATCGGATAAAACCGGCGTAATGCATTGGGCGTGATGGATAGACTTTACAATATGAAGTGGGTCTGTTGATCAGATTCATCTGAGTACATAGCTACAGCTGGAGTTCCTCGTACTATTGCTTACTAATGTTTTTGAATGGCTAAAGAAGACACAAAAAGGTTTTGTTTCTTTTTTTTCCCCCACTTGTTACCATTATTTCACAATGTGTGCATGTAGATATGCATAGTTACAATCTAATATATTCTTACAAGATATGCTTGTTTTTTAAATTATTTTTATTAGTGTGTAATTATGGTAACTTAAAAAGAGCGGGTATAACTTCAAGTAGTGCTCCTCATTACTCCATCTGTGGTTGCTTTCTAGGGCAGAGTTTAAACATACATAAATAAAATGAATCAACCCACCTGCAAATAAGTGGTTTGGCCAGGGTTTTCAATAACATGCTGTTGCACATAAAACACTTAAAATTGAATTCATACTATAAATATATCTTCTATAAAGATTATAAATATATCTTTGAACTGGTTCTTGAAATCTGAAAGTACATGATTCTTGTTTTTTTCCATTGCAATGCTCCAATGTGCTGTGTTTGATGTTTGTGGAACTGTCGCAAGAGTTACGGTCGAGAAGACATTAGCCTTAGACCTTAACAGTTAGACCTGTGGATACAAGGTATTGCAGGACTGTTGGCCATAAACACAAAATGTCAGACTTTTTCCTGCAATCGCAGCCCCTAATGTTCAATGGGCAGATTTACCTGGACACTAGCAGCAAGAGCTTAGCTACCTTCCATTTATTATTTTAGATGATTAGCATATAGTAACTGTAGCCATAATACATCAAAATTGAATAAAGTGAATTAATTTAATGATAATCTTAAGAAAAGAGAAGGCTCATATTGACAGTTCATTGTTTGCATGCCATGACCTTTCTGTATGATTCTCCATCTGTTTTATCTCTTCCTTATATTTTGGTTGGCACAAAGGATCTGCTTGAATACTTCCTAAACCCTGATTCAAATAGCCTCAAAAGGTCACAGGAAGAAAAAAAAATCTAAGAATTAATTTCATTCTCAAACGCTGAACTTGGTAACCTGTATAAAGGATTATTTCATCGGAGCGGTTTTCTGGGTCTGAAAGCATTTCTGGATTGAAAAGTATATTATTTGTTCAGACTAGCTGTAGTTGGCAATATACTGGTACAATTTTATGAGTGTCTGAGGTGTTTTTCACCTCAACATTGCAATTCCACAGATACTTTTAATGAATTATCACCCCCCCCCCCCCCCCCCCCCAAAAAAAAAACAACTACACAAGAAAAAAAAAAAAAGCCATCCAGAATTTGCATTCACCCAAGAGTACCACTGTCATGTACAGAACTTTGTTGAATACAAAACAGAGTGGTGCTGAATACATTTATTAATTTTACTTCTACAAAAGGAAGAAAAACACAATCTGTGCCTTCATCAGTACACTCATGGACCAACCACAAAGGTGTCTGCAGTTCTTGTAAATACATTATTATTAATACTATTATTATTATTGTTGTTGTTTTTGTTGTTGTTGTTTGTTGTGTCAAGATAAGGGCATATCAGCAAGCACAATGAGAATACTGAAAGCGAACTGCACATAGGATGGGCTCGTCGATTTGCATATGCAGCTGAGGCGCTTGTTCTTAGTGGAGGGACGTGCCCCACAGTCCAGAATCGGATCCAGATGGTGCCGGTGTTGACTTGCCTGTGGGTGGTTCTCTGCGATGAACAGGGAGATAGGCTGCCGGAGTGATGGAACGCAAGCGCGGAACAGCACAATACACGCATAACCAATGCCGCAAAAGCAGCCATGGTATGCTAAACATCTCATTGGGGGGAAATTTTTGTCAGGGTGCCGTATTTGGCCTATTTTATATGCGTTCGTTCATAGGCTAAAACATCTTTCACCAATGAATCCAATATATTGTATTTAGTTGCTGTGTAAAAGGGGTACATGATAAGGGATTCTGTTTATTCCTAAATCACGAAATCCGGGACTGCAGCATTCCTTAGTTCCTGCTTTGTTATATCAGGCTTTGTGATTGTTTGTAATCAGCTGTGCAGAAAAAGCCAATGTTGATACATATTGAGTTCATATGCACTCAAGGGATACATGTGAATGTATTATCACATGAATTTCTCGGGTTACATGTTGCAAATAAATATAATGCTGAATCTCTTAATTTTGACTGATTCTAAATTTGGTAGAATCTGAGTACAGGACGTTAAACAAATTATATACTGCATATATTTTTAAATCAGATCTTAGCACCTGTGGACCCACATTGTTAGCAGTGCTTCTGATTGTTCTGTTTGTTTTCTTTCATCCAAATAATTAATTATGCATCTGTGTTAACAATTAGTGCTAAATGAATGTGGGTTGCCATGTTCAACGGCACAAATTTACTCAAGGATAATTTGTGAAGACCGTACCACGTCACAATATTTATATCAGATTTTCTAAATTGCCACAATGCGTCAAAATCACTATTAAGAGCTGATTTTCAGAGATCACTTCCCTCTGTGACTTTCTTTTTAATTCATCGTTCATGAATACGTATGTATACAACAGGGTAGAGATTTTGTAAATCAGGCAAATAAGTATTCTGTCTTGCTCACGTAGCAGGGATTGTTCCACCTGTTGTTCTGTTGGTGTTGATATTCTTTCTTTGGCTGGACCAACACCTGTCTTTCGCTGGCAAAGGTATTTTTTTTGCCTAACATGATTCCGTCTGTTCTGTATAACATCTCCTGCTCGTTATGTTATGCCTAATGAATGAATTCACCAATCTTCTCTCCTCCCCATTGGTGTTCCTGTTATACGGCATTGTGACGCTGCGCCTTGTTGACCTTGTACATTCCTTCCTCTGTTTCCTGAGCGGTACATTTTAGTTTTATTTTTCTTGTGGTTGTCTCACAACTTGTGCCTGGTTGCTCTGTATGATTTATTGGCACCTTGAAATCTGGATGTGCAAGCATGCCACATTGTTTCTAGTCCTTTCTATGGGTGTCTTCTACTGCAAAATTGTGAACGGGGCATTTAATTTCTTTGTCTGCCTAATTAGAACCAGTCTTCGGAAATTGGTCATCATTGCGACATAGCTGCAGTATAATGAATGTTTTTTTTTTGTGTGGTAAATGTGGCCCTGGGTTTTTCACTATTTATAGAGAACTGGAACCCTGCTGTGTAGCGACACCTTTGAACTCAAACAAACCAAACAAAGCAGACAAACACACCTGTCAGTCTGATCTGGTTGGATCCTAGTTATCCCCAGCTTCACTGACAGCAAACCCCACGCAACAATGTTGTATTGTGTGTACCGGCACCTTAATGCTTTGATTTACCACATGTTCTTTATTTATTTATATTTATTTTTTTATTCATGATGGTATTTAGTGAAACTCAAAAATCAAAATCAAAAACTCATTGCAGGAAAATGATTCTGACAGCTCTGCTTCATTCGCCTATCATAAATGTCTGATGAACCTTTTTTTTAAAATTTTTTATTTTTTTTATTTTATTTTTTATTTTTTATTTTGTGGAGGAACCTGCACTACGCATGTAGTCCCAGCACTGAGAGCTAACCTTGACAATGGAAAGGCTTTCTATAATTCATCATTGGCCAGTCCGTGAATCGTGGTGTGCCAAAGCACTTGCAGAAACGCCGCTGTCATACTCGAGCTAACACAGCGATAGCAGCCTGACACACTGATAGCAACTGTACTTGAAGATCTGGCAGTCGACAACTGCATGATGACAAAAGCATATTGATGAAAGAGGCTCCTGGGTGTTTTGACTCTCATTATGAATGTAGCACACTTTCCTGAATCAAATCCATACCGTGTCAGTTCTAAGTGTTGCCATGAGTCCTGTGCGTGCGTGCGTGCATGTGTGTGTGTGTGTGTGTGTGTGTCCATGCATTTAGAATACATCCTTCATTACAATGTATGCATAGTGCGTATATGACGGCCTCATTAATATTGTATATATGATGCATATTTAGACATACAGTAGCATGCATACTCATTGTGTTTTAGATTGCATTCTTTAGTATATGTTTAGATGAAACAGCTGCACATCGTTTGTGTCTGCGGGGAATTGACCGCCCTCCCAACACACCGCTGAGGTTTTTTTTGTTGATCCTTTGAGATGAGAAGCGCTGTCTAAATGCAAATGCATATCCCGCATTAGTTTTTAAATAAAGACTGAGCCGATCTGTAAACGTTTGACGCGTCCGACAACGCGCTTTCCCCGGGTTTCGTCGCGCCGCCGCCCCGGGCTCTCGTCGAAACAACCTCGCCGTCCGTTTATCGGTTGCCGTCGCCCGCGAATTCCCTCGCACTCGACGGCGATCGAAAAAAAAAAAAAGAAGCGCCGTTTTAACACTCAGCTAAATGCAACGTCGTCACCTCGCCGCTGCTTCTCGCAATTGATTTCAGATTCCATTCATTTGAGCCTCGGGGTATCCGCAGCAGTAAAACTGACACGCCGGAGAGGTTAATGACAATGCGAAAAATAAATAAGCTAAAAGAAGGGAGATCAAAACGAAACGCTGTGATGCGAAATGTAACGATCGTGGTCCCAGACGCCATCACTGTACCAAATAGATTGGCAAATATATTTTAATAGAAATGATTTACTGATATATATATATATATATATAAAAAAAGACATTAGCGGTGGTACTTGTAGACATAACGGCGTGTTCACATGGCACATTTTGGCAAAGTTAATTCGTAGCCACTTTGGTGCTCGATTTGTTTTGTTCACTACCTTCATTTGTCATTCTAGAACTGTGCAGACGTATATGTTTGTGTCTGCAGTTAAACTGGGTATAAAGAGCTCACTCTCTATTTCTCTCACCTGCTTTTCTGACAACTCAGATCTTGAACTGGGAAAAATAAAATTTAAATACAGCTGTTGTGAACATTGACATTTTGTAGAACAGGCAAATATCAAGGATGATGAGACTGTATACCTCACTCACGATATGAACACTGTTAATGTTAGTACAATGATGAAGGTCTTTCAAAGATTGTGGGGGGAATTTAAAGTTAAGCATACGCTCAACAACAAGAAATACAACGGTGACGTGTTCTTTCTCAGTTGTTGTTTTCTGCTGTCATATGTATTTAATCTTGGGAGCTCGTCTAGATAAAAAAAAAATGCCCGTCTCGATGAGCAATATGGTGGACATCGGAAAGATATATACATTTAACACTATAATGATCCACGGTCAGACCTTTATACGAGATTCAGCAGCAACATTTGTTCGTCAACAAACAAATAAGAAGTAGATTGTCGGTAGAGGTCACCCGACTGGCAGTGAAAATAAGACCTTTCGCGAGCTGCAGGGCAACGTGTGCTATGCATTAATCGAGAAACGGGAGGTAGCTTGTTAATTATGCATGGGCATAAACAAAAACAGAACAAGTCTTGTTGTGCATACTTTCTGGTTGGGCAATTTCTAAAAACATGTTCTGCAGTTTGCAATTATTAGACAGCTGCAGTCATATCACTGAACATTGCTAGGCACGTTGAGAAAAGTACTCGCTGGCCCGTTCCAGAAAACCCAGGTAATTACACAGCCGTAAAGCACTGCTCTGACCTGTCCTTTGTGTTCAGAGACGTGACGATGACGCACCCCCTGATCACACCCTGATGCACCGCCCGATCACACCCGATCACCCCCTGATGCACCCCCTGATCACACCCGATCACCCCCTGATCACAACCTGATCACACCCTGATCACACCCTGATCACACCCGATCACCCCCTGATCACACCCGATCACACCCTGATCACACCCTGATCACCCCCTAATCACACCCTGATCACCCCCTGATCACACCTGATCACACCCTGATCACACCTGATCACACCCTGATCACCCCCTGATCACACCCGATCACCCCCTGATCACACCTGATCACACCCTGATCACCCCCTGATCACACCCGATCACCCCCTGATCACACCTTGATCACCCCCTGATCACACCCTGATCACACCCTGATCACACCAATCGTAATATTGATATATCCCCATATGCCCAGAGTACCTTGATGGCTTACCTTATCCCTGGCCACTAGTGTATACTGGCGGCGCCCTAGCCTAGACGTGAACTTACCAGAGCCAATCAATACAAGTCTGTACCAGTAATTAAATGGTGGAGAAAAACAGACGAGTTTATTCCTCCCACAGTTTGAAGATATCTTTGCCCTGACTCTCCACAAACCATATTTCCGCAACACGCAATTTACTGGGTAGTTTCACATTTATTTACTTATTTATCTTAGAATTTTTAAAAGTTGGTTATGGCAGAGACTCACAGACACAGTGTGATGCGGATGCACAGTAAAGGTACGGTAAAATAAAAAAAGCCATGAGGTGAAGATTACATTTTCATGTAATAGGTGACGGGAGAGGAAAAAAAAGTTTACTTTTGCAAAGGAGCGTTTGGCTGTTTTCACGCAAAATACATTTGCATAAATTTGTTAGTCAAAGTTTCTGACAAAATGCTTTGTGCTTTCGACTGATTTTGTTGCCGTCAAGTATTTCAGGTGAATTTACATGCTAATGAAGTATCTCCGTTTTACAGATAAAAACTCGCCTGCAGTAGCTGCTTTGCTATTTGGTTCACACTTAAAAACTTTCATAATTTCGTTAGAACTCCCTAAATCCCTAAAAAGAAAATACCTTTTTAAATTGCATTCCAATTAAGTCAAAAGGGTGCAATTAGCCACGATACTGTTCAGAGTAGTCATGCATTTCTGTTGAATTGCTTGTTTGATGTCTGACACTTTTTTGTAAATCTGTCAAAATAATGCTTAATATTTAATTTACTTATCAAACATACATGCCAAACCGTATGTGTGTATTGAGAGGCATAAAAATGCAATGTATAATTTTGGCTTAAATTTCAATAATAATAATAATAATAATAATAATAATATTTGCCTATTTGTATCACTATAGTACATGTGGTAGAGCAGTTTTCCAGATATTCAAATGTGGATCTGGCCCTAGTGGTATTTTTGGCATTTCTGTACATGTGACCGTGGGTGCAGAAAGCCAGAGAAAGCCTGAATTAATTATGGCTGAAACAAAATACCACAACTGCCACAAACTGACAAGGAGGCGACTATTGAGATTCTGAGGGCAGGAATGCTAATATCCGGGAGCCTCCCAGGCACAGCGGCGTGTGCCAGTTGGCGATGTCTCTTCTGCGGTCACAGACGAGCTCCTGCCTAACAACATCCAGGGGTACCTGTGTGTCAACAACCCCCGAAATACGATTTAGGCATTTATGAGACTGGCATCTCTCTGCGTCTCAAAATGCTGCGGAGGCCATTGCAAAGTCCCAATCAGCGTGTCACCGGGACGACGGCGCTTTTTGTAACACCGGCAGCGCGCTGACAGGCCTGGGGAGTAACGGATGGTGCAGAAAAACGATCCGGCGCCAGTACGGCATTATGTTCAGCGACAGGTGCAGGGTTCGATCTGGCATCAGTACGGCGTTATGTTCAGCGACAGGCGCAGGGTTCGATCTGGCACCAGTACGGCGTTATGTTCAGCGTCAGGCGCAGGGTTCGATCTGGCATCAGTACGGCGTTATGTTCAGCGACAGGCGCAGGGTTCGATCTGGCATCAGTACGGCGTTATGTTCAGCGACAGGCGCAGGGTTCGATCTGGCACCAGTACGGCGTTATGTTCAGTGACGGGCGCAGGGTTCGATCTGGCACCAGTACGGCGTTATGTTCAGCGACAGGCGCAGGGTTCGATCTGGCACCAGTACGGCGTTATGTTCAGCGACGGGCGCAGGGTTCGTTGAGTTTCAGCGCGTCGGTGGGCGTCGGCGTTGCAGAAGGGGCCGGGGTTCAGAGGTGGAGAGGTGATGGTGTGGGCTGAAATACGATACGGGTGAAGATCGCCGTTAGGGTTTATCGACGCCCCCTCTGTGGAGGCAAGGTTCTCGCCCCATGCAATGCAACTCGCGTAATGCAAATTAATGCGGGGTGCAAGCAAGCCTCATGCATGCATATCTTTCCTGGCACGGAACCATGTGAATGTGATTGGCTGTCCACCCTATTCCTGTTACAGGAGCAGGGCTGTGTTTGAAACCGCATACTGTACTAGTACTACGTACTGATTTGACCAAAGTGTAGTATGTAGTATCCAGTATATCCTAATGTAGTACGCAGTATACCGTACGCAGTATGCGGTTTCGAACACAGCCCAGGACTGGCAGTACAGCACCGTGGAAAAAGTACAACGCGTGCAATCGAATGGAGTGTGTGACACTAGACACTAGATATCGGAACTCCACACTAGATATTGAACTTTATCATTTAATAAATCGACTGCCTTAACCCCCTCTTTTCATTTGATAATGGCTTTTAACATGAATATGTAATAAGTGCATCAGTGCTATTGGCAGTCGGCCCTGTCTATTTAGTGAATTATATTAACTGAACAATTGTAACAATCGTTAGAACAATGACGATTTGTGTGTTTTTAATTTTCAGTAAAATACTTATTTACATAAATTGTTGCATCTTTTCAGGCCAAAGACAATGTGAAATTTGTGTCGGTAACAAAATAAAATGACGTTCCTTTAATCTTTTATTTTGTTTTATTTTTTAGGTATCCCGGCGGCGTGAAGGTTTGCGGTAGGTAGACTGAATCTCCACTTACAGCTCACGTGTAGTAAATGTCTTTAATGCATGCATTCCAGTGTCCATCCTGCATTCTTCATAATTATTTTCATAGGCAAGTAATTTCATTATCTATTTAGTTTAGTTTGTTTTATTATATAGAATAAGGCTTTCCTCTAACTAATACCAAGGTTGCTGAAAGTAGAGAAGATCATTCAGCCAGACAGTTTTCCCATAGGTGGAAGCATTACTTGCTGTTTTTGGTACTGATCACCTAACCACACCAGACCAAATCCCTTTAGCCATTAAAGGCAATATAGCTCCTCATTTACGTTTGTGTAGAGAATATGATTAAGATCATTACGATAGCTTTTGATGCACCCTTCTCTGTTCTTAAGTGTAAATGTTTTATTTATTTTATTTGTTGGTAAGGACATAATCTGGAACAATTTGGAGCGGCTCCAGGCTCCCAGGAGAGGTGCTTAGCTTTGTGCTTTATCTCGTATCGTAAACGTGATGCAGACCCGCAGCCCCCGCGGGTCGTTTTGCTCTTTTTCAACATCACTCGGGTTTCTGTTCCCCGTGCACTCCCGTCCCAGGCACGAGCATGCCTTTGCTAGCGTTATTATATCCCGGTCAACAAATGGCAATTTGAGTCAGCTGACCAGATCAAAACAAATGAGCTGAACACGCTCGATAAGACGATAAAAAAAATTACATTTCATAAAAAAATTATAATTATGCATTTAAACCCTGCTGTGCAAGATTGCTGTATGCACTTAGATGTTTAATTGCTGTAGCTTGAACTTAAGCTTGAATACCTGCAGCCATCCCCGCTAAATCCGCAGCTCTGCATAAATGCTGCATTCAATACCACAGTCGCAAAACTACTTTTTCTTCCATTTTTCATCAGTATCTGCCTGTCTGTCCTTCCATTTGTCCCATTTTGATTCTGTACGTGCCTACAGTGTTGGGAAAATATGAATATTTTATTAATACGGTTGTGATTTACACCTAATGGTTTATTGCAAATAGCCCGAACACGTCTTGGTCACCGAGCCCACAAATCACAATTAAGTCACCGGGTTCAAGACAAGTTTGTGTCGCGAGTTCAGGTTTTACGGTTTTAAACCCCAACATGCGGTCTACGCTCCTCCTGCGCTGAAGTATGTTCACATTTCCTTTAATGCTTTCATTTCTTATTCCACGCGGCATCTCATTTGTCGTTTTGGATGCATGTGTCACATCCATGAAGATGTAATTGTCCATTACGCAGGTAAAGATTCATCGGGAAAGTGTAGCCTACAGTTCTGCCTCGAAAAGTAAAACACTCCATAAACACGAGAGGAGTGCGAATTCTACGGTGCTTAAGTTGGACAAAATGAGAACAATTCCTGGCAAATCTATATGGCGGGAGGCGACGGGGCTCTCCATTTTAAAAAAGCTTTAGCTTTTCTGATTGAATTGACCCCTCCGTGTGTGATTTATTCTAATTCATGCATGCTCATACGACGAGCATCGGCGGTTCCAAAAACACTGAATTTAGCCCGGTCCGGCTCGCTGGCTATAATAGGGGGGAGGGCCTCGTCTGCTTTTGCTCAAACAAACCTCACGGAATGCTATTTTCAGATTTCATACCTGATGGTTCCAATCTTGCCGAACTGCGATGAGACATCGTTCTTCTCACAGTAGGTCAGCCATTTTGCGTCGGCGTGCAGATTACCCTTCATACGCTGCAATGAGCCATTCCATCCCCTCCAATGACATCCAGCGCGGACCCGTTATTGACAAATCTGTCCCACTGGGGAGAGCGTGTGAAACGCCTCACCTACTCTGTCACTTCTATTGGAAATGCTGATGGACAGATATTATGTACAGGTTGTGAACAAAAAAAATAACAAAATGTAAATGCCAACGGTGTCCAACGGTGACATGTTCTGTCAGTTTCATAGTGGTCTAGGGAACATTTTGCACTGGTCCTTAGAAAGACAGGTCGGTGTCAGGCCTGAGACGGAATTTTAAACTTCCATCAACTGGGCGTGGGTGTTGTAGTCTTCCTACAGAATTCAAGATGCTGCTGGACTCCATGCCACGGTGCACGCTCAGTACTCTTCATTATGCCTCTTTACATTGGTGTTTACACTTTCTTTTGTTCTCAACTTGGCAGGGTCTGAACCCTGACTGAGAGTGTGATTTTAAAATTTTATTTTATTTTTTACATTTTTTTGTAAAATTGCAGCTTATAATTTGCATTTTATAACTCTTGATATTTGGTTGTACTTTGACAGGGACGTATTCCAACCTCCAAGCTCTGGAAAACATTTGTGGAAAATAATATTTTTAAATGCAGAATGTCCATTTTGCGAAAGACCAATGCCTTAAAGGGATAGTTCGGAATTTTGGACATAATGTCTCAATTACGACTTACCCATGATGTAGTTGATTGATGGAAACCATTTTCAGCTAATTCCATGCTGTCCCTTCTTTTGGACATACACACGTTGCTAATGCTAGCGCAACTCTAAAGTAACCGGTAGCATCCACTACCAAACACACCACAGTGCACCCAAAGCAAATAAAATACGATAACAGTCTATTGGGGTTATTTTGAGTGTTTATACCATCATTTTTGAAGTAAAACTATCGTTGAATCCTTTACTTTGTGCTGACCTATATTCTCTGGAAGTACGGCGGCGGAGCGAAAGTGGCCATTGCAACTTGTTGCTCTTCTTTGTTGTTGTAGTCGACCAGTGCCGGCACTACATTCATAGGTAACGTAAAGTATCGCTCCGCCGCCGTACTTCCACAGAGAATATAGGTCAGCACAAAGTAAAGGATTCAACGATAGTTTGACTTAAAAAATGATGGCATAAACACTCAAAATAACACAGGTAGACTGTCATCGTATTTTATTTGCTTTGGGTGCACTGTGGAGTGTTTAAGTGTGCTCTAGCATTAGCAACGTGTGTATGTCCAAAAGAAGGGACAGCATGGAATTAGCTGAAAATGGTTTCCATCAATCAACTACATCATCGGTAAGTCGTAATTGAGACATTATGTCCAAAATTCCGAACTATCCCTTTAAGGAGTTTTGTGTGATTTCAAGAGCATTTGGCCAATCAAAATTGTCTTTCGTACTCGTTCACTCTGTCTTCCTTTCTGCGCGGGTCTCCTCACCCATCGAAGCTCATACACCGAAATGTAGCCATATATTTTTCTAAAAAGTACTTTAGAGTAACTTTCTTTGCATGACTTTCTTTTGCATTGTCTGTATAACCAAGGAGTGCAAACTGTAACTGTCCAAGCCTCCGTAAATCCTCCTGGATTAGGGCATCTGCAAAGCAAATACATATTGTGCTGCCGCCGCACGTAGCTTTCTCAAATGGAACTCCAAACAATCACGTTCAGATCAAAAGATTTCATTACATCAACAGTAGGCTGTTGCATCGTTGCATGCTTTTTTGATGATGCGTCCCTAGCTAGTTGACCGTTGACCCCGGACACACAGAGCTGCACAACCATCACCCCAATTTGTTCTCCTTGCATTTTTCTGTTCCCATGGCCACGCTTCGTGGTAGGCTAATTAGAAATATGGCAGCTGACCCATGAAGCTTTGGGAAACACAAGGCAAGCATGAATCGAAGTTCAGTGCTTTGTGTGTGTGTGTTTGTTTGTGCTTTTGTGTTTGTGTGTGTCTTTGTGAGTGTTTTTGTGTGTGTATGTGTGTGTGTGTGTGTGTGTGTGTGTGTGTGTGTGTGTGTGTGTGTGTGTGTGTGTTTGTGAGTGTGCGTGTGTGTGTGTGTGTATGCGTGTGTGTGTGTGTTTGTGTGTGTCTTTGTGAGTGTCTGTGTGTTTGTGTGTGTCTTTGTGTGTGCCTGTGTGTTTGTGTGTGTCTTTGTGTGTGCCTGTGTGTTTGTGTGTGTCTTTGTGTGTGCCTGTGTGCGCATGTGTGTGTGTGTGTGTGTGTGTGTGTGTGTGTGTGTGTGTGTGTGTGTGTGTGTGTGTGTGTGTGTGTGTGTGTGTGTCTTCATAGTCCAGAGGCTCATCTCCGTCCTCGCCACAGTGTACGGGCCCTTATTATATTATTATACTGGCAGCATGCGTCCTCCCATGGCTCTAACTGTCGCTATAATGATAACCTGGAAGCTCAGTGCCGGAAAGGGGAGTTGCAGAAAATGAGAAGCGTCTTGGTTACACATCTTTAGACGGTCAGCTTCCACTGGAACGCATTCCAAATTCAAAATGGCGGTGCCCTGTTCCCTTCTGTGTCACTGCACAAAGGAAGGACGCGTGCATCAGACGGTGTTAAATTTCACGCACAGCGTACAGAGATGGACCGATTGTACCGCAAGGCCGTGACGCGCGGAGATGTATTGAACCCTTTGACTAAGAGCGTTACGGCTTGAGGGAAGAGAAACGGGCGGCTGTGATCAGCCGTGAACTTCTCTCAATGCCAGGGAAATGCAGGCCTCGTGACTGTGGAGCCACGCTCTTACCTCTGTTCATTTCTGTCAGACGGATTACCTGTTTGACGCTAATCCAGTTAGAGACGGGAGCCCTTCCAGTCTGGTGTATTTGCCCTTAGCACACACAGACACAGACACACACACAAACACACACACACGCACACACAAAGATTGAGAATCATGTCACATAAAAGTTCAGTTTTTCTGCTTTTGTTTTTCATGAGCTTAGTCAGTTTCTTTTTGTAAGTGTACATGCATAGTGCATCGTGAGTGTTGTAGTTCTTTGTTCCGTCTTTAGGAGTTCTGTGTGTCGCCATCAGAGTTCATCGATAATGACCCGTGTCAGCCAAATGGGTCAGTACAGTTCATGGCCTGGGTCAATACTTTTCATCAATCGCGTATCCATTCCTCGTATTCATACAAGAGTGAATGGGGCTCAATGCTCACTGCTCAAGTTCAGCTGGCAGTAACAGTTTCCTTTCATGCATTCATTCACAATACTTTACCTCAACATCTGGAAGTCCTTACAAGTCTTTGTTTTTTAACAGAGGCTATATTGTATATAATCTTTTTAGCATCTGTGGAGACTGATATTGTTAACAATAATACTTTTGTCTTTCTGTCTGTATGCTCTACTTTATGTTAATCAAGTTTTACTCTTGGTTTAGTAGTTCTCAAACTGGGTGTTACATTACATTACAGGCATTTAGCAGACGCTCTTATCCAGAGCGACTTACACAACTTCTTATTACATTTATCCATTTATACAGCTGGATATATACTGAAGCAATTCAGGTTAAGTACCTTGCTCAAGGGTACAACGGCAGTATCCTACCTGGGAATCGAACCTGAAGCCTTTCGGTTACAAGTCCGGTGTTAGTGCCCCCTAGTTGCTGTCTTAATACGGTTGTGTGTGGTCAAAGGGGCCTCTTGTTTTTGAAATGTAAAAATTTTGTCGTGCTTTATGTAGGAATAGTAAAGGTGCACCACCTACAGTGCACTTAAATGAACTGCGAGCCTACCTAATTTTCTTGTTAAAATGACACACATTACATTTTCAATTTAAAGCCTCTCAAATAGCTGTTATCAAATAGCCGTTAGCTTCGTTTTTTTGTTTGATCGATGGCAGATATGGAAGTTAAGCTAGCTCCCAGGCTATGTCGCGAGTTCACGCTCGATCGCTCGTCTAACCGAAGGATCAGCAGCTAGACATGGAGCGGTGGGCTGACCGTGTTTGGATCTCTGGGCAAAGTGAAAGCTGAGGACTGGGTGGTAGGGATGGGACGCTCGATACTCTACACGGTGTCGAGTTTTCAAATCACTGCTGTTTCGAAGTAGTGCTCCGAGGCGTGTTTCAAATCACGTGATCACAGAAACCGAAGCCTGTCATTTTGGCGGCATCTCGAACCAATACATGCTCAACCAATGTATCCTTCCTGTGTATCTGTGCAAAACCTCTAATTCCAGATCAGCTCATTCCTTTCCCACCCACA
Source organism: Synaphobranchus kaupii (assembly GCA_029718625.1). Lineage (NCBI taxonomy): Eukaryota > Metazoa > Chordata > Actinopteri > Anguilliformes > Synaphobranchidae > Synaphobranchus > Synaphobranchus kaupii. The sequence continues at coordinate 16,721,187 of CM056395.1, forward strand.
AACTTCCAAAATATAAAAATGGTTCAAACGCCCCCAAGTATGCATTTCCATTAAATAGGAAATGCACAAGGCATTGGTCGATATGATGGCATTATGCTCATGAAACACACATTTAATTTCACTTTAAAAATTATAATTATCATCATCCCATCATTATGAGAATATGTTTCATTTCTGCAACACTTCTAATGAATATAGACTCGGTTGGAGAGGGCTTTGAGAATACATGGCAAAACCATTAATATTCAAAATCAGAATTTTACAAGTGTTTCACTAATTCAAATTTATCACCGTTGTGAAGAGTAATGTTGACCAGGTGATGTCACTAGAGAGGCAGTTGTCAAATGCTTCATGACACCGACACTTCAACCAATGCAATCGCTTCAACTGTGTCAGTGCTTCAGAAAGCTTCACTCTTTCTCCAATGGGTTTTCCAATAAGCTACATTTGTCTTTGCGGTTGTATTTTGCTTCAGTCACGAGCGAAACGTCATTTACACGTAGCTATACTTTCCGAAATAACCTTGTTATTGATATCGCTTTTTACATTAATATTTAATCACAAACGTGTGTAGAAGATGTTCCACGGTGATGGTCCAGTATTTCTCTTCTTTCTACATTAAACTTCCCCTCGTACATCCATACATTTACAGGGCTCCAACTGCACGGCAGCCATCTGACCATTGACATGCATGCCCTGCGTTTTGGCCTTAATGCTGTTTTATACTGTGGCGCTGTTTGCCAGTGTTCTTCCGTGTATTCTCATCGCCTGGACGCCAGACCCGTGCTCTTGGCTTGTCTCTCTTTTGCGTTGCACTCTTAAGCATTTTCCTCAAGCATACGCATGCTGTGTATAGCTACATCGACCTAACAGGAGCGCATCCATCATATAAATCTTTGAGGTGAGCTGAAATGACCATTTTTAAATCATTTCTAATTAGCTAGCTACGTGACTTAGATTTAGTAATGTTCATGAACAGATTTTTACTCAGAGAAAGATTAGTGCTTTATTAGCTATTGATAAGTTCTAGTTGGCTAGCTAATATTTGTATGAATAGAAGTGTATAGAGTATGAATATGTTTAGAAATGTGCAGCCATCCATGTACAATCTGATAAATAGTACCTGCCATATTTTAGTTTTTGTTTAAACAATCTAATATATATATCACATCAAGGTTAACAATTCATTCATATAAATGTATACAGATAATATAAATATAAGAATAACTATTTGCATGACTATGTTTATAAATATACAGCTGTCCACATGCAATCTGAGAAATTACCAGTACCTGCTGCATTTTTGTTTTATGAACGAAATAAACAGTTTTTGCATAAACTGTTTTAAATTTGTATGCTTCTTGACTTTTGATTCTATGAGTGGGATGAGTGCTTTTTGGCCTTGATGTTAAATTTGAATTTGGCCTTACTGCCTTCTGAATTTTGCCTTGTGAATTTTTTCGCATTTACAAGGCCAAAGATGCCTTGCTCTTTAAATGACAAAATTCAAAGCTTGCATTTAATTCTCCTGTACGGTATTAGTAATGTCAGAGTTGCCTCTCCTCTCTCCCAAGCGGGTTAGCTCTCATGTTCTTTGAGAATTATCAATTCCCTCCACAATCTCTAGCAAGTGTTTCTATTGAGTATTAGGTTTGTTAAAATAGTCCTCCACCACAAACATCCCTTCAGCAAATAGATTAAGCATTATTCTAGATTAAGCATTATTCAGTAATGAATGTAAGATTGGTCGGTTTTTCCTATATTAAATGCACTCAATAATATGGACCCTCACAGCCAGAAAGGTAGATTTAAGTCCTAATTTGTGTATTGACACAGCTCACCTCGAGTGCTTGTGGTAGTTCATGAGTTTGACATTCTGAATGAATATCATTGATCATTGGAGCACATTCTGTTCATTGGGCATTCCCTTATAGCTTCCCACATAGCTTCACATATTCTCTTTATTTACTTTAAAAAAAAAAAAAGAGGAAGAAGAAAGAATCTGCCTGATTTAGTAAAACCAGTTTGATAACACGCGATAATCACGCAATCATTTTTCCCTGTATGAGAATCCCTGCACTAACATTGTGTTGTCAAAAACACTGGTGTGCTCTCTATGCGATTCTCAATGCCATGGTAATGTGGCAGATCTCATAGACAGCTTTGCAAAAAAAAAAAAAAGTATAAAATAAATAAATAAAGTAAAACAATCCCGCACAGTGCATTCCAATAGCACTCCCTCGGTCAGGACCTGTTTAATGAACGATAAAGAAAACCGAGCGGAGGGCCAAAATCCCTGTCATTTTCATTTAAATCTACCGGCAATAACCATGCAATTTTAGTCAGACACAACAGTGCAATTAGATGGATTTTCAGCGTCTTACGCGTACAGGGAAGGCATATCTTTATCCCATCATGACAAAATTGATTTGTTTGCATTATGTCCGCCCCTTCTGCTGTGAGGGCTTCTGGCAGACTGGAAACAGGCTGTTTGATCAGTGTGCAGGCAACTGAATGCATAATCAGCGCTTGTATCTGTGAAATACTGTCCAGCTCCTCAATATCCACTTAAAAGTGGGGTGTGCCGATGTTGTTTTCTTGACTTTTTTTTTTTTTTTTTTGCTGTGGGCATTTAAAAAGCATGTATTATGCATTAAAAGCATACTTTTAAACATTAAAAATGGCCAATCTGAAGTAACAGCGCTGCCACATCTCCAAAACTAGCTCTGAGCTCATGGTCAGTACATAAGGACACATTTGGTTTGTTGGTCGTCTCACACTTCAAGAACAGGTTTCCTTTTGACATTTAGTAGTTTTATTTTGCACATGGAACATTTGTGGTACATGCGAACACACCTGGCAACCTGACTTGGATATGTACAGTATAATGATACATATGGGTAATACTCAAGGATATATGTATGTGGTGTGCGGTGGGGTGAGTAAATCCTAAGGCTCTCCAGATATGTCTAACGTCCAGTTGTCCAGGAGGGTGGAGTGTACAAGGAAAGAAGGCAGCCATGTTTGTTAAATGGTAAAAAAAAAAGTTCATGATATTAAGACATGCTGACTGCATTCAGGATATAGCACTGCAATACATTTCTTCTGAATTCACATTAGTACACAGTAAAAATGGTGGCGTACATTTAACACCCTAGGGTGTTTATACGAGATGGTAGTCTCATATAAACACTCTATAAGTGTTAAATGTACTCCTGCAGTGTTAGATTTACAATGGCATTTTTGCTGTGTATATTTAATGATTTTAAACTATACGCTATAGGTGTGTGTGTGTGTGTGTGTGTGTGTGTGTGTGTGTGTGTGTGTGTGTGTGTGTGTGTGTGTGTGTGTGTGTGTGTGTGTGTGTGTGTGTGTGTGTGTGTGTGCGCGTGCGTGCTTGCCTGTGTGTGTATGTATTTAAATCTATATATAGGTATACGAATACGTGTATTTAAAATACAATTTGTAAAATATGCTGAGCTGTCAGTCTGTTTGGAAGTACAGAGTAATAATTGAGTCACTTATTTCCTCTGCAGAGTAAGCAAGTGCACTACATAATCTCTTCTTAAACAGGCAGTGTCTTGTCAGCTCTAATTAGATTAAAGAAATAAATGACAACAAAATTGAAGCGTTATGCGTACATCAGGTTTTTGCCACCATCTTAAATCAGTAGGTGTGTGTTTGTGTGGGTGTTGGCATGATTGCATTGTGTGTTGTGTAATAAAAATGTTCTCTTCTTAAAATTAGGACCCGATATGGTCCATATGTCTATGCCCCTCTGCTTACTATCATTAGCTCAAAGTTTTCTCAAATTTATACATTTTCTTTTTATTTGATATTACTCGTTTCTAGTTAGCATTATTTTTATTTTTTTTTACAAAAAGCGTTAATGTGAGAGACGGTCTGTTGGGTGGTGTGCTGAGCTAAAGCCGCTATATTCAGTGCAGTGTTGCCAGCCGCCATGTAGGATTGAATGTGGTATGAGTCAGTGTTGACTGTAGTTCAGCAGCCCTGTGGGACGGCACATAATTGGGAACAGCATCGATTGGGACACAGGGGTGTCAGTCTGTATGGCTCTTTCCACCTCATCACGTAAAAGAGCAACCCCACGGACCGATTGGGTAGCCGCGTTCTACCAGCCCACTGACTGAGCCGCATACTTACTGAGCGGCACACTGACTGAGCCGCATACTTACTGAGCGGCACACTGACTGAGCAGCATACTTACTGAGCAGCACACTGACTGAGCGGCACACTGACTGAGCAGCATACTTACTGAGCGGCACGCTGACTGAGCCGCATACTTACTGAGCGGCACACTGACTGAGCAGCATACTTACTGAGCAGCACACTGACTGAGCGGCACACTGACTGAGCAGCATACTTACTGAGCGGCACACTGACTGAGCCGCATACTTACTGAACGGCACACTGACTGAGCCGCATACTTACTGAGCGGCACACTGACTGAGCCGCATACTTACTGAGCGGCACACTGACTGAGCAGCATACTTACTGAGCGGCACACTGACTGAGCGGCATACTTACTGAACGGCACACTGACTGAGCAGCATACTTACTGAGCGGCACACTGACTGAGCCGCATACTTACTGAACGGCACACTGACTGAGCCGCATACTTACTGAACGGCACACTGACTGAGCCGCATACTTACTGAGCGGCACACTGACTGAGCCGCATACTTACTGAGCGGCACGCTGACTGAGCAGCATACTTACTGAGCGGCACGCTGACTGATCAGCACACTGCCTGAGCAACACACTCCAGGACACTGACTGAGCGGCACACTGACTGAGCGACACACTGACTGAGCGACACACTGACTGATTGGCACACTCCAGCACACTGACTGTGCAGCACACTGACTGCGCTGGGTTTATAATGTGGAGGAGCTTGGCAGGAATAACTATTGACATTTGGTGGTTTTCTAGCTACAGCTTGGAGGACTGGTATGCCAGTCTGCGCTGTCTCCTGTTTCTGGATAATGTTGCTGCATATTCAAAATAGTGGCATAAAATTACATGAGGACACAAGGCAATGAGGTGGGTCATATGATCCTTCACGTCAAGACGTCATAGGGAGATGTTGGAGAATCACTGTGAGCTACATGGAGTCCAGTGCTGAGAGAAGGACTGTCTCCATGGAGTCGCTAGCTATAGGCCTGGAATGCTTCGGTTCCAGGCGATTGTTGTGCAGCAGTATATACGACAGAGCAGCCCACACTTTGGCTTTGGGGACACGGTGAAGGAGGGGCACAGCAGTAATTCCAAACAGATGAAGGATGAAGAGTGCTTCTCCTTCTCAGAAGAGGAGCAGCAGGAGCCCGTTTTGAAGGCTGAGAGTATGATTTCAGCCAGCGGGGGGAGCGGAATTGAGGGGGAGAGCGAGGGATGGATGGGGGGGGAGGGAGGAAGGGAGAGGGTGAAGAGGAGGAGGATGTCAGGATTTATAATGTGGACGAGGTTGGAGGGAATAAGAAACTATTGACATTGGGTGGGTTTATGTAATTGGAAGCGAGAGCATGTGTCAGTTCCTGGGAGAGCAGTAAAGGGAAGGGAGACCCTCATCCCGGTGCATTTGGAGATGGTGAACAATGTAAGTTGAGTTTTTTTTGTTGCCAGTGAGAAGAGGTAGGAGATGAGCAGGTAGGGGATTAAAGAAGGCAGAGAGAGTGGGGGAAGAGGGGGGTTCTTGGTTGCAGCCTTGATTTCGGTGTGTGTGTCTGTGCTTGCATGTGTGAGTGTGCGTGCGTGTGTGTGCTTGCGTGTGCGTTTGTGCATGTGTGCGTGTGTACGTGCGTGCGTGCGTGCGTGTGTGCTTTTGTGGAGAGGACTGGTTAAGCCCCCTCTTTGATAGGTAGATGTCGTTCAGGTCCCCTCTTGGCAAATTTTTAAAAAAACATTAAAAGTGAAATCTCAGTAAATAGTATGAACAATGAGCTTAAATAAAAATTTTCCATGTCTCTTTTGTTTTGAAAAAATGTCTATAAACTATTGCCAGGTGATAGAGCCCTGTTAGATATATAAACATGTACGTATGTACAGTGCCCTCCACAATTATTGGCACCCCTGGTAAAGATGAGTAAAAAGGGTTATAAAAAATTAATCGTTTGGTGAATTAGTTTAATCTCAAAAATGAGAAAAATCCAACCTTTAATTGAAATAAGTTTATTCTGAGAAAAAAAAATCCATCATCAAGAAATAATTATTTTTAACAAAACCACGTGTGCCACAATTATTGGCACCCCTGCATTTAATACTTTGCACAACCTCCCTTTGCCAATAAAACAGCACTGAGTCTTCTCCCGTAACATCTAATAAGGTTGGAGAAGAATCTGAGACCATTCCTCTTTACAGAATCTCTCCAGAGCATCCAGAGTCCTAGGTCCTCTCTTGTGCACTCTCCTCTTCAGCTCAGCCCACGGGTTTTCAATAGGGTTTAGGTCAGGGGACTGAGATGGCCATGGCAGAAGCTTGATTTTGTGTTCAGTTAACCATTTTTGTGTTGATTTTGATGTTTTGGATCATTGTCCTGCTGGAAGATACAACAATGACCCAGTTTTAGTTTCCTGGCAGAGGCAGCCAGATTCAGATTTAAAATTTCCTGGTATTTCATGGAGTTCATGATGCCATGTACCCTAACAAGGTTCCCAGGGCCTTTGGAGGAAAAACAGCCCCACAACATCACAGAACCTCCACCATACTTAACAGTAGGGATCAGGTTATTTTCGGTAAAGCCATCCTTCTTTTTATGCCAAACCCACCTTGAGTGTTGGTTGCCAAAAAGCTCAATTTTCGTTTCATCTGACCATAGAACACGGTTCCAGTCAAAGTTTCAGTAGCGTTTAGCAAACTCCAGGCGCTTACGTTTGTGGTGAAATGACAGGAAAGGCTTTTTTCTGGCATGCCTTCCAAATAATTTGTTGGCATGGAGGTGACGTCTAATGGTAGTTTTGGAGACTTGATGACCCCAAGATGATAATTCCCTCTGTAATTCTCCAACACTGATCCTTCACTGTGCGTGGGGGCAAAATAAACTTGGGTCCTCTTCCAGGCAAGTTTGTAACAGTTCCAGTTGCTTTGAACTTTTTAAGTATTGCCCTTAACGGTAGATATGGGCATTTTCAGGTGAGTAGCTATTTTTTTTATAGCCATTTCCTGACTTATGAAACTCAACACACTTTTCCCTCATTTGATTTGTGTGTTCTCTTATCTTTCCCATGTGGATGTATGAATAAGGGAATATGGCCTCTGTGTCACCTCATATTTATACCCCAGTGAAACAGGAAGTCATGGATTACTGCTTGAAAGTATATATAATATAAATGGAAAAAATGCTTCAGTTACATTTTGTTCATAAGAATGTCTAGGGGTGCCAATAATTGTGGCACACATGGTTTTGTTAAAAATAATTATTTCTTGGCGAGGGATTTTTTTTTCTCAGAATAAATTAACTTTTAAAGGTTGGATTTTTCTCATTTTTTTCAGTGTGAGATTAAGCTAATTCACCAAAAGGTGAATTTTTTATAACCCTTTTCACTCATCTTTACCAGGGGTGCCAATAATTGTGGAGGGCACTGTGTGTGTGTGTGTGTGTGTGTGTGTGTGTGTGTGTGTGTGTGTGTGTGTGCGTGTGCGTGTGCGTGTGCGTGTGCGTGTGCGTGTGTAAATTAGGACAGAAGAAAATGAAAGAAATAGATATGGGGGTGAAAATGGTTGAGATCAGCAGTGAGTATCTGAAAAGAAGAGTTTAAAAACCATTAATGCATTTCCTCTCTGGAAAGAAAAGAACTTGCTGTGTCTGCACTGGAAGATGGTGGAGATTGAATAATGCCTTATAGATCTCCACAAGAATACAAATGATGCGAAATGTCACACCTGTTATGGGAGGCACAGAATGTATCGAAACAGGGTCGTTCATGAACAAGACAAAATGGAGGACATTTATTTAGATACAGCATCATACTTCTCAGTTAACTATCAGAACTGACAAATGTCAAAAACAACTCATGATTTGGTATGATATGATTTTTTTTCTTAAATAAATTTGCATACAATTACTTAAACTATTTTAAGTATAGCCATAGTATTTTATCATTAGTAAACCAATTTTTGAATGCTGATAAATAATTTGTTAGCTATTCTTTAGAGACTAAGGGTCAATTCAGAGGGTGCGCGGTTTCATTCCTGTCTCTGAGGGCAGAGTGGAGAGTCTCCACACCAGCAGACAAGCGCGGCCTCACTCGTTGGACAGCCCACAATCTCTCCAACTAATAAGCTTATGTCAGCGCAATCCAGAGAATGTGTTCCGTTTGAGTCGCCCCGCGCACAACAGAACTCGTGTAGCCGCTATGTAAGACTCTAAACCGCAGAGCGACTGCGGTTGCGTGCCGGCTGCCGCCCCTGCTCTCCCGCGGCTTGCAGCTTGTAAGCCCGTGCCCACTGTTTGCACAACAATGCAGCGCTCTGCAGGCTGGTGTAAGTCTTTCCGCCATGCGAAATCTATGAGGAAAGTAAAAAACCCAAATAGATTTTTTTTAAAACATTCTTCAGCAACATTTTGGACGGCATGAGAGCATTGTCTTAAGGTATAACTGGATTAATGGGAGGCCTTTTCTGCTGACTGGCTATGAATTATTGAAAACTGGATAGAAATTCACTCAGTAGAGCATACATGGGTAGCAATCTGTCCATTTCTCTATCTTTCTTTTAAGACGGATTTTACCCATATTCATTTGTAATGCATTGTCATTTCTCCTCATTGTAGTTTTACTGCGACGGCATATATGTATTTGTTTGCTGATGTCAGAATTATTAAGTTCAAATAAATTAATTCATTCTTCTCTGCGACTTTCTCATCAGCTTATCAATTGTTTTTTTCCCCTCTTTCTGCCTGTAAGGACTCAGAAAGTCTGGAAAAATGTGGAAGCAGGGGAAATAAAATGCGGGAATCGTGTAAAAACTTCAGAAATACTGATTTTGTCGTTGTGAATTAAAATGTCTTATTCTGTCCATGACAACTGTGCGTACAACCCGTGAGACCCCAGATTGAACTTGAGCTCAATGGGCATGCTGCAGAGAAGGTAAAATTAGAAAACCCATTAAAACCCTTCACTTCACAGGCATGTCGATGAAGCTGTTCTACTTTAAATCAAGAACATGATATATAGAAAAGTTATATGTCAGACTATGGTATTTATAATCTCTCTCTCTCTCTCTCTCTCTCTCTCTCACACACACACACACACACACACACACACACACACACACACACACACACACACACACACACACACACACACACACACACAGATGCTTAAAGGTTAGCCATATTTAAATATGTGTCAGTTGTGACTTCTTTAAAGGTTTTATACAGGACCTATTGGTGTCTCGTCTCCCTGAGGAGTTTGTCCGTTGAAGGGGGGACATATTGTGCAGTTTGTTTTTATTGACCTTCTGAGGAATAAGCACCATAATTCACTGTATAAATACATTCAAATACATAAATCGATAACTTGTTACACTAGAAAGGAATAATTTAACGGTATTTCTTAAATAACACATGCACATTATAACCTCTCCAATATATGCTAATACCACAGGCATCACATGTAATCTTAAAATATTTGAAATATTTAAAATATTTCTCCAAACAAGTAGAATTCCCCCTGCATTTTACAGTTTACTGTAAACATGATGCGATTCCTTTCATGAATTCCCAAGAAATTCACTTTTGGAGCTCTGACTTGCGTAGTATTGAACTGCATTGTTACGCCTCGCGCTGTATAAAATCTTGTTACAAGAATAGGATTAACACATTTGTAAATGCACAGTACATAGTGCATATTATGCCATGATGCGTGCTCATGTGGGAAATCTAAATGCTTGCTCACAGTGTTCGAATGCTCCATCCTGCACACACTTAATTACATTGCGCTGTTGTCACAGTTGGTCCTGTTGGCTTCCAGAGGTCCCGTGGCTTGCATTCAGTATTACATTGAATGTACTGAAGCCGGTTTCCTTCCTCGAGCCGTGCTTCATTTGCAAGCAGCTGCTTAATATGGTGGGGATGCTGCTGGATAGATCTGTATGGCGGGACACATCTCAGCAATTAAATCTATTTATTTGTCCACGTATTCATGGGTATTTTTATTTATTTGGTTTCTCCATTTAAAGATGTTAAAATGTTAACTATTTTAATTTACAGAGTCTCTACATTCACGAAGGTGAGTGAACTATGTACGCGCGTGTGTGCGTTTGTACAGTACGTGCGCATGTGTTTGTAGTTTGTATAGTGGCCCAGTTCCAGAAAGAGTTGTAAACCCGTGCCATCGCTGTGCTGTCCTCAGTCAGTATGGGAATGGTTAGCATGCAGCCGGTCTGCTTCTGTTTACTCTGTAGCTCACCAGCTGAGCTACGCGCAGGTGCCCAGTCAATCGGGTGTGTGTGTGTGTGTGTGTGTGTGTGTGTGTGTGTGTGTGTGTGTGTATGTGCATGTATATGTGCGTGTGCATGTGAATTGCAGCATGTTCTATATGAGTACTCTGTAGTTCACCAGCTGAGCTATGCACAGGTGCCCAGTCAATCGGATGTGTGTGTGTGTGTGTGTGTGTGTGTGCGTGCGCGTGTGCGTGTGCGTGTGCGTGCGTGTGTGTGTGCGTGTGAATTGCAGCATATTCTATATGAGTACTCTGTAGTTCACCAGCTGAGCTATGCACAGGTGCCCAGTCAATCGGATGTGTGTGTGTGTGTGTGTGTGTGTGCGTGCGCGTGTGCGTGTGCGTGTGCGTGCGTGTGTGTGTGCGTGTGAATTGCAGCATATTCTATATGAGTACTCTGTAGTTCACCAGCTGAGCTATGCGCAGGTGCCCAGTCAATCGGATGTATGTGTGTGTGTGTGTGTGTGTGTGTGTGCGTGCGTGTGCGTGTGCGTGTGCGTGCGTGTGTGTGTGCGTGTGAATTGCAGCATATTCTATATGAGTACTCTGTAGTTCACCAGCTGAGCTACGCACAGGTGCCCAGTCAATCGGATGTGTGTGTGTGTGTGTGTGTGTGTGTGTGCGTGTGCGTGTGAATTGCAGCATGTTCTATATGAGTACTCTGTAGTTCACCAGCTGAGCTATGCACAGGTGCCCAGTCAATCGGATCTGTGTGTGTGTGTGTGTGTGTGTGCGTGTGCGTGTGCGTGCGCGTGCGTGTGCGTGTGAATTGCAGCATATTCTATATGAGTACTCTGTAGTTCACCAGCTGAGCTACGCGCAGGTGCCCGGTCAATCAGGGCAGTCCCTATTGCACAGTGAGATGGGGAATACTTTGCTGGCTTAACCACCCTATTTCTGTGACATCATGGCTAATTATGCATTGCTCTGTTCATCTGTCATCTACCTCTGTATGCCGCATGCAACTGTATGTATTCAGCTCTTGGCCCAAGCATTTGAAATGGATACTGAATTGAGATACTAAACAAGGGGGTCACTTGTGCAGACAATATACTGCAATTAATATGTTAAAAATGTGTTGACATACAAAAATAAGCATTAACTTCACACCCTTTGTGACCAGTTATTGTATCGCCTATCAGAGCTCAGTGTTATCACAAAGAACTCAGCAATACGAAGGTTCTCATTAACTTTGTGCTCTTTAATGTACCCGTACCTGAAGGGTGTGTTTGTTTGCGTGTGCGTGTGTGTGTGTGCGCGTGCGCGTGCGCGTGTGTGTGTGTGTGTGTGTGAGAATTGCAGCTTGTTCTGTACGAGTCCTGCAGTACCATTGCGGAGGCCCTCTGCCCTGCGTACTTATCGTGGAACGACACCCTCCCGCTCCGCAGTGTATTAAGGCCAGGTTTTCGCAGGTATCTCTCAGAGATCAGACGAGTGAAACCCCCCCCCGCTGTGATCCACCCTTCCCCTCACCTCCCCGTCCCAGTATGGGTTACGGCTCTTACGCGGGAGAGTCCGCTGCGGTGCGCTTTCATGATTCCGGCACCGGGGGGGGGTTTTAAACCAGGAAGTGTCAGGACGGGTTCAATTCGCAGGCGGGGGGCGAGTGTGGCGGTAGGGTAACCCCGCCGCGTACGCTCGCGGTTCAGCTTCCCGCCGTGTCCCTTTCAAGCTGTACGACATTTTCATTTACATAAGGAGGACTTCGTCCTCACCTCCCATGTGGAGTCAATGAAGAGAGCAATTTATGATAATGACATTTTCTGTACATTATGCTAGATTGACACAGTGGTTATGCCTTTGTCCCTGCAAGCACAATTATTTGTGCAATGTGCTTAAGACCTACTGCTCCCAGCGATGTCTGGCTTTATACATGCCTGGCATGGATGTTACGTACATTTATCTCATATCTCTGCATATGATATGGCCATATTCTCAACAAAAAATAATTATTGGATAAAAAAATCGGTTGTAATCAAACCGTAGCCTTAGCATTAACGTCAGTGTAACATTGGGCAAGACACTACAGGAACCGGAACTCGCAAGACATCAAAATCTTACTGTTAGACTGTTTCAGAATAATCCACAGAATGTTTTATGTATGAGTAAACGGCTTGGCTGTAAAGTGGCTGTTAAATACCATAATTGTGGATTTTACTTATACATTTGCATTTGTAGATGACACCAATCCCTGTGCTAGGGAACTCACTTACTCTGATTAAATTAAATGTAATGCAATGGCAAGCCAAATACTCATCATAATAGATAAGCTTTTAATGCGTATCTGTTATGATCAGTATTTGGCTTGTCATTGCTTTGAAATACAATTCCACAGCCAAGCCTTTAGCATGTCACTTACACATAAACACGACATTATATAATTACTGCATAAAGCTCGAGAGAAAGGTAAGAAGCATTGGAAATATATCCAGCTACATTCCAGGCTCAGTTATCATATTCCTAAAGTTAACTAGCAGAGAGCATACACTGTGTAGTGAACGGACGCTTAGGGGAAAGCAGTGAAATTCAGGGAGGCACTTTTTAGTGCTTGAGGCTGACAGCATGGAGAAGCATCAGTAAATACCACTAATACAACAGCGGTATTTCTTGTATATGTCTAGCGAGAGAGAAAGATATAGCGTAGGCTTGGAATAAGGTGACAAAAATGAATAATTCTCATTTAATCATTTTGAAAACCTGGATTTCAATTTGACATGTTAACTTTAATAAAGACGTTTTTTTTTTTTTCCTTCGCCTTCTGTTTCGGGGGCTCTCGGGGGTTTTCGTTTCCCCCTGCGCCCCCTTTTTACAGGCACCAGTGCAGTGCGAAGAGCGTGCAGCCCACACATCTGCTGGAATTGTGTGTTCCTGACTTTGTGCTCTGGACAAATGGGGGTTAAAGTGCAGTGCAATAGGGGGCCACTCATTCCGCAGCAGTGCAGCCGGTGTGACAGGGTAGACATAATGAACAGAACAGACAATTCAGCGCTCACACTGAGATCTTCAGAGAGACACACACTCACTCCTCTCTCTGTCTCTCTCTTTCTCTCTCTCTATCTCACACACACACGCACTCACACGGACACAAATGAGCCGTTAGCCTTAAACTTATTTATACGTATTTGTATTTATCAAAAAATAAATATTACACATTTATATTTATCAAAAATAAATATCACATTACTTGTTTTGAAAACATGTATTTTCTGTAGTGCCGTTCCTACACGGCTCTAACACTGGCTTGCATTATCCAGCCGACTTTGCTTGGAAAACTAGAGGTTATTTATACATTATGTCATTCAATAGGAAAGTTTATGCAGCGCTCGCGCCGAAGACCAAGCAGGAGCCCGGCCGTAATTTAATGAGTCAAACACGTTCGCGGCTTACCTGTCATCCGACATATAATGGAATTCAGACCTGCCTACTTACAGCGGTGCGACAGTCTCGTGAGCCATTTAGCTGTGGAGGTGAAGTACTTTGCCCAAGGGGACTTTGACAGCGTCCCACTGGGGCTTCTAACTCACGCCTCGTGCCGGGTTCATTGCTCTAATGTCTATTCAGAATGGCTGCAGCGAAGCACGTTCTCAGCGCTTGCATTTAACAGCGGAGGGGGGGGGGGGCTATCGCAGTGCTTTAATACCAGTTAATTTCAGTGTAATTGTTACTGTGCTCTTTGTATCTGTTTAATGAGCCAAATTCTCTGCGCCTGGGACATTGCGATGTTAGCGTATTTTCCTTTCTTTCGTCATATTTCCCCTAAATCCTGAGTGGTAAATTACCGCCGAATCTAACTAGGTTTCCCAGCCTACGTTGGACCTGCATTGGCAAATGCTCAGACTTTCAAGACGCCCAGAAAAATAAAAATAAACAAACACATATACAAAGTACTAAATGTTATTGATTATTTCTGTTTTGTCACTGACTGCTTTGAATAATCTCAAATAAGGCCTCAAATAATTCTTATCCCAAATGCCCACAGTTGGTTTAGGATTCATTGCATGTATTATATTAATGGGTAGCAGTTGGGGGCTTATTACTGTATGTTTATCATTCTGGCACACTGAAGAGTTTTGTTGTCAGGCATTAAATTGTGTCATTATTTTCCTGGGAATGTGTAAGTCAGTCAGAGTAGCTTGAGAAGCAACCCTGAGGTCTTATACATTGTATTTTTTTACACATTTATATACTGCATCTTTGACTTACTATTACCATTACTCTCTAGCCACAAATAATGAGAGTGACATTGTGTAGCTGGTTAGCTATGTCAATTCACGGTTCCTTTCCTAGATAAAAGCTACAATGGTGAACCCTATCTAGGTAGAATCTAAATTCTATGGTCCAGTTGTATAGCTACCACTGGACCTTTCTTTATACGTGGATGTGTATGTAAATATTTTAGTTTTATTCTTAAACAAAAGTAAAAAAATAAAAATGCTAATATACAAACACAAGAATAACTAAAGGTTTAAACAAATGTGTTTACCATATAAACAATAATAATTCATAATTGGATATTAAATTTGAAATAAAATCAAGTAGCCTTATTGGTACAATGAATTCCCATCTCCTGCAGACAATCACCATGAAGTCATTGCATTACAGTGAAAGCTTTATTTAAAATGCAAATTACCAGATGTCCATGGCAAATATCCCTCTTCAGGGACAGCATATAACCATATTAACAATCATTTAAAAAAGATTTAAAATAAACCAAACTTTTCTAAATACAAGTTTTCTTGTATTTTATAAAGCCTTTGCAAATACCACTGTAGTTATTGTCTTAACCATAGTCTGTGCTAATTAGACCTGAGCCAGCTGGTACACATAGGTCCCGATTTACTGAGACCTTTAGCATGTGGAAAAACCTTTTAGCACATGCAAAACCAATAACATGACTAATGATTGGTCATGTTATTTGTTTTGCACCAATCATTTGTTGTGTTATTAGTTTTGCGAGTGCTAGAAGGTTTTGCACACGCTAAACGCCTTAGCAAATCAGGCCCACAGATTCTTGTGTGTCATTCAATGCAAATAAGGTAGCATTAATCTCAGAAACCCTGGTGGACTCAAACACAAATTTTGCCCTGCATATATGAACTCCCATTCAAGGTAAGCTAATCATGTAGCCAAGGCTTGAAGCTGCAATGACCTTCATTCAAGGTGTTGGTTCATGGGTAAGATCCCTTGCACCACTCATGAGCGCTGGTGTTTGCAAGCTGATATCCCTTGCGAGTCCGGGCAGGATACATAGCACCTCCGTCCAAGTACATATGTGTTCCATGTTGCCATTTAATATTTAAAATGAACATTTGTTTGCATAACCAATGAAGTTTAAAAATAAATAAATAAAGAGGCTGAGCCATGGGTTTTATTGTGTAATATAGAGGTGGAGGAGTCTCCATGTGTGATACTGGTACTCAAAGCACAGGCGTACAATTAAAAAGAGAAGTCAAGGCCTTTTTTACCAAAATAATCTACTTAAGAACTTTGTCTGATATTGTTTGTAGCACAGGTGAATTCCCTGTTAGCAGCAGCCTATTCCCTGAAATTAAAATAAAAAATAACATAAATAAAAATAATTAAAAGAGTAATGATGATAATTATTCTACAAACTTATATGAGCTTTTTTTTTTAGCATCCCAATCATTTAGTTATATTAGTTAAGTATGGTAGTGTGTAAATGTTGTCTGCTCTTGGGAAAATAAGAAATGCTTCCAGCCGATTCCACTTGCTTTCTTTGTTTATAGGTCTGAAAATAATATGCAACCCCATAAACGTCAACCTGAACCTGACCTGAGTCCAAGGTTAATGATTTATTTCCGTGACCAACTCGACCTGGCGCGCGACGAATAACAAACCGCAAATTCAAAAATGCATTGTTTTCTATATTTGCAAAGCAGAGTTGCACAATATGTTGTCTCTCGATTAGAGTGCATGCATTTTTGTTCACAAAATATTAGGTCAGTGAAAATAAATGGGATATATGAAGACAAATGTCTGGAGTGGCCTTCATTTATAATTCAATTTTCCTGGTACTGAGCTTAGTGAATTTTCCTGGTACTGAGCTTAGTGAATTGAGAAGCATACGTAACTCAAAACTGAGACAGCACACGGACATTCATTTCACTGGGTTACTCAATAATATTTCATATCGCGAGGTTGCTTTTGCTTCAGCACAGTCTCTCCAGTTAAGAAAAAGTAACACTAAGTTTTCGGGTCCTCTGTTGGGAAGATAACGCTGATAAGCGCAATGCAGATGAAATCACGTCGTAGTAAGTTGCACGTGGATATAATTCTGAATGAATGAACTTGCATTTTAATGACTTACTAAATGTCAAATAATAAGTTCAGCCAAACTTGGCCCGAACCCCATTTCCTTTCCTGAAGTGAAACTCTCCCAACCTGTGCCTCGAACATGCCTTTTGGTTCAGTGGCAAGACCATAATGTCGTGGGCTCAACTGTTACTAAATGCATTCAGAATTTAGTAACTGCAAAATACAACAAAAAAAAAATGGAATAATAAAAAAATTTTGAAACATGAACCGTTCATCAAATAGGATCAAATTAGCCCGTTGCACAAATGGCAAAGGGAAATGGTGGCACTCTTTAAAACACTGATTATGATTCACTACTGGGTAAAAAAAAAAAAAAAAAATGTAAGGATGTATTGATATTCTGGTACCATCCCACTGGAGAAGCTGTTTCATTATTTCTCCATTGCCGGCTGATGACACGGAGCTCTCTGAGCTTATATCGAACGCAAGAGGCTACCCTTGCATCTTAATGCTTCCAACAAGAAGCAATTAATGATGCCACCCTCAAGCCAGTCAGACCCAAAAACGGAACCGTGACTACTTTGGGATGTCATTAAATATCCTGGACTTATGAGCCAATGTTTTTGAACTACAAAAGGCCTTTAAAGCCTGAACCCGCTTAGATTCTGAATACAGTGGCGTGGGTCTATAGTCCCTCTGCGTGTGTGTGCGTGTGTGTGCGTGCGTGCGTGCGTGTGTGTGTGTGTCTGCGTGCGTGCGCGTGTGTATCAATAATCACTATGCCATATAACAGCCACTGTAAATACATTGTCCATAATGTATAGACTTTCACTTTCGTCATTTGACATTGCGTCACTTGGTTTTCCGGGGGGGCCTAACGATCCCTCCGCATGCCAGCGTGCAGAATCACAGGTGCTGCAGTTGAGAAGACAGGGTTCATCCTTTACAAAGGCCTGCATTACATGACAGCGAGCGCCCGCGCTTATGACGTGTCAATCCGGGCAGGCTCCTGACGCGCAACAGCCAGCCCTGGAACGGCGCCCAGAATGATTTTATTTCAGCGTCCGTGTTGCTGCGCTGTTCAACCTGCACTGTGACAGACACTGCACAGTGGCTACATAGCACATTATCAATGGATTCAGCGTCACAATTTAAAAATAAACTGCCATGTTTGCACCAAGAGCCCGTACAATAATTCCCATTTGTCTACATGCTACATTTTTCTATGAGATACAGGCTCACACGGCTGTATAAAGGTGCTAATCTCTAGTGGATTTTTTTGTTCACTACTTTGCAGGAAGGTGTGAGTTATGATCATTTTATACATCTGTTTTCATATGAATGTGGTCTCTTTAGTTGGGTAAAATTATTTTGTTGTATTTGAATTGCATTTATGTTTACTTTTTATACTTGTCTATTCATTCGCAGGAGAAAAATACCTATAAATACCTACTTGTTCACAATGTACAGCAGTCTGCATATTATTACTCTTATTACTATGTATTACTATTGAAGCAAAGTGATATTGCATAAAATACATTTAGCACCCACTGTTAGGCACAAGTGAGCTATTAGTGTCACAACCAATAGTGAGTGATATTATGAAAGCGTAGAACATAATATTAAGGCCCATAGTAGGCTGAGATGGAGCTGACTGTTAACTCACATTTTAATAGAAATGCTTTATTTACCTCAGAGGTACATCAAGGGTTTCCTCCAAACATGACCAATTAATAATAATTCAAGAGAACTGCCAAGGCCTTTAAGTTGATTTTGCCTTTGTCGGTAGCGCTCACTTATTTTAATAAAAAGACAGCACAGTTCGGAACATAAAACATTCATTTACAAATTGTTTACTAAAATACATATACTAATTATTATCAAACCTAATATATAAGTATGTACATATACCTGGCCACATGGCTGGATTATGTCCTTTAGCTGGGCAAGGATTCTGAGGGATCCTGGCACCGCGGTGGTGCAGCGGACAAAGGCGCGGACTTTCAGTCTGTGCGGTTGCGCCCCTAGGATCGGGGGTTAGATCCCCGGTCCTGCCAGATCCGAGTACGGCCGGTGCCTTGCGGCCGCTCGCGAGGTGGGGGGCGGGACTCCACAGGGGAGAATTGTCGCACACGCGCGGCCTCGGGCGAGCTGGAATCACGGTCAGGAGCTCGGAAGAGTTGCGCCCTGAAGAGGACGCGGAGCCCTCTCTCCTCCTACCGGCTGACGGGGTTGTAGCGGCTAATTCTCAAACGGTTGCTACGGGGAATTGAGGTACATAGGGGTGCAATTGGCTGCCAAATTGGGAGAAAATTGGAAAAATCTGAGACAAAAAATAAAAAAGAAGGATTTTGAGGGAACCCAAGCATTACTCCTTCTTCCTGGCTGCTCTTTATCGAAGAGTGCAGGTTTGGTTTTCTCCCAGAAACCTGACTCGAGAGAGCTCAGTCTCATGCAGTTCCCGTCTACTGGACAGTGTGTTATGATGCCTGTTCTGCTCGGGAACAGAGAACGATTTGTAGAGCTCAAAAAACAGAACTGTGTTTAACTCGCGCAACAGGCCAGGATGTATGGTCCATGCACACAGGAAACTGGGGGACGTGTTGTGTGAGTTAAACCGTTCCATTTCTGAGCTCTGCGACCTTCACCCGATCGTTCAGAGCCGTTGGTCTACTTCAATGTCAAACAAGGTCGTTAATGGGCGTGCTCAATAAGGCAAGGGTTGCTCCCCATCTTTCCTGCCCTTTTGAGAAGTTATCTGCTATTGCATTCCAGAATCTTTTCTTCGGAAGAGGCTAAAGTTAAAATATCGTTCAACAGTGAATTTAACGAGTGACCGCTACAAGATATTTTCAGTATATAGCGCTACGAGATGCATAAAGGTTTTGATGGAGATGCATGTTACCAAAGGAGGCGAGCTGTTAGGTAAACAAAGGTGGCAGAGTGGAGAGGTTTGAGTGTTTTGTGATTTGGTGACCGTCTTCCGATTAGCCGTCCCTGCTGATGACTGGTTTGAGAGCGCCACGGGTTTGAGCCAAACGTGAGCCATAACTGGTAACTCAAAGGAGGGCTGTGAGCCAATGTGTTTGAGTGAGCATTTCCATAGGTTGTGACCATAAACATGTCGTAATAATCCTGTACTTGGATTATTTCTGAATGCGATTTAAAAATAAATAATAAATAAATAAAAAACGATAACCACTGGACCTAATCCAGTGTGTGATGATGTCACACAGTGCACTTTGCTGTTCACTCAGTCTGATCAATGGTTCTGCAATAGAGTCATTCATGGTACCTGGGCCTGTATCTTTCCTTTTAGCTCATGCTGGATAAGATTAAGATATGGACAGGGAAACCTGATCCAAGATTAATATTCCTGCTCTAAGATGCCATGTGAATATGAGCCCTGGATCTACAGCGGTTCTTAATCTATCCACTTATCCTCTCGCTTCCCGTTTTTCTACCTACCCCCTTGAGCCTTTAAATCCGTTTCTCACAAGTTGGAATTCTCATATACTTTACTTATGCCATATTTAACATTTACAAATCAAATTATGCGGCGTAATGCTTTACATTAGGCTGTTTGTGTGGTGGACATCATATTTCAAGTTAATTCAAATGAATCGGTTTGTTCGTTTAGTCTTTGCCTCTCCTAAAATCTGTTAGAAAATCAAGCAGTAGCTCCTGTATTTAAAACAATGTTGCTTACATTTACTCACCACCCAATACTTACCTTTTGCTCATGATTAAATAAAGTATTTACGTACATATTTTTTTTTTTAATTATAATTTTCCATTTTTATTTTTTGCAGATGACAGTTTGGAAAGTTAATTTTGGTGGTTGCAGAGCTGTATTTGTGAATAATAAAAATCACATTAATATTTAATTGCATGTCAACATTAAGGACAAATGTTGCCGGAACCCAGACCTGTAATACCGGCAAGCATATTTGCGGGACATCACAGAGGCCCCAGATTAATTTGGTCCCTTAGTCACCTTGAAATCCATGCAGAAGGCAACCTTCAGACAGACCAAATAAAGGCAATCAATCAAGGGTGGCAATCTTCGGTATAGTTTGACTCAAAGCTAGCCTTTGGCTCTCGATTTCCAGGATACACACGATGCCAACCAGCCCCGAAGAGAAATTTGAACTGGGGCGAGGGACCTCTTCAAAGAGATAACGTATCCATAAGGCGTCTGTGGGGCATGTGATCTAGACTGATAAGCTCTCTTAATGTACCTGCTCTATTTCGTCCTGTACATTTTACACTCACCATGTGGGCTGTTTATAATGGTACGTATATGTCATACGGCAGAGAGGCTCTTAAATCCCATCTGCAGATGAAAGCCAGAGAATCCTCACTCTACTCGTTTACTTGTTTGCGCCATTTCCAGTACATACATACACACACACACACACACACACACACACATATATATATATGTATATGTGTGTGAGAGTTTGTGTGTGAGAGTGTGAAGTGAGGGTGTTTTATTTACAGTGGTAGCTGAGATGCTTTTGATGCTCCACACCTCTGTTTTAACTCGGAGGCTTTAATAAGAGCGCGGTAATCCTCCCAGTTTGCGTTTCCTCAATAAATTCCTCTTTCCGCCAGCTTTGCCGCGCGGCTCCGAGCCGCCGCTGACACGCGAAGGGTCTGCTCGACGCGAGCGATCAGAGTCCCAAGGGCTGGATCCTGCTCGGCGCTTCGCTCATCCGCCTGTCGCCAACTCAAGGCCTCGGTACCTGTGTTCAGCATAGGGCAACGTTTGCATTCGTGTGTAAACAACGGACTGAGCAAATACCAAAACGCGGGGCTTCAGTAAGTTAAAAAGGTGGGGGTGCTGTTATGTTAACGTTAAGTTTTGTGAAAATCATTGGGGTGATATGGCCTTGATATTAAACGTATGATAAGTAAAGGCTAAGTAAAGGCTAGTGTTGCCCTGATCAAAGAGACCTAGCGATGCGTCGCTTTGGCCTTGGCTTAGACACGGCCGTTCACAGGATCATCTTCATATCATAATGCTGCTGAAAGTTCACTGAGTGCTGTTTGTTGTATACGGCATGTGCAGGCAGGTTTAAAGGAGAGGACGGCTTCCTTCGTTTTTAAACGAAGGTCATTTTATCCTCATAGATGGTAATAATAATAATAATTCCTTGTTGTGCGCAAAATCAAATATCCAGTCTTAAATCGAAGGGTCTTAAAGGCAGGTGCATTATATTATCCAAAGAAGGTAAAATTTTAAAAAATTGTAGGTTTTTACTTTTTTTTTTAGGTTTATTGCCAAAATTATGTTTTTATTATAATATATATATATTTCTTTTTTGCATGCTGAAGTTCAAGAAATTGTAAGGAGGCAAACATTTGTGCCAGTGCGCCAACATAAGAGAAAACAGAAGCCTTTCTCATTTAAAACATTAAACATTAAATGGTTTTCATCTGGCTCTTTATACCTCAAACAGACGGACACAGAATGGGAGCAGAATCCATTGTCCATCTCATTAGTGAATGCTTTAACACCGGTAATGAATAGCAAAGCATACAGACGCTGAAATGAGAAAATGGCGTTTCATAATTAAGCTGTTCTGAATGATTTCTACCTCAACAAATACCCATTATGTTTAATTCAGTGGCTTAACATGTCGCAATAAGACGGAATAATAAATGGGTAAATAATACGTTCGCTTACAGTAATCACGTGTTTGTGCCTGGTCATAATCGACTCTGCAAATGTTACTTTCCCTTATACCAATCAGAATTATTGACAGACAATTGTCTTCAAAGATATGATGACACCCACCTATGTGCAGCAGGGTAATAATCAATATGGAGTGAAATTTATGTAACCAATATGCACGTGATATTTGTCAGAATAGTAAACTTCCATAGAAATGTGGATAGACTTTATTAACTGTGCTGTGCCTGTATTATGTACCCATTATCATGTATTTGCATCTGTTTAATTAAACACATTTAATTGAAAACAGAAGTGCACTCCGTGAGTCTGATTTCATACACCCTAAAGTGTGCGCGCACACACACTCTCTAAATAAATAATTCTTTCTCTTCCAGTAATTAGTTCTTACCTTTGCAGAGTGCTAATCCCCTCTATATAGATCCCCTCAGTATTCAGTTACTACGTATTACCGCCGTTTTTACCTGAATTCCCCTGATAAGCTTAATGGTACTCACAGAGTGAATGCAATCGGCAAGGCCTAGGGATCTGTTGATGCCGATAAATAAAGGATGATTTCAGGTTCTTATGCACTGTAAACATGCTACTGAAACTGTATTTCTTGCCATTCATTAACATCCATGAGTGGTCAACAAGTGGTTTTATTATTTATTATTATTTATTATTTCTGTACAGTACCTCTCTTGTTCTCTCTCTCTCCTTTTCTCTCTCCCTCACACTAAGAAGGACTTCCAATCCTGGCTCTGTCCACTTCGATGCTGTAAATTTAAGCACTCTGCAGTGATCTATCTAACCATCCTCCCAAAGTGGTGCAATCATTAATCAAATAAAATGTTAATTGTAGAGAATCGCAGGGGTCCTGAAGATTGGCCTTATGTCAAACGGTACTCGCTGCATGATGAGATAGTCGAGGCGTAGCTCACTGCAGGAAGGCCTGTTAGAAAGGACCCGTTATGCAATTCGTCCTCAGATTGATGGCCCAGATACGGGTTCCAACATTTGTTTGTTCCATTGTTAGCAATAAAGGTCAATTCAATGACCGCGGCTTTTTTAATGCAGTTCGATCAATGTGATTTGGTTACTTTATCTGCGATCTTCAACTGAACCGAAGATCCATCAACCAAACAGAAGAGGAAATGACTGAATTAGTGATGGTGACACCCGGCCGCCCTTATTCAATGTCTTGTACCACATTGGACACCGGTCAAGAGAGCAGCAGCGCCCTGTGCGTTCTCTGTACCCAAAGTGCTCAGAGATCACAATTACAGTATTTCACCTTTTGTGTATTGGACAGGTCGTTCGTCACCCGCTGCGCGTCCGTCAGGTTGTTCTCAAGCATTCAATGGCCCCCGGGACTCTGGCTCACCCTTCATTTGTTCTCAAAGTTGCAGGGAGGATTTATGTTTCAGAGCCTGGTGTCAGAACCATTTGCAGGTAACGTGGCCCCAATCTTGAGTTCATTTTGTTTTCTGTGAGGCAGAAGAGAGGGAAGGCTACTGAAAGAGAGGGAGCCCACTGAACTGAATAAACCAAACTGTGCAAAAAACATTTACAGAGGTGTGCATTAAAGGGATAGTTCACCCATTTTGAAGAATTTGATTACCCCTAAAATGGTATGTAATGCTGTAGTGATGCTGTCCTGGTATCACCATTGTAGCTATCCTGAATTGGAGTAATACTAACAATTAACATCTTGCCTATTGGATATAATTTCCCCCCAGCTTTAACTTTCTTTAAAAATAACCGCCTAAATCCACTAAAATAAGGTTTAACAACAGCTTTACAAGTGTCGTTGTTGAAAACAAAAATGCACATATGATTACCAAGTGCACAAGGACGATATTTTCGCTCAAATTACTGTATATGATTATTTCATTTCAGCCTCTGTTTGGATTTATGAACATCCGGTAAGAGAGCTGGTATCACTCCGCGCGAGAACAGTGGCCAGCGTCACATCGCGATATGGAAGTAGACTGGAAGATAGCTTGCTAGCGTGTTGTCTGCCTGTCAACAACATTTTGCTAGTCTTTTCTGGTAGCTTGCTAACAACATTGAAGAAAAATAGTACTTTTATAAATAATTTTAATTACACAAAAAAAATACGTACGAGGACTGGTTATTGTTTGTATTGACAGAATCCACTTCGTTCGCGTTCGTATACGTGCTAGAAGTGTCATTTTGAGACCATTTTAGCTGCCCTATAGAAGGGAATGGAGAGTGACAAATGCCCTATTCTGGATTATCACCCCAGGAAAGCGCAGAGAAACTAACGAACATATTTCACCACCATTTGGACTCATATCATGGCCAGGTAACTACACAACCCAAAGTTCTACCAAAGTTCAGTTGTGCTTTAAGCCACACAATAAATACGCATGCTTTTTTCCAAATAAATATAGGGAAAATTTCCAGTTATAAAATGTCCAGTTTCCACAAGTTTTCCTCAACACTGAAAGGAGTTTGAGCCCGTTCTACAGTTGCACTACTTTGATGTAGGAATAAAACAGAGGTTAAGATAATGTACTGACCAACCTTTGCTTTAATATTATGTTTGCCTTATTTAATATTTGTCAACTTTTTGAATGCACTGTACAGCACCTTTCTTTAATCAATTTTTTTTCCTCTTATTTATAATGCATCAGGCTTAGTTATGCAGATACATTTTTAAAAATCCCCCTATGCCCCCAGTGCCAGCATCCTTTTGCAAAACATACTTAACGTGACAGAAGATTAATTTACATCCTCCCACCTAGAATGGTTTATCTGTAATATCTGCCTCATCAGCAACGTAGGGCACAGAGGGCAAGCAGGCTTTTGCATGACATTTTTGAAAATAACCTGATAATGGTGTGTACTGTTCATTGCTGATTGGAGTAGGCCTCTGGGTGTCTTGGAGAAGAAATTATCCTCTCCATCGCAGAACGGTCCCATGAAAAAACGTGATCGATGCTCCTTTGCGGTACAGCAGGTTGTCGGAATCAGATCCATCTGTGCACTACTGTGGCCCTGCTGTCTGAATGCTAATAACCGCAATGAAAAATCAAACCTGAAATATTTCCCTAAACGCCTAAAGCACCATTAGAGGTTAACATAGTCCTTAAGACTCTGGAAGAATCCTTTTGAAAAGTGTGAAACTAATGGGAATTCCTTGATGCTTAGGAAAATAAATGTTTTGGTAAATAATGAAAACAGTCACTTTCAGATATCTATATACAATATGTGCAATATTGAAAAGCAGTATCAACTGTTTTGGGAAAAATATGTGCTAATATATTATTTTGTTGAAATAAACTGTGGCACTATTCTGTGCTGTGAGTAATACACAATAAATTCCTTGAGGATATATTTTGTTGTCACTGAAATACCCAAATGCCCTCTGCATATTCAACGTTGCCTTTTCCCTCCTCCCTCTCTCCCCTGCATGATATTCGGGAGCCTGGAAGATTGCTCCTGGACGTTATCCCTAAATAGATTATGAAAAGACTTCTCGAGGCGGAGTGAGAGAAAACGATTTTGGAAAGTCGGTGTCAATATCACTCCTGAAATGCATACTCAGTCAATGGATTTGAATAATATCACTTGCCCATAATCACACAATATATCCCACAGAGACATTTCTACCAATCTATTGGTGACTTACATTTCTGTACCAGGGAGTGACGTCGTGCGTGTCCTTAATATCACATTTAAGCAAGTTCTACTTTTTTGCTTCTTCCTGATGCTGCATGCACATCGATTCTTACCTGCTCTACGTACGAAAAACCGCACTATACGGACCAATCGTAACGCAGTAGCATTAACTCCAGGCAATTGCCATTTCTCTCCCAAGCATGTTTTTTGCAGCAGACGTGCCATTGCGAATGTTTGATTAACACGACGATAGAATGTGTGGAGGTGTATCGACTTTACCCCGGTCGTTCAGAAACTGGCAGGTTTTCACCAGCACGCCTCACAGTGGTCCTGAGAGCCCGTTTCCGTGAGAAGACGGGAATGTTTTGTGTCTCTGCTGTCATGTTTCATAATTTCACGCTTGCCTGAACAGAGGCCCTCACGGTTCAATTGGCTTGTGGAGAGAACTGACAGGAGCGCGCGGAGGTTCACATTTTTGCCTTCTGTCTGTCTTGTTGGTCGATGCAAAAAAAAAAAACCTACCTGTACTGCTGTGTTCCTCACGCTAAATGTGATATTGTCCTTCTCGCCCGCCTTCTCGTTGCGGGGGTTGGGGGGGAGGGATAGAGCGCGGTACAGCTGAACTGTGCGATGAGTACAACCTCATCGCCTTTGACAAGGTAGTCTGAGTCACTTTGTATTCGCACTACGCAGAAGTGGTACGGTCGTCCTTGCAGCGGCTCCCCGTGTACGCTCCACTAAATAGATAGCACTCGTGCCCTTCACCTTTCCATGTTTTCAGAGAAGATTCCAGAAGCCTACACAGAACTGAGTGGTTTTCTCGCCCCTCACCTGCCTAAGAGCCATGTAGGGGGTTCTTCCTCAGATTCTGAGTGCTTATCCATTTGTGAGTTTTTTTCTCTGAGCAGATACAATTTACAGGTGGGCAGAGTATGGACGATGTCAGAGGACAGAGAAATTTGGAAATTTCTAAGCGTTTGACTCTGATTTGATTCTCAAACTCCACTTCTATAGAGCCAGTGTGTAAAGTTCCTGTGAGGTTGTTCTTTTTTCCCGTGAAGTTGTCTTATCACACATTTACCGACCCCCCCACACGCCACCCCACAGCACCTCCTCCAAAACCCATTTACATTTACATTTTAGTCATTTGGCAGACACTCTTATCCAGTGCGACGTACATTAGTGCATTTTCAAACTAGGAACAAGTGCGTTAAAACAACCCTAAAAGGTAAATACGATTTCAAGCACCACCGCCCTGCCCATACAACAGCCCCCCATATCAACCCAGCTGCCCCCTACCCTACAGCATCCTGCCCAAATCCCACATCATGTCCTCCAATACCCCCACCGCCCTGCCCGTACAACAGCCCCCCATATCAACCCAGCTGCCCCCTACCCTACAGCATCCTGCCCAAATCCAAGAGCACCTCCTCCAATACCCCCACCGCCCCGCCCATACAACAGCCCCCCATATCAACCCAGCTGCCCCCTACCCTACAGCATCCTGCCCAAATCCCACAGCACCTCCTCCAATACCCCCACCGCCCCGCCCATACAACAGCCCCCCATATCAACCCAGCTGCCCCCTACCCTACAGCATCCTGCCCAAATCCAAGAGCACCTCCTCCAATACCCCCACCGCCCCGCCCATACAACAGCCCCCCATATCAACCCAGCTGCCCCCTACCCTACAGCATCCTGCCCAAATCCAAGAGCACCTCCTCCAATACCCCCACCGCCCCGCCCATACAACAGCCCCCCATATCAACCCAGCTGCCCCCTACCCTACAGCATCCTGCCCAAATCCCACAGCACCTCCTCCAATACCCCCACCGCCCCGCCCATACAACAGCCCCCCATATCAACCCAGCTGCCCCCTACCCTACAGCATCCTGCCCAAATCCCACAGCACCTCCTCCAATACCCCCTCCGCCCTGCCCGTACAACAGCCCCCCATATCAACCCAGCTGCCCCCTACCCTACAGCATCCTGCCCAAATCCCACAGCACCTCCTCCAATACCCCCACCGCCCCGCCCATACAACAGCCCCCCATATCAACCCAGCTGCCCCCTACCCTACAGCATCCTGCCCAAATCCCACAGCACCTCCTCCAATACCCCCACCGCCCCGCCCATACAACAGCCCCCCATATCAACCCAGCTGCCCCCTACCCTACAGCATCCTGCCCAAATCCAAGAGCACCTCCCATCCCCCACCTTTTTCTACACAAACACAGTTTTGCAAGTTTATCAAAGACAAAATTTTGCTTGAAGAACAAAAAAAATTTTTAATCCCCTGCATTCATTCATATAAGCCAATGGTCAGTACTGATCTGTAAATAAGAGTCTCCCTTTAAAATCTCTGGCGTTGTTCGTGCCGTTAATACTTGTTCCTGTTTATTCCGGCATGAATAAATGTCATTTAATATGACATTACGAGGAATGCCACAGTTTCCAGATTCTCTCCTGTATCAACAGTGCATATTGTGAACTTGAGAGTACTTTTTCTGCCTGACCACACTGGCCTCTTTATTAATAACACATTCATTGTCATTTATAAGTGTTGAGCAAACAACACCAATGTATTTTTAATGATGTGTAATGCAGTTGTTAATTATTCATTAAGCATTTACAACTGCATCATATTCTAAATTGTTACCTAAGTAATGAGAATAAAATGTCCCCATTCGAAATGCATAAAATTTCCTTTGCAATATTTAAGAATGTCATATTTCATATTTCTCTTTGGTTTGAGTAGTTATTGTTCTCATGGTGTGCATAAAGTCCAGTGCAATATAAAAGTGGAAGTCTCACCATCAGTCAATAGAACTATAAAATAAAAACATGGCCTCCATCTTGCGGCTATTCTGGGTTCTTTGACAAAATCTCACTGATTTGTGTAATTGCTATGTTTTCCTACACTGAACAGATTTAATTGGCTCATTATTATAAAATTAGTTGAAATTGTAGAAATATAATGTTTCACAGTTTAAGTTGTGTATTGTACATTTCTTTAAGTAGGAAACCTCTTGATCAGGTCTTCCTGACACTTCCATATTGGTTATTGGAAAATATTTAACAAAACACTGATAAACAATGTAGCAATATTAAGTTTTTTCATACTACAGGAAGAACATTCTTAACATTCTGCAATGTTAATCAAGAGCATCATGTGACCATGTGCTGTCTGTGCCTCTTTCTAACTCAGTAATCTTATGGGGCACACAGGTCATATGAAGTAACAGGTGGGATATCTGATGCCAGTGCCATAGCAGACACACTCTCAAGGTACAGTGGAGGCGCATGTTTCTTCTTTAAGGTACACATTTTCCAAATGCACCCTGAAAGTACGGTAATGTTCTACTTGGGTACTAATAAGCAGCACCAAGCCGACCCACTACCTCTGGGAAGGCTGTCATTGTTTGTGTAATATGCGTTCAGAATCTGAGTGCGTTTTTTCATAGGTTCTTATTATTGAATTTGCAACGCCCCGCACCTCTCAATCATTATTAACTACTCCACGCCCGCCCATACCGAAAAACAAACTAGGTGGCTGGCTAATAATTAACAAACAGGTGGCTACCTATGTGAACAAACGCTCGGCTCGTAAAAACGTTTGGTAAAAGTTTTATATACCAGCTCCTTCCCCTGGCCGGAACTGTTCCATGTCTTGAGCGTTGCTAATGACTGCTGCAGTCGTGTATAGCATGACTGGCATACGACGTTCGACTTATGGCTACTCCTTTCAAGGTAGACTCCGACTTTAAGGAGTTTGCTCGAAACTATGATTAAAAACTACAAACTATGTACATGTTGCTCGAAACTATTGCTCGAAACTACAAACTATGTACATGTTGCAAAGCACCGACAATTCCGACGTTTATGTCGCATAAACGACAACGCGTTGCTTTTCGTGACATAGCCTACAGCTCGGTCACAGACGTAAACAAACAGCTGGACAAGGAGGACAGTAATAGGTGAGACGGTGCTTAAAACTAGTCCAGACAGTCTTTGCTGAAAAACGGAGATAACGGATGTGGCCTGAGATTGCGCTTCCCCAATTTCCGCCTCCGCTCTGTTGCTCTATTTACATTCATTCCCTGGTGAAACAAAAAGACAAAGGCAGTTTTACTAAGAAGAATTCATATATCTGCGCAGATATTTTAAGAAGTAATTAAAGAGACGTGCATCAATGAGCGTCGCGAACGAGTTTGCAGAGCAAATTCTGTCGGAGAACCTCTCGCTGTAGCCGACCATGGTCGGCTAGAAAATCACGTGTCACATACTCAACCAATCACATGAACACACCTCTAACGGAGCGCCCTTTTTAAGCCAAGAATTAGTTCTCTCTGTTCTGCTTGAATGCTGATGCGCTGCTCTTTGTTTGCTTACGGCTTGTGTTAAAAGAAATTTGCTGTCACCCTCCACCACCCCAGCTTCCACCTGTCATTTGGATCTGCTTTAGTATGGGGGGTTTCTGGTCATCTCCTGTTTAGCGGGGGGAAACGCCCGTGCTCCAGAGCAGTGCTAAAGCAGATCCATTCACCGCCAAACTAAAATAATTGTGCAGCATATTCATTCGTTAAACGTCATTTAAATACGTGAGTTGTCCTGACAGAATTCACAAAATTGCGGAAGCCAATACAGCGCCTTTGCATAAGAGATCTCATTGCCGAAAGAGACATTCTCGCCTGCAACACTTTCCTATTGCCGAACACCTGCTTTCCAATAATTGGTCGATTGAAGCAGCTGACAAAAGAGCACCGCCCCCGAGCTGTTGCAAATGTATCTCCATTTTTCGAGTGGTCCAGACTCGAGCGATAGCTTTTCAAGCAAAAAAAGTTACATATTAATTAAGTATTGCTGGCTAGGGGTACAGCTTTATGTGCCTATAGAGTGCCACCCCTGTGACAAGCTTTTTTTGAACAACCATGTACCAAACTAACTGTTACATGGTGTCACCACAGCTGAGAAAAGTTAGTGTGAACTTCACCAGTGAGCACAGCAAGGCAGTAAGCTAAGGTTCGATGGGTACTGGTATCATATTGATTTGAATGTCAACTGAGAACATTGCAGTGATGAAATATTTAAATAAATACATAAATAAATACATTATTTTTGGATTTTGTTTTGTCTTTGATCTTCACCAGAAGATAATTTATTGATGTGAAAACAAAAACAGCAGGAGCCAATAAATGTTGAAAGTCAACATTCCGAAACTCGCTCAGGCAATTAACCACGCGAAAGCAGACAGCGGATGGTAAACGCGCCCAATGTGATAATTGTCACTCTGTGGAACTCCAGCTGAGGTTCCTGTGGGAACCTGTCTTGGCTGTCACCTTCGTGAAGCACTTCCTGATCCTGTCCCCTCCCCCCAACCTCGCCCCGCCCACTGCCCCTCCGCAACTGCAGCGACTACAATTACGCATAGCCTTTCTGAGCTGTGCTTGCTGAGCTGACTTTTGGAGGTTTTTTAATTGGCTGCAACTACACTGATCGATCTTGAAAGGCTCAAACATGTTCACGCAGCAACGCCGGAGCCAAGTTCTCGCACTGTGTGAAAGCTACCAAAATATTCAGCCTTTCTTTCTGCAAAGTGCTAAAACTTAATGCCCTTAACATAAAATATAAATGCTGCAGGTGTGTGTAGTGTTTATATTTTATGTTTTTGGAGGCTTTTTTTCTCATGATTTTTCCCTTTTTCTCCCAATTTGGTAGCCAGTTGAACCCTATGCAATTCAACCCCCCCCGTGTAGCAACCGCTAGAGAATCGCCGCTACAACCTCTTTGTCAGGTAGCAGGAAAGAGGGCGCCACGTCCTCTTCAGGGCGTGACTCCTCGAGCTCCTAACCGTGATTCCAGCTCGCCCAGGGCCGTCTTATGTGCGACGATTCCCTCCGAGTCCCTCCCCCCACCCCGGAAGCAGCCGCCAATTGCCGCTCCCTCAAGGCACCGGCCGTACTCGGATCTGGCAGGACCGGGGATCGAACCCCCGATCCTCGGGGCGCGACCGCGCAGACCTTTGTCCGCTGCATCGCCGCGATGAGAGGCATTTTTATACATCAACATTTCAGTGAATCTGCGCAACACAGACTGTGCTACCATCCCAGTGGTGGCTGTGATTCTGAAATCTAAGACTGAGCCAAAAGCATAAATTATAAATCTCTCTCTCTTGCGCACGCCCACACACACACACACACACACACACACACACAACACACACACACACACACACACACGTACTTGTGGCATGTCTGCATTACATTTGTGATCCAGTTTTATATTTTAACATCACCCCCAACAATAGGTCAGTGCCTCCCCTTGATATTCCAGTTTCCCCTCCAATGTTTCTCAAAACCCATATTAAAACCATTTTCACGTTGCTGCTATTAATCTTTTTTTGTGGAGCGATACGGAGGTCGAGATCTCACTGCGCAGTCAATTTAATCCAATCCATGCTCGTATTGACAGCAATCACATCAGTGAGTGATGCTTTTTATATTGAGCGAAAGATTGATGTGACAGCGCGTCCATGCTGGGCAATGTTTAAAATGCCAAAAACCCAAACAGCGTATCTTTGGCGAATAAAATCGCGTTTGAAATATTGAAAATAATTATTTCAAAATGTCATCTTAGCTCTTTTCTTCAAAGGCTTGAAAAACATCGCCTCGGTGAGCCAGTATCCTTTATGTTTGAAACCATAAAGTGTGTCCGGCGTAACACGATTTGTGTCAGCCGGAGATGTGGCCTGCAGCCATGCTTAGCAGGTTATTGCTCTAATCTGGTTACTTTAGCCTTGAAGTGCAAGTTAGCAAGTGGAGGGTAAAAATGTCAAACGCACAACTGAGACTGATCATTAAGGATTTCTTCTGACCGTAGGGATCTGGCCGAGTGTAGAGGATGATACCGAGAGAGGGCTGAAAATTCCCCCTCTTCACTTTATTTATTTATTTTTATTATTTGGCTCGACATTGTTCAAAAGTCAGATCTGTGCTGTGATGGGGATTATCCTTACAGAGTCTTTGCTTTGCTCTGCGTGCATACGCCATTGTCTTATTTCAACTGGCTGTACACATTGTTTTCCCCCCCATAGGCTTAAAATTACAGTGCCAAGTTAACAAAAATGGCGTTACCTTATGCATCGTGGGTACCTCGTGCAGTATGATAAAACAAATACATATCAGTTCAGCGGTATAGGACCGTGGGTATAGGAATTACAATACTTGCATAAAAATTATTTTATACCATATTGTTCTCAAAGAAGCTGAAAGGGAACTGATGTTTTGAAAATAATATGGCATAAAAAAATTATTTCCTATGAGATGGAGAGGCTGCATGCTGTCAAGTTACGGAAATACATTTATTATTTTGTGCAGAAAATACCGAAACAACCTGTTGCCTTCGTCGGACGAGCAGAACCAATAACGTGTTATCCTAAGAGACGCGGTAGGGCTGCAGAGGTCGATATCCTGTGTGAAGACGTGGCGGGCCCTGCGCCCCGCGTGCTTGACTGATTCTGAAACGCTGATGCAATCTCCCTGCCATTCTTCAGACTGCGGTTTTTCCCCATTCTCTCTCTTTCTGGGAGGTTCAGGCTGGTCGTCCTGTGGGATTAGGAGATGCGGTGCACTGCGCTGTGGGAGAAATCCCGGCTCCGTCCCGACGATGTAGAGGATGTCTCTCATTAGACTGCTGTGCCAGACCTTCTTCTGCTGTAACGACCCTGGAGGGTAGATTTTACATACAACCCAAAAAAGCGAGCGCGCCTAATGGCTGCGTGACCAGATGGACACGGCTGAATATCATAGACTACACTGCATGTGCGCTGTTCCTTAACTTAACCCCGTCTTAAGCACCTACTTTTTAGAATGCAGGCCCAGAAATAAAATGATTACTATTCTTGAACCTCTTTGACTACAGGCATAATCCTTGTCTCTTCTGTAAGATAAGATCTTCCCGTACAGAGTTTGTTTTCCAAGAATCGGAATTACTCTATGTATTACTGACACAAAGTAAAAGAGGCTCAAACAAGTTGAAAGTTGAAGTTTTAATCTCGCCTAAAAGATTGATTTTTTTTTTCCCGGGATAAGGATGCCGACTTTGCCGTGACTCGTGTCGTCTCCGGAACACGCAGAATGTACGGAATCGTCGTTTTGATCGAGCCTTCTTTGTGTCATGCTACAAAGTAGAGAACCATTGCCACTATAACATTGGAATTGTAAATAGTTTATAGAGATTGAATCGTGAGATTGAATTTAGCACTTTCAAATGGTATATTGCGTTGCCCGATTTGATTAAGGGGTTAAACCACAAACTGGCCTTTATGGTGAAGGGTTTTTGTTGAACTACACATGTAGCAGTGTATGCTTCCACAGCACCGAAGAAGAAGTTGTGGATCTTTAATAATATTACCTGTTACTTCTTGCGTATAAATAAAGTCTATATAACTTAGGCATATTTCATTCTAAGCGCGACATTGTGGGTTTGGGTTGTGGGTTTGTATTGTATGGCTGGAGCATACCGTGAATACTACAACAAATCTGATTCAATATTAGGAGCCAATTTTCTCTATTAGAAATGAAAAATATCATTGTAAATATACAGTACGACTCGAAGACTGGGCTCCTGCTCCATGCACTTCCCAAGGCTGTTGCATATCAGGTTAATTGGATTTCAGAATTCATAGACTCATCTATTTGATCTTTGACAATGTTCTCCGTCTCTATATTAGTCAGACTCCACTCTCCTGATCTATTGCTTAGCGCACAATCATTGAAAAGTCTCTTTCTCAATTCTTGCCACTTTGGTTCCCATCTTGCACACGGTTATTTCCTTTTTAAAGTCGACCACACACAGCAAGTTGTTTTTTTTAAGGTGGCAACTGGCAAGGTGTTGGAATTTCACTTTAGTTTTCTTGAAGCTTGCATGCTTTTTCATAATTCTAAACCGATGTACTCTTCATTTGTGATGTAATTCTGTATTAGGACTCTACATGCAGACAGGCGGTAAGCAGTTTAACTGAGCCTGTGATGAATGGGAAAGGTTTTTGCATCCATATCAAGATTAGACTTGCTTCTGCTTTATTTTCCAGTATCTCTAAATTCTCTTTCTGAGTCATTAATGTTACCATGGAGAAGAAAAACATACTTAGCCTGCTCTTGTGGCATTTCCTATACAGGAATGGCAAAAATAGGTATTCAAAAACAGACGTTCATCCTTGCCACATGTGAAAATAATTTCCTGTGAATTTATTGGGTAGGAGAGCTAACTTCCAGACTCAAAATTAAACACGGAAAATGGAGGAACCTGGTTAGTAACGATCTGGGTCCACTTCAGTTGTGGCTTATTGGAACTCATCAAAGCTCTAGAAGGGATTAGTTTAGGACACGCTCACAGTCACCCATTTTACTGTAAAATGTTTTAAATTTAAGGATTCACTGTTTTTTGCAACACATTGTCAAAGTCATGTAAAGTAACACATTATTTAAGGTCCACCCCATAAAATAAAGGGATTTATGCAGTTTTTTCCCCCCTAGATTAATAGATTTTTCA
The DNA here is from genome assembly GCA_029718625.1 of Synaphobranchus kaupii. Lineage (NCBI taxonomy): Eukaryota > Metazoa > Chordata > Actinopteri > Anguilliformes > Synaphobranchidae > Synaphobranchus > Synaphobranchus kaupii. The sequence continues at coordinate 16,756,803 of CM056395.1, forward strand.
CTGGAACCTGCCAGTCTTTTCTCTGGATTGTTTTTTACAATCCCCTGCTTTGTGCAGAGATATAAAATGAAATTACAAGAAAAGCAATGTTTTCCACACAGTGGAGACGTTGGAGGTTAGGCAAGCAATATACTGTGGAATTAAAGGCTTTCTGAATTTGAATGTGTCAGGCAGTGTTATTAAATGCATATTAAACTATAGTGCTAAACACATTTGTTTAATATTAAACAGATGTAACAAGATTCATTTCTCTAAAATGTTGAAAGCAATCTAACTGGCTTCTCAGGAAGATCAGTGATTGTGTTTGGTGTTTTTTTTTCTTCTTTTTTTGTGGGGTGGGGTGTGTGTGTGTGTTGGGTGGGGGGGTTAAACCAATGAACAAAAATGAACCATTGCATAAATATTATAATGACTTTATATTTCTGTAACATAAGATCTTCTCTCTGGTAACATAGATGTTAGCTTGCAGGTATTGTATAAGACATAAATCAAAGACATTTTAAAATATGCCTAAGGTGATGCACTTGGCTGGAGGAATAAAAGCACTCAGTCAAGTCCGGTGGCCTTTACATGGGGCTGATTTGTAAGTGCTTGTCCAGCCAAACAAACTGTTCACCTTATTTACCCCAGATCACCCCTTAGGTGCATTTAAATGACGTGGTTTAAGCCTCCGTTTGAGAAGGTCACAGTAAAGATCTGGGCCCAATTTGTCGAGCGTCTGATCCGGGATCAGTTTTGCCATGTAGCTCATTACGGATAAGGTCAGCATGTGCATATGGGAAGCCTGATCCTAGATCAGCACTCTTATCTGAAACCAGATAATCAGCTGCCATGAAAAGCTCCACCTGCCTCAGACAGGGGGACAAAGGCAGTGTCTCGGTTCTCATATCTAACAGGTGATCTGTCAACACTTGCCCCTCTCGCCGAGACCTTTGGCAGAATCCACTCTCTCCCACTGTAATATCGTACCCACAATTGGCTCAATGCACACCTGCATTTCATTTAATTTTATAACATATCCCCTCAGTAGATTAAATAATTTACAAGAGTAACATAATACATCTGATTTTGCACTGGAGTGGGGGCAAAAGTATTAAATTATTGATTTTGCTCATAGATTTCTTGCTCTGCGTCCACATATATCGAACAGGGATTTATTCGGTTCAAAAGGGAATGCTTATTGTATGCTGTAACGTACAAGAGGAGGTTTTTATTGAACACCACCGAGGGATATTCTTTTTCCAGTTCTAATTGAGGCGCTCATCCGCTACTTATAACAAGGCCATCTATAATGCATCGCAACAGACTGCCTGTCTCCAATGCCGCACTGTCTAATGGGCCTTTCACTTTGTATATTTCTGATATAAATTTTTTTATTCTCATATTTAAAAAAAGAAATTAGGTATTGACTGTTTTATGCCTCCAGCATCAGAAAACCATCCATTGGAGTATCGCGTATTACGCTAGCTGTTTTCGATTAAGGATGTGTCCTTAAGAATGGAACGGCCCCCCGACAGTAACCTCAGCATGACCTTCTATTAGTACTCCTATCATCATTGATTAAAGATAGGCTCAATACTTGGACGCGGTAACTGTGTCGTCGGTACATGCGTTTAATGCTGCAAGGCTCATTTTATCGTTACTTTGCGTAACTCTCTCTTGAATGTGGATTATGTGGGCCAAAGAGAGAAAAAAGACAGACAGCAGGGGCTTCCTTCACCCACTTTTAAAACATACTGTACACGGTGGGGTCGATTCAGACCACTTTGCTTTTAGCCAAAATGGAATATCGCATCACACTTAGCCTACCCCCTCTACCCTTGATGGAACTCCCCGGCAGAGTAATGTCGTTCTACCACACGTTCAGGGCCTTAACTGTATTTACAGCTATTCCGGATGCAGAAAGGACATTTCAGATGTATTTATAACACCAAGCCATGAAATAATAATCAAAGACGTCATCCCAGTAATATTTATCACTGTCAAACCATATCTTTTGCTTAAAAAAAATTATATATCCTTTTTCGTTTTGGTTTATTCAATACAAAAATGTGTACGTACAGTGACGTGAACAGTAATTGTGAATGCATTCAGAAATTTTGCATAGGTTAAATGTGAAAAGAACTTACTATTCACTCTTAATTTTGATGTCATCCTGCTAGGAAGGATGTTTTCTGGTTCTAATGAGGTGTGGTAGTATTTGAATAGTACATAATTATTTTTTTGTATTTATCCAGTCACACCGATAGGACAGTAACTGTCTATTGGTTAATCAGCAAAGCAGGTCACTGGAATTTGGGCAGAGTTGTATCAGTGTCAACAGTGTCCAAGCCTGACTTGAAATGCTTAAACTTGCAAGTTATGCACTTTTTTGCTGAAGTGGGGATACGGTGCATTTTCAAAGTGAACAACATTGGTTTTACATGCAGTGTATATTTCATGTAAATTAAATTTTCATGCCAGTTTTGTGCCTGATTAGGTTCAAATGAATATTATTACTAAGTTAAAGTGGCATACATGTTTAAATAATTATTCAAATGTCACCACATTTGGTAGCATGCACTAACAAATTGTAAATATTGCAAAATATTGCATAATTCAATCTGTAGCCGAGTACGTTCCCATATTTTATCTTTTTTTTTTTATGTACGAGAAAGATATTCGCTAAGGTAATTAATTCTTTTCTCACACGGTACGGTGAGTACTGAATCGAGTAAAATCAGTGTAATCATTGCCAAGATAGCACTTTTGACTTTGCATGTAAATTGCACGATTAGCAAACTTGAGCTGGAAATGCAAGCAGAGGCTGTTTATCGTGTCATTTCCATATCCTAAATGCCTAACTGAAAATGCAGCTTGTAAGATGTGTATTTAAGTGTGTTGCTCGGTCTGTCCCATTTATATTTGGGGATTTGGGCGACTGAGATATGGAAATGTACCCCTCTAAATGTGTATACTGCCGCCCGCTTTATAATTAAATGCAACCTTGTAGCACTGAATAATGGGTTTTTATAGAGGGAAAGGCAATGGAATGGGAACTCGTGGGCAAATTCACATTTCCAATCTGTGGGCGTGGGTCAGGGCCAGATAATTTAATTATGTTCAGTGTTACTCAGAATGGACCACCCCGTTTCGGCATTGCGTGTCTGAGGTATAGGGACGCGAGTATTTCAGACCCGGAGTGTGCAGCACTTAAGTTCCTCAAGTCAGGACGGAGCCCATAGCACCCTCAGGTTATGAGTGGGGCAAGATCAGAGCAGATCTCGTTTAGGCGAAAGGAGAACATATTTTCCGTCTTGCCGTTACTGCCCGGGACTGTGTATCGGCAGTTAAATGTATGACATTACCAGTGTGTATTTTTTTTTACCCTCAGAAGCGTAGTGCTTTGAATGAAATAAGATGATTGCCATTTGGTCCCATGGACGATTTAAACCATCTATAAAATTCTCAAGAGAAGTGTATGTATCACAGAGTGTCAAAAGCATCCTTGAGGCACTAGGTACTGTAGACTCCTGTATGGTGGGGCTGGGGTGATACATATCATATTCATATTCAGTGCACAACTGAAAGAAAGTGTCCTTTTACATTGTAGATGGCTCCCTGAAAATATTTTATTCTTTAAATTTATTTTTGTACAGAATATCTAACCTAAACAGTAAAAAAAATGACTGTTTTTGTTTTGGGGGGCAAATTCTTCCTTGCTTGTTATTCTTTAGAAGATTAGAGTACCATTGGCATGGTTTTACAAGCCTAGAATGAACCCCCTGTGAATATTTGAATCTCCTTCCTATCTTGTATGACATACTTTTGATAATTTTTTTGTTTTGCTCATCAGAACATTTAGTCTAAAATATAATATATATCCCTCAAATTCAAACACCACAAATGTAAACATTACTACGTGTTCATTTTAATACAGTATATGCTTGATACCGGACTAAAAATCCTTGAAATTAGTTTTATCAACATTATCGATGTACCCCTGATAAGTAGGCTTGTAATTTTGTGACTTACTTTGTCAAGATATATTAGCATGTGTCACTATAACTCTGTGAGATTCATTTCCATTTTAGTATCATTAATTGCTCGACTGTGTCTTCAGCAATAGTGCCTTGTGTCCTTAGAGGGAGAATCATCCGAGAGGGCAACTGGGGACATTGTTCATATATTAAAATGTCTCGTACAGTAAGTCGTCAGCAGGCTTTACTGCTGGTAATGGCTCTGTCTAAGCAAAAGGCTGTGTATACCGTAAGCTAACACACATCTGTGTCGCAATGAATGCAGTTATTTTCAGATTTGATCCACACGCACAGACACACACACACGCACAGACACACACACACGCACACACACACACTCACAAACACACACACAAAGAAAGTGGATGTAGGAGTGTCATTTGCTTACAGCTCCGTTGCAATGGTTATAGTGCTGAAGCGGTATTTATGACCCCTCCACTTTCCTGAAGCAGCCTAAGGCCTAAGTCCGCCTCGTGAATTGTGAAGTGCACGCACTTTTATTCTGTCAGCCAATAGACTGAGAGATCCCGTTGCATATCAGCAGGCCGCGAGCCGCCGCTATAGAACTACGGGGCCTGTGCTCTATCTGACCAGAGCAAGAAATCTGTCTTCTTTTACTTTAGCTGCAAGTAAAACGTATGCAAAATTGTCTAAATGGCTGCTGAAAATAGAATATTTTATATTTGCCATTAAAAAAAACCTGTGCCAAAATTAATTTTCATTTTGTAGCCATCATTGAAAGACACAATGCAAATGCATGATGAAATGTCATTGCACTATTACAATTTCATAATACTACGGTCAATTCAAGTTTGTAGACTTTTAGTGTGTATTGTAGTTAATTGTAAAGTATCGTTGTTTGTGTACGTTATGCTTATCCTTGCCATGTTGCCTGCAGGTGCATGAACGAAAACTGAGCATTTTTAATAGGTGAAAGCATCCTAACCGTGCACGTGAAATTTGAATAGGTTAGATTCATGATTCTACCGTAGGATCAGATTAAAGCAATGCGTGACATGTCAGCTTATTGTAGTGCTGCGGTGTGTCAGCGCGTGATTAGAATTTTTTCTCCCCCTTTTGCTCAAAATGTATTAAAATGGTGGTTTTACTTACTTCTCATTTAACTCTCGTTCTTCCAGTTTGATTCGAGCCAGTCGAACGCCGCGGACATTGCGGCAAATGAGTGATGTCCCTCCTCCACAGGCCTGTGCTGGCGATTTGATGGAGGATGTTGAAGGATTTCTGCGCCTGTGAGGAAATTGGCTCGTAATAAGCGAGGCAGCGGTACGTGGACTTGGATAACCTGACAAGGTATCCATGTCTGAACGCTATAGGGCCCAAGTCCTGACTCTGACAGGCCGTCATTTTTCCCCCCTTTCTGCCTGTTGTTTTAATGGCGCATTTAACGTGTAAGATAGCATCAACCCAGACGACACCTCCTCCCCCTTTCTTTGTGGAAATTATTTTAGGCCTTCTCCTTTGTGTATGTCGTTATTATTTTGTCATTCACTGCTGTTGATATTCATCACCTAATTTATTAATTACAATCCCCATTAGCATATTAATGGGTAAATTAAATCTGCCTGTTTAAAGTTCTAATTTAATGACTACTGGCACTGATTTGATTGATGATAGAAGAGGTGTTAGTGGAATGAGTTGTTAACATCATATATAATAAAATGGATAAATCTTTTGCGAAATGATAAGCGAGCCGGCGCAGCCAAGGTAGAGCTCCGCCCTGTGGGACCTCTGGAGTTTCTGGACACGTTGCTTCAGCTTGGCGGTAATGTCAAGCAAAAAAAAAACATCTAAAAGGCGCGGCTAATGCAGTGTCATAGGGAGCGCGGCCTCTCAGCCATAGAGCCGCTACCCATGGCAACAATGTCGCTATTTACCTTGCGAGCTTGCGATTTGTGTGTTTATCTCGGTGAGTCTTTTCCTCTGCTTTGGCGACGGCGCTCTTGCCAGATTAAACGCAGGCCGCCGCCGATTCATCGCCCAGGTCCGCGGTGGCTCGGGAGCCCTTACCTACGGCGGGCCCAGATGCTCCTGCACGGGAAACTTAAATTATCTCCCTATTTACCTCTGTTGCATCGCTCTCACGTCGTTTTTTTCTTTTCTTTTTTCATTTTTTTTTTTCACGCCAGCCACCTCTGAGCGGCAGAAAATGAGATGGGATGAGTAAGCCTGTCGGAGGTCTTTGGGGAGAAGAGGAGGGTAATGAGAAAAAGCAACCTCTCCGCTAATGTAGTTTCTTAAACAAAAATGACTCTGACCCCCCGCGACCCCTGCCTGCTATAGGACCATGAGCCGTCACCTGACGAGGGTGGATGGGGAAGGGGGGGAGGCGGGCGAGGGGAGAGGCATTAGCATACCGGTGATATTGGCGCTACTAATAATGACCCGTTTGTGGCACTCAGGCGATGGCCTCGGTGCTAACAGACTCCTGCAGAGAGAAGGGCTCCCAGGAGCGTGGCTATAAACCGTATTACGATGTCAGACCTTTGCATGACGGGGGTTACGGGTTCTTTAATCTGTCTGCAGCGGTGGAGGTTGAGGCTCAGATTAGAAGGGGTAAGGCCCGTGGTAAAGAGCGCTGATCTCCAGCTGTAGCGGCGCCGGGCTATGCGAGTAGGCCTGGTCTTTTTTGAACGGACGGCGTGGTGCGTAGCGCACTGCCGCTTCGCTTGCTGACAAAATGGGTCCGTCAAAATCATTTTGGGCAGGCTGTTGTATTCTCCACAGAAACTACATACCGATCTTTTGCCATGTTACAGCTAGGCATGGGACGATATGAAAATTTCATGTCACGATTATCCTGGCCAAAATAATTGCGATTCACAATATTATCCCGATAATCATCAACATATGCTTAAAACTCTTAAAATGGCACTAAAACATACTGGAATCACTTTACCTTACATTTTGTTAAGAAACAAATACTTTTATTGCATCATAGGACACATATCTTTTTTTTGTGAACATCCTTTTTAGTGAAAAACAAACAAGGACAGATTCAGACTCTCGCCAACCCCCAGCAGGTGATCACAACGAGAGAAAGAAATGCATTAATACAAAGAATCTACAGCTTTTTCAATCTAGACAGCTTTTTCAAGTCCCTCGTGAGGATATTCACGGTCATGTGAGGATATTCACAATTATCCCGATAATGGAAATTCACCACGATAAAATTATCTTGGATGTTTTTATCACGATAAAAGATAAAATCTTATGTCCTCCCATCCCTAGTTACAGCCCTGAAGTGCAGATGACGGTGCCTTTTGTTATGCTGTGGTTGTGTATGTACTGTTGGTGAATTGCTGCTGCATGGGTGAATGTAAATGCTTAAGAGGAGGGAATAGCTATCAGTTAGAGTATGCGTCTGTACTCAGTCTATATACCCAGTCTATATATAAACTAATATTACAATTCTGTGGTTCTTAGCAGGACAGGCATCACCAATGGCCCACATGGCATTAACGACACTAACATTTGTCCTATGAGAAGAAGTAGTCCTGGGAATTGAGTGTTTGGTTAAGTGTGGAAGGATTTGTAAATCATCTACAGAAGTTAAATGTGCTCTCGCCTCCCACCAGCTGGCTGTCCCCACTCCTTTTTGGCGGGGGCTCCTTCTTTCGTTCATTCCTGATGGTGGAACAGTCTTCCCCAATCAATCAGGGAAGCAGATTCACTGGCTGTTTTCCACAGTATTCTGAAAGCCCACCTTTTCAGACTACTCCAAAATTAATGTTTCTTTTATTAAAAAAAAATATTTAAAAAAAACCTTGAGATGTTGAGGCATGCACCTTGATGGTGGTACTTTGCATTTACATTTAGCAGATGCTATTATCCACGGAAACTTGTGTAAGTGTCTTATATAAGTACGTGATTATAATGCCTATCTCTAACACCCCAGTTTGGTTTGGCTAAAAGCACCTGCCAAATGACTAAAGTGTACATTATGAATTGTCTTTTTTCATCCCAGACTACACAAAGCGAGGCGCACAATGAGAGGCTACAGGGGGGAAAAAACGCATAAACATTTCTAAATGTTCAGGTGAACTACTGATTATACTTTCCTGAGAAATTGTCCTGCAGAGCCCTTAAACACATTATTTAATCTTGGGAGAAATCTTTGGGGCCCTATCTTACACCCGGCGCAAAGCGGCGCTAACCCAAACGCAAGTGTCTTTGCTATCTTACACCCGGCGCATGGTTCATAATAACGCCTTGCGTTCACGTCCTTTAACTACCATGTATTCTTGCGCCCATTACAAGTGAACTGGGCGTGTTGGTCTTAAGACGAGCAGTGGCCAGGATTCTTTCTGGCGTATTGCTATCTTGAGCCAGCACTTGCGCTAGAACCACCACAAACCTGGTCTAAAGTCATGTCGCAGTTGTTTACATGTTATTTTAACGGCGCATATAAGTGCGTCTACATAGGCGTGTGCACAACGCGCGTACCATCCTGTCTGTTAAACACAGGGCGCGCACAGGCATGATTAAAATATCTAGATCACAATGCAAAATATTATTATTGTGTAGGCTATGTCAAAAATGCATAATAATAAAAGGTTCCATAGGTCCACATACCTTTCTCTCAGCGAAGGGAAACGATGCCACATTACATTGCTCTCAGCCCACTCCATCAACATCCAGGCGATGTGCGATGGTACGGGACAATGGCTATCCGTTAAAAAGGAGCTGATAACACCTATATCAAGCCTAATGCACGAATTGTCATTTACACCTAATGCGTGAATTGTCATTCAATGGAAAACTCGCGCACTGCAATAGACGGACATTTGAGTTTTGAAAATGCGCTTCAGATGTCATTACAATACAGGTCTGTTTATCTAGGAATACAGCCTGTAAGTAAATAGAATGGTTTGTGACTGAAAAAAGTTTAAAACCTTGTCCAGTGAATATTTATTTTATTGTTTTTCAAATAGCCTAGGTTACAGCGGATTCGCTATGCATAAGGTTTTTTTCGATAGCCTATGGTTAAAAAACGGAGATACGTAAATGTCACCATTTCATACCTCCTTCATATTTTTTTAATTACAGTGACAAGGTTTCCATACCCTCAGCTTATTAAAACCCCGTTGATTTCACCTGTTATTCCATAACTGAACAAAATATTTTAAAGAGAACTAAGCGTCTAATTAGAAACGAAAACAAATTTGCAGCACGTTACAATTAATTCACAATTAATTTAAATACCATTATCTGCATGTGCGCTTTAGAGGAGCAGGTCTGTTTCCCCTGCTGTAAATCGCACTTTTAACGGTCTTCCTGGGAAAGTGGATTGTTTTAAAGCATTACGCTACCAGTAAAACTGGTTGGTCACATTTCCATAAGCAGGACATTATAAAAGAAGGGAAAATATGCGTGAACCTATGGGTTGCCAACCTGACAGCTTTATTGTATTTGTTGTCATCATTAAGGCAAAATAACGTTATTTATTTTATTAATCAAAATTAGAATGCATGTAATGAACTTCGGATGAAGCTTGAACATGAGTTCATTGCTTCGTTGCATAATCAAACAAAATTTGTTAAACAAGCAGGCTAATTTGGCGTTTTCTAAGGTGAGACGGAAGCCATTGGTAGCTTGTTCTCAGCTGTTGCAGGTGCCTTTAACTAAATTTAACCGCATATATTTTGTAGAATAACAGCACTGTCGGGAATTACCGGGAACTCATAATGGTTTGTCCGAATAATATTTATCATAGGCTACTATAGCCTATTCCTTGATCGCACTAAACACGCACGAGCATGTCTGTTTCGCCATCATATAAGCAATCCGCCAAGGTGGAAAAGCAGGCTTTTAAAGGGAATGGGATATGACATTTCGATTGGTTTATTGCATGTCACGCCCAAGACACACCTATAATTAATGAAGCGACTAGGTTCAGCCCAGTTGCACTTTGCGCCGTGCTTAGCGCCCAAAAAACACGCCGTTAAAATAGCAAAAGTGGACTTGGACACGCCCTAAATGGACTAGACTAAGCGCCAAGATCGCCAAGATAGGGCCCATGATGTTCTCTGCTGTCCATTTGTTAACTTTTGTTGAATATTCTTGCAGCCCAGAGTGTCTCTGACCTTGGTTTATTGACCAATACATTTACCAGCTTAAATATTGATGGTGAACAATCCAGTTGACATGCATAATGCATCGAAGCAGCGAAGGCTTAAGGAGATCTATCAGCAAAAATTTCAAATAAAAAAGATTTATTTATGGGTGTTTTTTTTTCTCCTTTCTTTCTGAATACAGACTGAAGCAACTAAAGCTAATCCTCAGATATATGAGCTTCTCCTTGCTGGCTGAGACAGAGTGAGGTGGGGGGGGGGGGGGGGGGGGGGGACTGTGTATACCTGTACTGGAGGTAGTTTATTTTCCAGGTCAATGGATAATTTTCATTCCGTCTTTGATGTGTTGATTACTCCTGACTTTGAGTTTGACTATGTTCTTATTGAACATAGTAAAAAAATAAAAAAGTCAGGAGAAACAACCCTTAAAGTGATCCATCCATATCTACTGCATATTTGCCCTTAAAGTGATCCATCCATATTTACTGCATATCTGGCAGCAGAGTGATGGTTTGAGTGAGGCTCGTTTGATACCTCAGACCCTTGATGACTTACAGCCATTTAGCCATCCATGGGTTCCATACTATTCCCATTGTAGTATCGCTTGTAATAGTACCTGAAAATAAGCTATAAAGAGTCTTTTGATATCATTTTATACGTCCCAGTCATGATAGCATCACTTGTTTACCTGTGGAATGTTTCAAAGATGTGTTTTTTGAACTTCCCAGTCTTTTTTTGCCCCTGTCCAAACTTCTTTGGAATGTGTTGCAGGTGTGAAATTCGGAATTAGCATATATCTATACAATTTCATAAAGTTGATAAGGTAAAACATTAAATATGTTTTCTTTGTACTGTTTTCAATTAAATATATGTAAAAGAGAATTTGCAAATCAGTGCTTTCTGCATTTATGTGCATTTTACATATACACCAACCATGTGTCTCCATACTGTTCCAGTGTAATTTACAGCTAAATCTAGTCCCACCCCCAAATTCCCATAGAGATCCATTCAAATGCAGAGAGGTTATAGTATTGCTTGTAGGAGTACCAGAAAATAAGATATCAAGAGTCTTTTGATATTGTTGGGTCACAGACATCAGGAAGTCATGGCATGCAATGGATATGCTACCAAATATTAAAAATTATTACTTTATTCTACATTATATTAAACTGTCCAATATTTTTTGATGCCCAATATGGGGGGCTTATGTACAAAAGGTTCTATAATTTCTAAACGGTTCATCCGATATGGATGATAATACCCTCAAATTAAAGCCAGTCTGCACTTCAACCTCATTGTCATTGTATCCTTGCACACTCAAAGCGCCAGAGTACAGAACCAAAATAACAAAAAATGTGTCACTGTCCAATGAATTATGGTGCTCACTATATATATATATATATATATATATATATATATATATATATATATATATATATATATATATATATACACACACACACTTTATTTGTCTTTATTTTCTTGAGGGAGACTTATGGTGCTTTGGTGAATAGCACATCTTCGCATGGCAATACTAGCTTACTTTAAAATTATGGCACATGGTTTATCATCATAGCAGTAATTCTGTTCTACCCAGAGACATGTCCTTTAGATGCATTTTTGATGCAATCATCAAGGGAGGCCTGTTTGGTATTACTTCTGCATTATTATGGAAATTGCAAGTTTATGGCAACTCCTACAGAGCTTTTGAATTCCATCTGTGGTGGTTTTCTAGTGAGGATTCTGGGGCTCAAAGCCACAAACAAGCGTGCAACATCATCCTAGCACACTGAGACGGGGCGTGATAGTTTCCAGAAACTAACCGGGGTGGCGGTCCTCACAGGCCACACGGTTTCTCTTAAGGAAGACTGGTTTGCCACTCAGTTGTAACACAAGTTTTTTCACAGAGTTATGTGGACCTTTCTCAGGTCACCGTTCCCAGTGAGATGGGCAGCTCTAGCTTTACCTTGGGTAAACCCGGTGCATACTATACTGGCAACATTTTGCTGAAACAAGTTTCTGTATGCATAAAAAGACATGTTGAAGAAAATTGTATGTGTATATTACAGTTCATGTCACTGTGACCACACATAATTTTCAGTTTGTTAATGTTCTGGGAGCCATCTGTGCTTTACAGAAAACATTTAAACAATGTAATGCATTGCAAGGCAACAAGCTACAATTTCTTTATATGCTTAATGCATTTTACCAGGTAAAAACTGGTGTGCGTGTGCGTGTGCGTGTGCGTGTGCGTGTGTGTGTGCGTGTGTGTGTGCGCGCGTTTGCGTGTGCGCGTGTGTGCGTGCAAGCGCGCGTGTGTGTGTGCGTGTGTGTGTGTATGTGTGTATGTATATCTGTGTGTGTGCGCGCGCGCAATCGTGCGTGTGTGTGTCTGTGTATGGGTGTATGTGTGTGTGTGTGTGTGTGTGTGTGTGTTTGTGTGTGTGTGATTGTATGTATGTATGTGTTCATTTTACACCTAAACAAACTACATTTGACTATCTAAACCAATCCCATTAAATTAAATTTTAAAAATTAAATATGGTCTAACAATAACAGCAGACCTTTTCTTTAATCTCAGTCAAATGCCACTGGAATCACAGTTTAACCTTTAGATTTAGAGTAATTTCCCCAGAGTGTGTTTTTTCCTGCACGGCAAAGACAGAGGAAGACGATGTGCTGCTAATTAAAATAATTGTGCTGGCACAAGGTCTTGGCGGGAACAGCACAAAGCAACCGCTTTTCTGACATCTGTGTTTCATGCCGTCTACGAACTGAGCCCAGTCACAGTCCCTTGTACTGTATTGTCATGGCAGTGGAGTGGGACTTAGTCAAAATAAAGGAAGACATTTCGTCTTGGAAAAAAAACACTTACATTTCTCCTCCATTTTGTAGGTAATTGCATTCTGTGATGCCGCACCACAGTAATGTTTCACCTGCGTGCATTGACTGAGAGTCTTCTCCAAAGCCTCTGGGGAACAAATTTGGATCTGCCCTTAGCGAAAATGACACCAAGGCAGAGAAATTAAATCCACTGTAGATCACTGTCGATAAAGTAAATCATCTCATTCTGACTTGTGCTCTCAAGGACCTGAGACATGTGCATTCTTGTGTTCTTTTTGTGTTTTAACCGTTGTTTTAACGGTAACAGTTACAACAGCCCATACAGCTCATCCACAACAAATTGAAGACCCTGGTGCTAAAAGTACTGAAGTCACAAAATGTCTATTTTGAGAAAATCAAATCCGAAAATATCATTGATCCATAAAATCAGCCATTAAAGGTTTTGCTGTTTTTATGCATTGCTTAGGCACCTTTTCTGTTAACAATATTTATAGGGGTGGACTTAGCTAAAGAAATACAACATGTTTCTATGCTCAACTTGAATTGTCAAAAAATGTGACTTCAGTACTTTTAGCACCAGGGTCTTCAGTTGTAAGCTAATACCACAGTGAAGGTTTTTTGTTCTCATGTAGAGGTCAACGCTGCGTTATTTTTGGGAGCTTACTTCCACAAGCTCCACTGCCTCCCTGCTCCTGGCGCCCGGGTATTTCCCGGTCATAGAATATTATTTCACAGTAACTTCCAGCCTCGCTTGTCTAAATATAACCATTAAGGCATTTCTAAACTCCCAATAGTCTTGTATCTTGTACTCTTTATCCTATGTACCCCCATTAATGCAACAACTCCAGTGGACAGAAGGAATTAAGGAGGGAAGAATGGTTTATAGTAGGAAATGTCTAATTAGCAACCTTCCCACCAATACACATGAACTTTGTTGTTTGTTTCCCGAGATATAATCATGACCACAGGTACAGATGTTTAAAGCTTCATTACAAACGCTGTCTAGCTGGTAGCGTATAGGGGGTATATGCTTTTGAAACTCCCTGTGTATTACGTTACAGCCGTGGACACTTTCTAAAATGTCTTAAGTTTGGCACCATACTGTTCAACCAGCTATTGTTGCAAGAAATGGGGGGGGGGGGGGCTCTGTGTCCGCGTTCGTGTTTGTGTCTGTGTGTGTGTGTGTTTTATTTTTTTTGTATTAGACCTTTATTTAACCAGGTAAAATCAGTTGAGAACCAATTCTCATTTACAATGACGACCTGGCCACTGGCCAAGAGGCCTCAGCGAGAGTGTATAAAATACACACAGTCAACACAAAGCGACACATACCGTACATAAGAAACGGCAAAAGACAGTGTAGGTAAATAAAATTAATCTAAAATCAATAAACAATGTAATGCATTGCAAGGCAACAAGCTACAATTTCTTTATATGCTTAATGCATTTTACCAGGTAAAAACTGGTGTGTGTGTGTGTGTGTGTGTGTGTGTGTGTGTGTGTGTGCGTGCGTGCGTGCGTGCGTGCGTGCGTGCGTGCGTGCGTGCGTGCGTGCGTGCGTGCGTGCGTGCGTGCGTGCGTGCGTGCGTGCGTGCGTGCGTGCGTGCGTGCGTGCGTGCGTGCGTGCGTGCGTGTGTGTACTTTTCTCAAAAGCCATTATATTTTGTATAGGAATATTTTGCATTTTTGGATCATGCTGAACAAAACCAAAACTCATGCAGTGGACATTGATTTTTAAAATCAATGTGGTACTTTTTGGATGTTCGGGGTCTATAATGAGCCGTGCTGTTTTTCTACATACCTCTGTCTTCGTATGGCTCTTTTCCTGAAACGCCTCCCGTTTGTTCTGATAGGGCAGCAGGTGGCAGACCAGACCTGCCATGATGTGGCTTCTGGATTGAGTGCCAATCCTGGGGCCTGGGGTCCGTTCTCGGTCGGGCTCGGGGGGGTGTCAGGAAGTGATTATTGTTATTAGTGCAAAGTGCCCTATTATACCAACTGCCATATTATGCAAATTTACTGCTATTTTTTTCTTATTTCACTGCAGGGTATTACCATCCTAGTCAACGTACATGCTACTGTACATTGAAATTCTTTAAATTTAATTAATTACAACATCCCAGATATTAGGTTTTTTTCAAATACAGAACATTTTGATGTGGTCATCTTTTTGATCATTAATTGGTGATAAAAGTTGCTAATTCAGCTTGAAGTCAACACTTTTCTTCTCAGGAAACCTCAGCCAATGAGAAATGAGGATTTATACTACATACTGGTACATTTTAATGCAACTGAAATCATAAAACATGTATTGCTAACCATCTCAACCCATATTCTACAAATGCACACAATCACCTCGGAGGTGCAGCAAGGCAGAAAACCGATAAATAAATGTTTATAAATAAATGCAAAACAAAGAAAAAAACATTTAAAAAATATACCTATTTAAACAAGAACTGCGTGTACTGTGGCGCAGAAGTAAAAGTTTGTTTTTAAATAAACCAGTGCCTTTTGGAATGTCTGATGGAATTAATTCCAAATGGCTGTGATTTAGCCTGACGTCCTGAGTCCTGAAGTCCTTGCCAAACGATTATATCGTCATGATATTAATTGTTGTTTACTTCAATAGTATTTGACTTTTTCATATTTGATTGATTCGATTTTAGATTACAAATTGCATGTGCTTTCAGCTTTTGGCTAGTAAAATAGTTTGAATAATTAAGGTGGTAAAATGGCTGGAAGATGTTTCAAAAGTTTCAGTGTGCAATTGAAGACCCTGGTGCTAAAAGTGCTGAAGTCACATTTTTAGACAATTCAAGTTGAGCATAGAAACATGTTGTATTTGTTTAGCTAAGTCCACCCTATAAATATTGTTAACAGAAATGGTGCCTAAGCAATGCATAAAAACAGCAGAACTTTTAATGGCTGATTTTATGGATCAATGATATTTTCGGATTAGATTTTCTCAAAATAGACATTTTGTGACGTCAGTACTTTTAGCACCTAGGTCTTCAAATGGTAGCAGAAACTGACCCGTAACCATAGTGACAAACACAGTGATCTTCATATTCTGAACATTTCCTTAATGTTACAGCAATTGTTCATGTGCATGCCGTTCATAACATGTAAGAAAACTGCAATTGTAAATTAGCAATCATTTAGTCTTAGACACGCTCTAAAAGAATAATGCATCTTTTAAAAGCAAACGTGAAGTGTACGCTTTTTTTCCAGAGTAATTGCTTCTCACATCATATTCATCAAAGTCACCATTGATATTAATATCATTTTGGTCAATGTTGTCAGGAGAATTCTCTTCTCTATTTAGGCTTTTAAGCACCTGACAGATCTCCATAAAAGATACTCTACGCATAGCATTTTATAACAATGGTATTGTTATTTGTACGCTGACATTTGACTGGTGAGAATGAAGTGTATAGAAATGAAAACAAAAGCTTCCTGATGCTATCTAGAATTATTTTGCTCTGAAATACTTTCTGGTAGAATTAATGTGCATTGTACTGAAACGACACTTTGGTGTGCCTCTTTTTTAGGCACTGAATGAAGAATTCTGCAAACTATGAGTGTTCATATCTTTAATACCCCCCTCCCCCCTCATGTGCACTCACCGGATGTGCCTCACCTGTCTCAGCGGCATGGCTTGGCGAGCACCGTCCACGTGCTCGTTGCGAGCCGCAGCGTCGGCGGTTCCAATCCGGGCCACGCGACCTCTCTCTTTCTCACTACGATTCTTCCTGTCTCTCTACTCTGCGCTATATAAAGTGCTGCACCCACCACCCATACATGCACTTTTCACCCTACAGGCCACACGGTAGAAAAAAACGTCACCGTTTGAAAGCACTGCTTTGAGGATACGGAGAGACGTGAAGCTGGGTGTAAGCTGTCACATTGGGATGAAAATTTTGCCCAGACCAGACGCTTTGAATTAATCTCTTTGTGTTATAGTGCTAGTCATAGTAAGTCTTTCCTTCTTTTATCTTTCATCTTCTTCATTAATCTGACCTAATTCTAAATTCTTTGTTCTCATTTGTTCTTTGTTCTCATTTGTTTTCATTTATTATCACTATTATTAGTATTATTATTTGAAATGTATAGATAAGTATCTGTTACCTTTTCATTTTTAACAAACAAAAATTTAGTCTGTTTTTTGTCTTTTTCTTACCTTTTCTCTTTCTCATAAAGCACAGCAATTACAAAGTGTGTGTGTGTGTGTGTGTGTGTGTGTGTGTGTGTGTGTGTGTGTGTGTGTGTGTGTGTGTGTGTGTGTGTGTGTGTCAGAGAGAGGGAGGAAGGGAGTGAGAGAGAGGACTGTGAGATTGTGTAAATGTTTGCTGTTGAAATACTGAGAAGCTACAGTCTTATATAAATTCTGACTGATGGGAAACAGATTAAGCCACTCGGGATCATCAACATGCAGGAGATCATAACAAGTATCTTCGCAGCTTAATGAGGTGGCTTTTGACTTTTGGACGTGCCGTTTCTTAGCCATCACTGCGAGGTTACTGCGCAAGACCAGTCAATTTGCAGCAACCCTTTAGGACCTGGTGGTCCGTTCACTTTGTTCAGGCTTGTCAAGCAAAGCAAAGGGAAGCAAAGCAAAGAAAATCTCATGCCCTGTCATTAAGCCCTGTATGGGCACTCTGGTGGGGATGTTCCAGCGAGATTACCACCCATTTGCTCAACATTGACTGATTGATAGTTCCACATAAAAGCTATGGAAGCGTGATGGTGGAGAGTGTCTTTCTGCGTGTAGCTGACTGATGGTACATTTATTTTCTTTAATGCCATTTGAATGACAATGAGCTAACGGGCCCGGCTCTTCAGTGTCGAACCTCACCGAGCCTGCGGGCCGGTAGTCCGTTTAGAAGGTCATGGGATTCTGGCCCGCAGTAATGAATCAGCTTAATTTGGGCTGGGTCGATGCTCGGTGATCGGCTACCTTGCGAGGGCTTTGCACGCCGCGATTCCAACCCCCGTAACGGTTTCGCCTTGATCACGGGGGCCCCCAACAGGACGCGCCAAGTTGACAGTTTGATGATTCACCATTTTTAATCAGTGGGTGTTTCCGGCATTAGCGCCGACCCGGGCGTAAATCGCGCGTGTTTGCGCTCGCGGTCCTCGCAAGGCGGGCCGTTAATTCGTAGCGTGTAATCTCTCGTCACTTCCTCGGCCCGCCGTCGTTTGATTGCTCGGGTGGATTTGCCTGCGCTCAAGTGCTTAGACTGTACCGTGCGCCGATGACTGCGAGAGAACCTGACATTCGTTTCAAAGAAGCGAGAGGTCTGTTCCGGACTCGTTTAAGCGAATCGTTATTGCTCGCCTTGATCTGACGGAACAGCAGCGAGTAGCTAATTCAGAGAGATGATTGGGCGGTCGCAGCCAATTAGCAGGGCTGGATCTTGAGGGGACGGAGTGTGTCCCAGCCAGGGGCCTTCACGGATTGTGGTTTCTTCCAGCGACATTCACACATAAAAAACAGCAAAGTAATGCTATTAACTGTTGTCCGCCCTGAAAGTGTCCCAAAAAGCTTATAGCACAGCGACAAAGAGTGCCACACTGATCAGAGGTCAGTCGGCTTATCCAACAGTCATTATTTTGAATTGTAATTTATCAATTTGATCCTATTGAAGATGTTTGGTCTTTTCGTGTTTGATATAATTAATGTATTAACATGGAACACGAGTGTGTACTCCATGGGTTCATCTAATGTCTTCAACACATTCGACCTTTAGACTAACAAAGTGCAATTTATTAATCTGATTCTATTGACAATGTTTTTGTCTCTTCTAATGTTTGATATAACTGATGTATTAGCAAAGAACACAGTATTCCATGGGTGTGTCTGTAATGTTTTCACTATGTAGACCTGTGAATTCTGCTTACGGATTGTTTTTCTCTCCGTTGTTTAGTTATATAATGAGAAGATGATTGTGTCAACCACTAATTGTACAAAT